>WWNC01000131.1:845000-862500 GCA_011125475.1 Melanerpes aurifrons
ACCCAAGGTCCAAGAGCTCCCAGAACCTTCCATGGAAGGGGCAAGAAACCACCAGGGAAGGTCCAAGAGCTCCAGGAGCCTTTCATGGAAGCTCCAAGGCCCTGCTCCAGCTCCAGGAGCTCCAAGAACCTTCCACAGATGCTCCAAGACCTCCAAGGAGCCTCCAAGGGCCTCCCAGGGAAGCTCCAGGAGCTCCAAGCCCCCATCAAGGTCCAAGAGCTCCCAGAGCCTTCCATGGATACTCCAAGCACTCCAGGAACCTTCCATGGAAGCTCCAAGGAGCCTCCAAGGACCTCCCAAGGAAGCTCCAGGAGCTCCAAGACCCCACTCAAGGTCCAAGAGCTCCCAGAGCCTTCCATGGAAGCTCCAAGGCCCTGCCCCAGCTCCAGGAGCTCCAAGAACCTTCCATGGAAGCTCCAAGAGCTCCAAGGAGCCTTCAAGAAACTCCCAGGGAAGCTTCAGGAGCTCCTTGAAGCCCCCACCCAAGGTCCAAGAGCTCCAAGGACATCCCAGGGAAGCTCCAGGAGCTCCAAGCCCCCACCCAAGGTCTCAGAGCAACTTGAAGCCCCCACCCAAGGTCCAGGAGCTCCAAGAACCTTCCATGGAAGCTCCAAGAGCTCCAAGGAGCTTCCAAGAACCTCCCAGGGAAGCTCCAGGAGCTCCAAGCCCTCACAGCTCCTTGAAGCCCCTACCCAAGATTCAGGAGATAAAGGACCCTTCCATGGAGGCTCCAAGGCCCTGTCCCAGTTCCAGGAGCTCCAAGAACATTCCATGGAAGCTCCAAGAGCTCCAAGGAGCCTCCAAGAACCTTCCATGGAAGCCCCAAGGCCCTGCCCCAGCTCCAGGAGCTCCAAGAACCTTCCATGGAAGCTCCAAGAGCTCCAAGCCCCCACCCAAGGTCCAAGAGATCCAAGAGCCTTCCATGGAGGCTCCAAGAGCTCCAAGGAGCCTCCAAGGATCTCCTAGGGAAGCTCCAGTAGCTCCAGAAGCCTTCCATGGAAGCCTCAAGGCCCTGCCCCAGCTCCAGGAGCTCCAAGAACCTTCCATGGAAGCTCCAAGGAGCCTCCAAGAACCTTTCAGGGAAGCTCCAGGAGCTCTAGGCCCCCACCCAAGGTCCAGGAGCTCCAGGAGCCTTCCATGGAAGCTCCAGAAGCTCCCAGGAACCCCCAAGGAAGCCTCCAAGGACCTCCCAGGACAGGGCCAGGAGCTCTAGGCCCCCACCCAAGGTCCAGGAGCTCCAAGCTCCTTCCACGGAGGCCCCAAGCCCATGCCCCAGCCCCACGACCCCCCAGGCCAGGCCTCCAGGGGTGCTGCTGGGCCTCACCTTGCAGCCCTGGGCGGAGATGACTCTGATGTCCGCGGGGACTCTGTCTCCCCCCTGGATCTCCACCAGGTCGCCGACCACCAGCTGGTTGGCGTCCAGCTGCAGCTTGCGGCCCTCCCGGATCACCGTTGCTTGCTGCGGGCCAGCGGCAGGCTCAGGCCCAGCACGGCCACCAGGGGGAGCCCCGGGGCCACAGCACTGCTGCCAGGGCCACCAGGGGGAGCTCCAGGGCAACCAGCAAGCAGGGTCACCCCCGGCACGGCCACCAGGGGGAGCTCCAGGGCCACCAGCACCCAGGCTCAGCCCCGGCACGGCCACCAGGGGGAGCCCCAGGGCCACCAGCACCCAGGCTCAGCCCCGGCACGGCCACCAGGGGGAGCCCCAGGGCCACAGCACTGCTGCCAGGGACCCCAGGGGGAGCCCCAGGGCCACAGCACTGCTGCCAGGGACCCCAGGGGGAGCTCCAGGGCCACCAGCAAGCAGGGTCACCCCCAGCACGGCCACCAGGGGGAGCTCCAGGGCCACCATCACCCAGGCTCAGCCCCAGCACGGCCACCAGGGGGAGCCCCGGGACCACCAGCACTGCTGCCAGGGCCCCCAGAGCCACCAGCACCCTGGCTCAGCCCCGGCACGGCCACCAGGGAGAGCTCCAGGGCCACCAGCACCCAGGCTCAGCCCCAGCACGGCCACCAGGGAGAGCTCCAAGGCCACCAGCAAGCAGGGTCACCACCGGCATGGCCACCAGGGGTAGCTTCAGGGCCACCAGCACTGGTGCCAGGGCCACCAGGGCCACCAGCACGCAGGGTCACTCCCAGAATGGCCACCAGGGCCAGCAGGAGGACCTCCAGGGCCACCAGCACCACCCCCAAGGCCACCAGCAGGTCCTAGAGGACCATAGTGACCTCCTAGAGGTCCACCTGAGCTCCATCAGGAAGACCTTAAGCTCCATGATGACCTCCTGGAGGTCCACCGTGACCTCCTGGAGCTTCACTGTGACCTTCTGGAGCTTCACCGTGACCTCCTGGATCTCCATCTGAAGTCCTTGAGCTCCATCAGTATGACCTTAACCTCCATAATGACCTCCTGCAGGTCCACCATGACCTCCTGGAGCTCCACTGTGACCTCCTGGAGCTCCTCTATGACCTCCTGGAGCTCCCCCTGCAGCCCTTGAGCTCCACCATGAAGCCCTTAAGCTCCACGCTGACCTCCCGGAGCTCCCCCACGACCTCCTGGAGCTCCACCATGGCCTCCTGGAGGTCCTCCTGGGCTGCTGGGGGGCTGGCAGGGGATGGGTCTCACCTGTGGGACCAGGTTCTTGAAGCTGGCGATGATGTTGGTGCTCTTGAACTCCTGGTAGTAGCCGAAGCAGCCGGTGACCACCACCACAGCCATCAGCGCCACCGCCAGGTACAGCTGGGGGGGAGGCCCCAGATGAGGCTCCCACCAGGGCCCCAGAAGGCCCAGGGGGGACCCCCACCCCCACCCCAGCCAACCCCTGGCCAGAAGCTTCTGAGGAGCTGCCAGGAACCCCCAGGAGGAGCTCGTGGAGCAGCCTGAGGACCACCTCGAGGTGGAGGTGGGGGTGGGGAAGGTCTGGAGACCCTCTGGGGGCCACTTTGAGGAGCTGGAGGGGCTCCAGCCTCCTCCCACCCCCCCAGGGGGGCAACCCCCCAGAAGGTCTTGGAAGGGGCTGGGCCCAAGGTGGTCCTCAAGGGGGACCCAGAAGGTCACCAAGGTGGAGCTCAGGATGCTCCCAGATGTCCTCCTAGATGTTCCTCAAGCTCCACCCAGACCTTCCCCACCTGATCTGGACCCAAGGTGGTCCTCAAGGGGCACCCAGACCTTCTCCACCTGATCTGGACCCAAGGTGGTCCTCAAGGGGCACCCAGACCTTCCCCACCCCCAGCCAGACCCAAGGTGGTCCTCAGGGGGCACCCAGACCTTCCCCACCTGATCCAGACCCAAGGTGGTCCCCAAGGGGGACCCAGAGGTGCCCAGGAGGTGCCCAGGAGATCCAGGAGCTGCCCAGAGGTGCCCAAAGGTCCCCAGGAGGTGAAGAAGGTCCCCAGGAGGTGCCCAGAAGATGCCCAGGAGGTGCCCAGGAGATCCCAGAAGGTGCCCAGGAAGTCCCCAGGAGGTGCCCAGGAGGTGCTCAGGAGATCCCAGAGGTGCCCAGGATGTGGCCAGGAGATCACAGAGGTGGCCAGGAGATCACAGAGGTGCCCAGGATGTGGCCAGGAGGTGGCCAGGAGATCCCAGAGGTGCCCAGGAGATCCCAGAGGTGCCCAGGATGTGGCCAGAAGGTGCCCAGAGGTGCCCAGGAGGTGCCCAGGAGGTGCCCAGGAGATCCCAGAGGTGCCCAGGATGTGGCCAGGAGGTGCCCAGAGGTCCCCAGGAGGTGAAGAAGGTGCCCAGAGGTGCCCAGAAGGTGCCCAGGAGATCCCAGAGGTGCCCAGAAAGTCCCAGAGGTGCCCTTGAGGTGCCCAGAAGGTGGGCAGGAGGGGCCAGGCCTACGTTGTCGGAGCTGCCTCGGTCTCCCTCGCCCTCCTGGACGCCGTAGGCGATGAGGCAGATGGCAGCAGCCACCCACATGAGGCACTGGAGGCCTCCTGCCAGCTGCCTGCCAAACTTGAGCCACTCCGGCGTGCCCCGGGGCGGCCGCAGCTCGTTGGGACCGTCCCGCAGCAGCCGCTCCGCCGCCACCGCCGAGGCCAGGCCCTGCCGGGCACCAGCACCGCCTCAGCCCCGGGGCAGGGCAGGCAGGGCATCGGGGCAGGGCAAGAAGGGGGGCAGGAGGGCAAGGAGGGCATCAGGGGAGGGTGAGAAGGGGGGGAGGAGGGCAAGAGGATGGGGTGAGGAGGGCAAGAAGGGCATCAGAGGAGGGCAAGGAGGGGGTGAGGAGGGCAAGGAGGGCATCAGAGGAGGGTGAGGAAGGGGAGAGGAGGACAAGGAGGTCAAGCAGGGCATCAAAAGAGGTTGAGGAGGACATCACAAGAGGTGAAGGATGTGGAGGAGGTGGAAGGGGGGGCGGAGGTGGCGGAGGTGGAGCTGGTGGAGGAGGTGGAGGAGGTGAAGGAGGTGGAGAAGGTGAAGGAGGTGGAGAAGGTGAAGGAGGTGAAGGAGGTGAGGGAGGTGGAGGAGGTGAAGGAGGGGGAAGACGTGAAGGCGAGGGAGGTGGAGGATGTGGAGGTGAAGGAGGTGAAGGAGGTGGAGGAGGTGGAGGTGGAGGTCAAGGAAGTGTTGAGGAAGTCCAGGAGGCCAAGCAGGGAATACAAAGAGGTCAAGGAGAGCATCAGAAGAGGTCAGGGAGGCCATCAGAAGAGGTTGAGGAGGCCAAGGAGGCCAAGAAGGGCATCAAAAGAGGCGCAGGAGGGCATCAGGAGGGGTGGGGGAGGAGCAGGAGGTGCCTGGGGCCCAGGAGATCCTCACCTTGGTGATGCTGGTGCTGAACTTGGCCTCCAGCTCCTTCAGGTCCAACTTGTGATCATCCTGGGAACAGCAGCAGCACAGCCTCCCAGTATGGACCAGTACTGACTGGGACCGGTACTGACCAGTACCAGCTGGTACCGACCAGTACCAACCAGTACAGACCAATACCAACCAGTCCTGACCAATACCGACCAGTCCTGACCAATACTGACCAGTATTGACCAATACTGACCAGTACAGACCAATACAAACCAGTACTGACCAGTACAGACCAGTACTGACCAGTATAGACCAGTACCGACCAATACCAACCAGTACAGACCAATACAAATAAGTACTGACCAATACCAACCAGTACCGAGCAGTACTGACCAGTACTGACCAGTACAGACCAATACCGACCAGTACCGACCAATACTGACCAGTACTGACCAATACCAACCAGTACAGACCAATACTGACCAGTACTGACCAATACAGACCAGTACCGACCAATACCAACCAGTACAGACCAATACAAATAAGTACTGACCAATACCAACCAGTACTGAGCAGTACCGAGCAGTACCAACCAGTACAGACCAATACTGACCAGTACAGACCAATACCAACCAATACCAACCAGTACTGACCAATACCGACCAGTACTGACCAGTACTGACCAGTACTGACCAATACCGACCAGTACTGACCAGTACTGACTAGTACTGACCAATACCGACCAGTACTGACCAATACCGACCAGTAGAGACCAATACCAACCAGTAGAGACCAATACCGACCAGTAGAGACCAATACCGACCAGTACTGACCAATACCGACCAGTACTGACCAATACCGACCAGTAGAGACCAATACCAACCAGTAGAGACCAATACCAACCAGTACAGACCAATATCGACCAGTACAGACCAATGCCAACCAGTACAGACCAATACCAACCAGTACAGACCAATACTGACCAGTACTGACCAATACCAACCAGTACCAAGTACCGACTAGTACAGACCAATACTGACCAGTACTGACCAATACCAACCAGTACTGAGCAGTAAGACCAGTACCGACTAGTACAGACCAATACTGACCAGTACTGACCAATACAGACCAGTACAGACCAATACCGACCAGTACAGACCAGTACTGACCAGTATTGACCAATACTGACCAGTACAGACCAATACCGACCAGTACAGACCAATGACCAGTACCGACCAGTACAGACCAATACCGACCAGTACAGACCAGTACCGACCAGTACCGACCAGTACTGACCAATACCGACCAGTACTGACCAATAGCGACCAGTACAGACCAATAGCGACCAGTACTGACCAATACCGACCAGTACTGAGCAGTACTGACCAGTATTGACCAATGCCAACCAGTACAGACCAATACCAACCAGTACAGACCAATACCAACCAGTACAGACCAATACCAACCAGTAGAGACCAATACCAACCAGTAGAGACCAATACCGACCAGTACTGACCAATACCGACCAGTACAGACCAATACCGACCAGTACTGACCAATACCGACCAGTAGAGACCAATACCAACCAGTACAGACCAATACCAACCAGTACAGACCAATATCGACCAGTACAGACCAATGCCAACCAGTACAGACCAATACCAACCAGTACAGACCAATACTGACCAGTACTGACCAATACCAACCAGTACTGAGCAGTAACGACCAGTACCGACTAGTACAGACCAATACTGACCAGTACTGACCAATACCAACCAGTACTGAGCAGTAACGACCAGTACCGACTAGTACAGACCAATACTGACCAGTACTGACCAATACAGACCAGTACAGACCAATACCGACCAGTACTGACCAGTACTGACCAGTATTGACCAATACCGACCAGTACAGACCAATACAGACCAGTACAGACCAATACCGACCAGTACCGACCAGTACAGACCAATACCGACCAGTACAGACCAGTACCGACCAGTACCGACCAGTACTGACCAATACCGACCAGTACTGACCAATAGCGACCAGTACAGACCAATAGCGACCAGTACAGACCAATAGCGACCAGTACTGACCAATACCGACCAGTACTGAGCAGTACTGACCAGTATTGACCAATGCCAACCAGTACAGACCAATACCAACCAGTACAGACCAATACCAACCAGTACAGACCAATACTGACCAGTACTGACCAATACAGACCAGTACAGACCAATACCGACCAGTACTGACCAATAACAACCAGTACTGACCAATACAGACCAGTAGAGACCAATACTGACCAGTACTGACCAGTCTCTCCCAGTCCCCTTCCACTCCCTCCCAGTCCCTCCCAGTCCCCTCTCAGTCCCTCCCAGTCCCCTCCCACTCCCTCCCAGTCCCCTCTCAGTCCCTCCCACTCTGTCCCAGTCCCCTCCTACCATCTCCATTTCCTTCTTCATCTCCTGCAGCTTCTGCTCCTTGCGCTTCCCTCGGCCCTTGGGAGGCTTCATCCTGGCCTGGCCCTGGGGCTCCAGCTCGAAGCTCTGCTGTCGGGGGGGAGGGCAGGAAGAGCTCCAGGAGGGTCTCCACCTCCTGCAGCTCCACATCCATCTCTCTCTCTCCTCCTCCACCATCTCCCTCCTCTTTCTCCACCATCTCATCCTACATCTCCATCTCCTCCTCTACCTTCTGCTCTTCCTCCACCTCCTCCATGCCCTCCATCTCCCTCTCCACCTCCTTCTCATCCATCTCCATCTCCTCCTCCTCCACCTCCTCCATCTCCACCTTCCCCATCTCCACCTTCTCATTCTCCACCTCCATATTCTCCATCTCCCCCTTCTTCCTCTCCTCCTCCTCCACATCCATCCCTCTGTCCTCCACCACCATCTCCCTCCACCCTTATCCCTAACTCCTCCTCGTTCTGCATCTCCTGATCTGCCTTTGGGGCAGCTCAATGCTGTGCCTGTGGAAGAAGGACAGCTACAGAGCTCCACAGTGGAGGTTTGGTGTGGGGAAGGCAAAGGAAGCTCCTCCCGGGGCTGGCCCTTGGCACCTCAGCAGAAAGGAGGCTGAGGGAGCTCTGCTGCTCTACTGCCCTCCCGCCCAGATGCTCTGCTGCTCTGCTGCTCGGTTGCCCACCTGCCCAGTGGCTCTGCTGCCTTGCTGCCCTGCTGCCCTGCTACCCTGCTGCGGCTGCTGCCCTGCTGCTCTGCTACCCTCCTGCCCTGCTGCACTGCTACCCTCCTGCTCTGCTGCCCTCCTGCCCCGCAGCTCTGCTGCTCTGCTACCCTCCTGCCCTGCTGCACTGCTACCCTCCTGCCCTGCTGCCCTGCTGCCCTGCTGCTCTGCTGCTCTGCTGCTGCCCTGCAGCTCTGCTGCTCTGCTGCCCTGCAGCTCTGCTGCCCTGCTACCCTGCAGCTCTGCTGCTCTGCTGCCCTGCTGCCCTGCTGCTCTGCTGCCCTCCTGCCCTGCAGCTCTGCTGCTCTGCTGCCCTGCTGCCCTGCTGCTCTGCTGCCCTGCTGCCCTGCTGCTCTGCTGCCCTGCTTCACTGCTGCCCTGCTGCCCTGCTGCACTGCTGCCCTGCAGCTCTGCTGCTCTGCTGCCCTGCTACCCTGCAGCTCTGCTGCTCTGCTGCCCTGCTGCCCTGCTGCTCTGCTGCTCTACTGCCCTGCTGCCCTGCTGCTCTGCTGCCCTGCTGCCCTGCTGCTCTGCAGCTCTGTTGCTCTGCTGCCCTGCTGCCCTGCTGCTCTGCTGCCCTGCTGCCCTGCTGCCCTGCTGCTCTGCTGCTCTGCTGCCCTGCTGCCCTGCTGCCCTGCTGCCCTCCTGCTCTGCTGCTCTGCTGCCCTGCTGCCCTGCTGCTCTGCTGCTCTACTGCCCTGCTGCCCTGCAGCTCTGCTGCTCTGCTGCTCTGCTGCTCTGCTGCTCTGCTGCTCTGCTGCCCTCCTGCCCTGCAGCTCTGCTGCTCTGCTGCCCTGCTGCCCTGCTGCTCTGCTGCCCTGCTGCCCTGCTGCCCTGCAGCTCTGCTGCTCTGCTGCCCTGCTGCCCTGCAGCTCTGCTGCCCTGCTGCTCTGCTGCTCTGATGCTCTGCTGCTCTGATGCTCTGATGCTCTGCTGCCCTGCTGCCCTGCTGCCCTGCAGCTCTGCTGCCCTGCTGCCCTGCAGCTCTGCTGCCCTGCTGCCCTGCTGCTCTGCTCTGATGCTCTGCTGCTCTGATGCTCTGATGCTCTGCTGCCCTGCAGCTCTGCTGCTCTGCTGCCCTACTGCCCTGCTGCTCTGCAGCTCTGCAGCTCTGCTGCTCTGCTGCCCTGCTGCCCTGCTGCCCTGCAGCTCTGCTGCTCTGCTGCCCTGCTGCCCTGCTGCTCTGCTGCTCTACTGCCCTGCTGCCCTGCAGCTCTGCTGCTCTGATGCTCTGATGCTCTGCTGCTCTGCTGCCCTGCAGCTCTGCTGCCCTGCTGCCCTGCTGCCCTGCTGCTCTGCTGTCCTGCTGCCCTGCAGCTCTGCTGCTCTGCTGCCCTGCTGCCCTGCTGCTCTGCTGCTCTGCTGCTCTGATGCTCTGCTGCCCTGCAGCTCTGCTGCCCTGCTGCTCTGCTGCTCTGCTGCTCTTCTGCCCTCCTGCCCTGTGGCCCTGCTGCCCTGCTGTCCTGCAGCTCTGCTGCCCTGCTGCCCTGCTGCTCTGCAGCTCTGCTGCTCTGCTGCGCTGCTGCGCTGCTGCCCTGCTGCTCTGCTGCTCTCCTGCCCTGCTGCCCACCTGCCCTCCTGCCCTGCTGCTCTTCTGCTCTGCTGCCCTGCTGCCCACCTGCCCTCCTGCCCTGCTGCTCTTCTGCTCTGCTGCCCTGCTGCCCTGCTGCTCTGCTGCCCTGCTGCTCTGCTGCCCTGCTGCCCTGCTGCTCTTCTGCCCTCCTGCCCTGCTGCTCTGCTGCCCTCCTGCCCTGCTGCCCTGCTGCTCTGCTGCTCTTCTGCCCTCCTGCCCTGCTGCTCTGCTGCTCTTCTGCCCTCCTGCCCTGCTGCTCTGCTGCTCTGCTGCCCTGCTGCCCTGCTGCTCTGCTGCCCTGCTGCTCTTCTGCCCTGCTGCTCTTCTGCCCTCCTGCCCTGCTGCCCTGCTGCTCTGCTGCCCTCCTGCCCTGCTGCTCTGCTGCTCTGCTGCCCTGCTGCTCTTCCTTGCTCCACCTCCACCTCCTCTTCCTTCATCTCCCTCTCCTCCACCTCCTTCATCTCATAGTGAAGAGGTGATTGGGACCAGTCAGCATGGCTTCACCAAGGGCAAATCCTGCCTGACCAACCTGGTGGCCTTTTCTGAGCAGGTTACATCAATAGCTGAGGGGAGAGGAGCTGATGTCATTTGCCTGGACCTGAGCACAGCCTTCCACACTGTCCCCACCACATCCTGGTCTCCAGGTTGGTGACACATGGGTTGGATGGGTGACCACTAAATGGATAAGGAACTGACTTGATGGCTGCAGCCAGAGAGTGGCTGTCAATGGCTCCATGGCCCAGGGGAGGCCAGGGACAAGCGGAGTCCCTCAGGGCTCAGTCCTGGGACCTGTCTTGTTCAACATCTCTGTGGGTGCCATGGACAGTGGCACTGAGTGCACCCTCAGCAAGTCTGCTGATGACACCAAGCTGTGTGGTGCAGCAGACAGGCTGGAGGGAAGGGATCCATCCAGAGGACAGGCTGGAGAGGTGGGCACAAGCCAACCTCAGGAGGTTCAGCAAGACCAAGGGCAGGGTCCTGCAGCTGGGTCGAGGCAACCCCAGGCACAAATGCAGGCTGGGCAGGGACTGGCTGGAAAGCAGCCCTGAGGAGAGAGACTTGGGGGTGCTGGGGGAGGAGAAGCTCACCAGGAGCTCTCAGTCTGCACTTGAAGCCCAGAAAGCCAACCAGATCCTGGGCTGCAGCAGGAGAAATGTGGCCAGCAGGGCAAGGGAGGTGATCCTCCCCCTCTGCTCAGCTCTGGGGAGACCCCACCTGGAGTACTGCCTCCAGTTCTGGAGCCCCTATTGCAAGAGGGCTCTGGAGGTGCTGGAAGGTGTCCAGAGAAGGGCCATGAGGCTGAGCAGAGGGCTGGAGCTGCTCTGCTGTGAGGACAGACTGAAGGAGTTGGGGCTGTTCAGTCTGGAGAAGAGAAGGCTCTGAGGTGACCTCATTGTGGCCTTCCAGGATCTGAAGGGGGCTACAGGAAGGCTGGGGAAGGACTTCTCAGGATCTCAGGCAGTGATAGGACTAGGGGGAATGGAATGAAGCTGGAGGTGGGGAGATTCAGGCTGGAGGGGAGGAGGAAGTTCTTCCCCATGAGAGTGCTGAAGCTCTGGAATGGGTTGTCCACGGAGGTGGTTGGGGCCCTGTCCCCCTGTTTAAGGCCAGGTTGGATGAGGCTCTGGCCAGGCTGCTCTAGTGTGGGGTGTCCCTGCCCATGGCAGGGGGTGGAACTAGATGATCCTTGTGGTCCCTTCCAGCCCTGACTGATACTATGATACTATGATACTATGATCTCACTCTCCTCCACCTCCACCTCCATCATCTCCCTCTCCTCCACCTCCACCTCCTTCATCTCCCTCTCCTCCACCTCCACCTCCTTCATCTCCTTCTCCTCCTCCATTTCCCTCTCTTCCACCTCCTCCATCTCCCTCTCCTCCACCTCCACCTCCTTTATCTCCCTCTCCTCCTCCACCTCCATCTCCCTCTTCCACCTTCACCTCCTCCATCTCCCTCTCCTCCTCCTCCTTCATCTGCATCTCCTCCACCTCCTCCATCTCCCTCTCATCCACTTCCACCTCCATCTCCCTCTCTTCCACCTCCCTCTCCACCTCCACCTCCTCCACCTCCTCCATCTCCCCCTCCACATCCTCCATCTCCCTCTCCTCCACCTCCTCTTCCTCTTCCTCCATCTCCTCCTCCATGTCCTCCTTCTCCTCCTCCCCCTTCTTCTTCTCCTCCTCCTCCTTCTCCTCTCTTTCTCTTCCTCCTTCTCCTCCTCTTCCTCCTCCTTCTCCTTCTCCTTCTCCTCCTTCTCCTCTCTTTCTCTTCCTCCTTCTCCTCCTCCTCTTCCTCCTCCTTCTCCTATCTCTTCTTCCTCCTTCTCATCCTCCTCCTCCTCCATCTCCTTCTCCTCCTCCTCCTTCTCCTCTCTTTCTCTTCTTCCTCCTTCTTGCCCTCCTTCTCCATCTCCTTCTCCTTCTCCTGCACCTCCTGCACCTCCTCCACCTTCACCTCCCTCTCCCTCTCCTCCATCTCCTTCTCCTTCTCCTGCACCTCCTGCACCTCCTCCACCTCCACCTCCCTCTCCCTCTCCTCCACCTCCTCCTTACCTCCTTCCCCATGGTGGCTCCCAGCAGCTCCCAGTTGCCTCCCAGCTGCCTCCCCTCTTATAGCCCCTCCGGAGGGCACCGCCCCAAGGTGATCTCCCTGGGGACACCTTGAAGGAGGGGAGGGACTGGGAGGGACTGGAAGGGCATTTGGAGGGGACTGGGAGGGGGGTTGGAAGGCACTGGGCCATACTGGGAGGCACTGGGAGGGCTCTGGGGGGCACTGGTCCATACTGGGAGGCACTGGGAGGGCTCTGGGGGGCACTGGTCCATACTGGGAGGCACTGGGGGGGCTCTGGGGGGCACTGGTCCATGCTGGGAGGCACTGGGGGGGCTCTGGGGGGCACTGGTCCATACTGGGAGGCACTGGAGGTGCCCTTGAAAGGTTCCCCCTCCTCCCCCTTATCTCTTTCAGTCTCTTATCAGGGGGTGGGGGGAGGGGAACTGGTCCAGACTGGGCTGTACTGGGAGGCACTGGTTAATGGTTACCGAGGCCTTATCTGACCAGGGGGAGACTGGGAAGGGCACCAGGAAGGGCCAGGAAGGACCAGGGACCCCCAAACTCCCCTCCCAGTGCCCCCCAGTGCCGCCCAGTGACCCCCAAGCCCCCTCCCAGTATGTCCCAGTCCCCACCAAACCCCCTCCCAGTTCCTCCCAGTGCCTCCCAGTGCCTCCCAATCCCTCCCAGTCCCCCCCAAGCCCTCTCCCAGTTCATCCCAGTGCCTCCCAGTGCCCTCCCAGTTCATCCCAGTGCCTCCCAGTAGCTCTCAGTGCCCTCCCAGTCCCTCCCAAGCCCCCTCCCAGTCCCTCCCAGTCCCCTCCAAGCCCCCTCCCAGTTCATCCCAGTGCCCTCCAAGCCCCCTCCCAGTTCATCCCAGTGCCCTCCCAGTGCCTCCTAGTGCCCCCCAAGCCCCCTCCCAGTGCCCTCCCAGTGTGTCCCAGTCCCCCTCAAGCTCCCTCCCAGTTCATCCCAGTTAGTCCCAGTCCCTCCCAATGCCTCCCAGGATGTCCCAGTGCCTTCCCAGTTCATCCCAGTCCCCCAAGCCCCCTCCCAGTCCCCTCCCAGTCCCCCAAGCCCCCTCCCAGTCCCTCCCAGTCCCCCCCAAACCCCCTCCCAGGTCACCCCAGTGCCACCCAGTATGCCCCAGTGCCATCCCAGTTCATCCCAGTGCCCACAAGCCCCCTCCCAGCCCCTCCCAGTCCCTCCCAGTCCCCCAGTCCCCCCCCACCCCTCCCCAGGTTTCTTTTCCTCTCAACCTTCATTTATTTGGTTATATTAAAAAACAGAAGCCCCCCAAAAAATCCCCAAAAGGCCTCAAAAATGGCCCCGGGGGGGGGAGGGGAGGGGCAGGAGCAATCCAGTTGTTGGGGGAGGGGGGGAAGGGACCCCCAGGGCAGGGGTCCAGCTGTGGAGGGGACCCCAGGGGGGGGCTCCAGCCATGGGGGTCACACCAGGAGGCTCTCCCTGCTCAGAGCATCCTTGGGGGGCGGGGGGAGGGGAATTGGGGAGGGGGTCTAGGGGGACACCCCTGAGACCCCCCCCCCAGACCCCTTTAGGACCCCCCAAGCCCCCTCCCCAGGTACTCCAAACCCTCCAAACCCCCTCCCAGGACCCCCCAAGCCCCCCTAGGAGCTCCCACAGACCCCTTTAGGACCCCCAAGCCCCCAGATACTCCAGACCCCCAAACCCACCCCGGGACCCCAAGCCCCCTTCCCAGATCCCCCAGACCCTCTCAACCCCTCCCTGGGACCCCACAAGCCCCCATAGGAGCTCCCCAGACCCCTTTAGGACCCCCAAGCCCCCTCTCCAAAGACCTCAGACTCCCTGGGACCCCCAAGCCCCCTCCCCAGATATCCCAGACCCCCTCAAACCCCCACCAGGACCCCCAAGGCCCCTAGGATCTCCCCAGACCCCTTTAGGACCCCCAAGCCCGCTCCCAAAGGCCTCAGACTCCCCTGGGACCCCAAGCCCCCTCCCCAAATCCCCCAGACCCCCTCAAACCCTCCCTGGGACCCTTCAAGCCCCCTAGGACCCCCAGACCCCTTTAGGACCCCAAGCCCCCTAGGACCCCCGACCCCTTTAGGAGCCTCAAGCCCCCTCCCCAAACACCCCAGATCCCCACAACCCCCACCAGGACCCCCAAGCCCCCTAGGAACCCCCAGGCCTCTTCAGGACCCCCAAGCCCCCTCCCCAGATACCCCAGACCCCCAAACCCTCCCTGGGACCCCAAGCCCCCTAGGAGCCCCCAGACCCCTTTAAGACCCCAAGCCCCCTCCCCAAATCCCCAGACCCCCTCAACCCCCACCAGGAACCCCCAAGCCCAAGCCCCACTAGGACCCCCTCCCCAGACCCCTTTAGGACCTCCAAGCCCCCTCCCCAAAGATCTCAGACTCCCTGGGACCCCCAAGCCCCCTCCCCAGATACCCCAGACCCCCTCAAACCTCCCTGGGACCCCCAAGCCCCCTAGGACCCCCAGACCCCTTTAGGACCCCCAAGCCCCCGACCCAAACACCCCAGATCCCCACAACCCCCACCAGGACCCCCAAGCCCCCTAGGAACCCCCAGGCCTCTTCAGGACCCCCAAGCCCCCTCCCCAGATACCCCAGACCCCAAACCCTACCTGGGACCCCAAGCCCCCTAGGAGCCCCCAGACCCCTTTAAGACCCCCAAGCCCCCTCCCCAGATACCCCAGACCCCCTCAAACCCCCACCAGGACCCCCAAGGCCCCTAGGAGCTCCCCAGACCCCTTCAGGACCCCAAGCCCCCGACCCAAACACCCCAGATCCCCACAACCCCCACCAGGAACCCCCAAGCCCCCTAGGAGCCCCCAGACCCCTTTAAGACCCCCAAGCCCCCTCCCCAGATCCCCCAGACCCCCTCAAACCCCAGGACCCTCCAAGCCCCCTAGGAGCTCCCCCAGACCCCCTTAGGATCCCCCCAAGCCCCCTCCCCAGGGCCTCCCCCCCCCAGCCCTCACCTTCCGCAGCCTCCGGGGGGGTCCTGGGGGTCTCCTGGGGTTGGCTTCCAGCCCCTCCCCCCTCCCCCCTCTCCCCCCCCCCAGCAGGTCGTCCCTGGAGCGGGAGAGGGGGGGCCGAGGGGTGGGGGGGCTCCCCCCCAGCAGCTCCTCCGAGCGCCAGCGCCCCTTGAGGGAGGGGGGAGGGGAGGAGGGGGAGGGGGGGGTCCTTGGGGGCCCTCTCCTGGGGGGCTCCCAAGAGTCTGGGGGTTCGTGGAGGGAGCTGATGTCACTCGGGGGGGGGCCTGAAAAGAGTGGGGAGGGGTTGCTAGCCCCCGGGGGGGTGTGCAAAACCCCTGGGAGGGGGAAAATCAGGGGGGGGAGGGGATGCCTCATGGAGGGGAGGGGGAGGGTCTGGGAGGTTAAGGGCCCCCCTCCCCACCTCCCCCAAACCTACCTGGTCTAGAGGCTGGGGGATAGTACCCCCGGAGTTGGAAGGCTTCAATTTGGTCCTCCAAGTACCTCAGGACAGGAGGAGGAGGGGGCAAGGAGGGCACTGGGGAGAAGAAAGGGGGAGGGGGAGGGCCCCAGAGACAGATGTGAGGGAGGGGGGAGGGAGGGTCCAAGGGTTGAGGTCTGAACCCCTAGCCCTCCACACACCCCCCCCCAAACAAAATAGATGGAGAGGTCACCCATCCAGCCCTGGACCCAGCTGGACCCTGCTTAGCTTCAGAGCCCAGCCCGGCACCCAATGAGGGGGCTGGGGTAGATTGATTGACAGCTGTCAATCAAATCAGACCCTCGACCACAACTCATGGCGCCTGCCAGCTGTCAGTCAAACAACTAAGCCCTCTCCTAGGTGATTGACAGCTGCCAATCAAGGAGGAACACAGTGGTCACCCATCCAGCTTCAGACCCAGCCAGACTCTGCTTAGCTTCAGAGCCCAGCCCTGTGCCTAATGAGGGGGCTGGGGGTGTGTGGGGGTGGTTGATTGACAGCTGTCAATCAAATCAACCCATCGACCACGCCCCAGGCACCTGCCGGCTGTCAGTCAAACAGCTGAGCACTCTTCTGGGTCATTGACAGCTGTCAATCAAGGAGGAACACAGTGGCCACCCATCCAGCCCCAGACCCATCCAGACCCTGCTTAGCTTCAGAGCCCAGCCCGGCGCCCAATGGGGGCCTGAGCACAGCCTTGGGGTCCCTGAAGGCACCTTGGGGACCCCCTGGGGACACCTGGGAGCCACCTCCAGCCCCTGGGGACCCTATGGGGCCACCTCCAGCCCCTTGGGGACCCCCCCGGGTGCCACCTCACCTGTCACCACGCTGCCATCGCTGTCCCTCAGCAGGGGCACCTGGGAGCTCTGGCTGCTGCCTGGCGGGGGGGATGGGGGGGGGACACCTAGAGGTCACTTTAGGGTCCCCTCCCTCTCCCTGCTGCCCCTCCCCGCCTCGTTGTCCCCCAGGGTCACTCACCCAGGGGCTGCAGGGGCAGGGCTTGGGGGGGGTGGCCGTAGAGGACCCCCAGAGGCTGCAGCTTTGCCTGCAAAGTAAACTGGGGAGGGGGAAAGGCGGGGGGAGCTCAGGACCCCCCCACTGGGGACACTGAGCCCCCACCCCCAGGAACCTCCCAGTCCTTTCCCAGTGCCTCCCAGTTCATCCCAGTCCCCCCCAAACCCCCACCCAGTGACTCCCAGTAGCCTCCAAGCCTCTCCCAGATCATCCCAGTCCCCCCCAAGCCTCCTCCCAGTTCATCCCAGTTCATCCCAGTCCCCCCAAGCCCTCTCCCAGTTCATCCCAGTGCCCCCCAGTCCCTCCCAATCCCCTCCCAGTGCCTCCCAGTCCCCTCCCAGTCCCTCCCAACCCACCCAGTTCATCCCAGTCACCCCCAAGCCCCCTCCCAGTTCCTCCCAGTATGTCCCAGTCCCCCCCCAGGCCCTCTCCCAGTCCCTCCCAATCCCCTCCCAGTCCCTCCCAGTCTCCTCCCAGTGCCCTCCCCAGGGGGGGAAGGGCTGCCGTTCCCGCCGGTGGCCAGCAGGGGGAGCTCACGGTGCTGGGGGCAGCAGCAGCGCTGGGGGCAGCAGGGGCAGGGCAGGAGGCAGCAGCAGGTGTGGGGGCAGCACTGGCACCAGCACACCCCCAGCCCCAGGCCCAGCAGCAGGGCTCCCAGCAGCACCAGCAAGACAAAGAGCCAGTCTGGGGTGGGGGGAGGGGAGAGAGAGAGGGAGTGAGGGACTGGGAGAGACTGGGAGGGGAGTGGGAGGCACTGGGAGGGACTGGGAGAGACTGGGAGGGGACTGAGAGGGATTGGGAAGGGACTGGGAGGGAATGGGAGGGGACTGGGAGGGGACTGGGAGGGAATGGGAGGGGACTGGGAGGGATTGGGAGGCACTGGGAGGGACTGGGAGGGGACTGGGAGGGACTGGGAGGGATTGGGAAGGGATTGGGAAGGGACTGGGAGGGGACCGGGAGGGACTGGGAGGGGACTGGGAGCTACTGGTGGGC
>WWNC01000131.1:867500-1184536 GCA_011125475.1 Melanerpes aurifrons
GCGGCGGCCATGATGGCGCCGCGACAGGTGAGGGCGTGGCCCGGCGCAGGTGAGGGAGGGGCGCCCGGCGGGAGGGGGCCAATGGGGATGGGCGGCGCCATGCGAGGGGCGGGACGAGCGGATGCACGGAGCCAATCGGGAGGCGCCCGGCGCCGGCGCTGGCGGGACGGAGTCAAGGGGGTAGGGAAGGAAGGGGCTGGACTAAGGGAGGGGGCGGGGGGGGTGCGGCGGAGCCAATGGGGATGGAAGGAGCCAAGCCTGGGAGGAGCTTAGGAGGTCGGGCCACGCCCCCTCCTGCGTCTGGGCGCCGGGCGGGCGGGCGGGCGGGGGCAGTCCCGTTCCCAGTTGCTCCCAGGACGTCCCAGTAGCTCCCAGTACCCTCCCAGTATGTCCAGTAGCTCCCAGTGCCCCCCAGATCCTCTCCCAGTACATCCCAGTAGCTCCCTGTGCCCCCAGATCCCAGTACTCCCAGTAGCTCCCAGTGCCCTCCCAGTACGTCCCAGTAGCTCCCAGTGCCCCCCAGATCCTCTCCCAGTACATCCCAGTAGCTCCCTGTGCCCCCCAGATCCTCTCCCAGTACGTCCCAGTAGCTCCCAGTGCCCTCCCAGTACGTCCCAGTAGCTCCCAGTGCCCCACAGATCCCCTCCCAGTACATCCCAGTAGCTCCCAGTGCCCTTCCAGTACATCCCAATAGCTCCCAGTGCCCTCCCAGTACATCCCAGTAGCTCCTGTTGCCCCCCAGATCCCCTCCCAGTACGTCCCAGTAGCTCCCGTTGCCCCCCAGATCCCCTCCCAGTACGTCCCAGTAGCTCCCAGTGCCCCACAGATCCCCTCCCAGTACATCCCAGTAGCGCCCAGTGCCCCCCAGATCCCCTCCCAGTACATCCCAGTAGCTCCCAGTGCCCTCCCAGTACATCCCAGTAGCTCCCAGTGCCCCACAGATCCCCTCCCAGTACATCCCAGTAGCTCCCAGTGCCCTCCCAGTACGTCCCAGTAGCTCCCAGTGCCCCACAGATCCCCTCCCAGTACATCCCAGTAGCTCCCAGTGCCCTCCCAGTACGTCCCAGTAGCTCCCAGTGCCCCACAGATCCCCTCCCAGTACATCCCAGTAGCTCCCAGTGCCCTTCCAGTACGTCCCAGTAGCTCCTGTTGCCCCCCAGATCCCCTCCCAGTACATCCCAGTAGCTCCCAGTGCCCCACAGATCCCCTCCCAGTACATCCCATTAGCTCCCAGTGCCGCCCAAATCCCCTCCCAGTACATCCCAGTAGCTCCCAGTGCCCTCCCAGTACGTCCCAGTAGCTCCCAGTGCCCCACAGATATCCCCTCCCAGTACATCCCAGTAGCTCCCAGTGCCCTCCCAGTACGTCCCAGTAGCTCCCAGTGCCCCACAGATCCCCTCCCAGTACATCCCAGTAGTGCCCAGTGCCCCCCAGATCCCCTCCCAGTACGTCCCAGTAGCTCCCAGTGCCCTCCCAGTACATCCCAGTAGTTCCCAGTGCCCCACAGATCCTCTCCCAGTACATCCCAGTAGCTCCCAGTGCCCCACAGATCCCCTCCCAGTACATCCCAGTAGCTCCCAGTGCCCTCCCAGTATGTCCCAGTAGTTCTCAGTGCCCCCCAGATCCCCTCCCAGTACATCCCAGTAGCTCCCAGTGCCCTCCCAGTACGTCCCAGTAGCTCCCGTTGCCCCCCAGATCCTCTCCCAGTGCGTCCCAGTAGCTCCCAGTGCCCTCCCAGTACATCCCAGTAGCTCCCAGTGCTCCCCAGATCCCCTCCCAGTACATCCCAGTAGCTCCCAGTGCCCTCCCAGTACATCCCAGTAGCTCCCGTTGCCCCCCAGATCCCCTCCCAGTACATCCCAGTAGCTCCCAGTGCCCCCCAGATCCCCTCCTAGTACATCCCAGTAGCTCCCAGTGCCCTCCCAGTACATCCCAGTAGTGCCCCCAGATCCCCTCCCAGCACGTCCCAGTAGCTCCCGTTGCCCCCAGCTCCCAGTAGATGCCCCTCCCCCCAGTACATCCCAGTAGCTCCCAGTGCCCTCCCAGTACATCCCAGTAGCTCCCAGTGCCCCCCAGATCCCCTCCCAGTACATCCCAGTAGCGCCCAGTGCCCCCAGATCCCCTCCCAGTACATCCCAGTACATCCCAGTAGCTCCGTTGCCCCCAGATCCCCTCCCAGTACATCCCGTTGCCCCCAGTAGCGTCCCAGCGCCCAGTGCCCCCAGATCCACTCCCAGTACATCCCAGTAGTTCCCAGTGCCCTCCAGATCCCCTCCCAGTACGTCCCAGTAGCGCCCAGTGCCCCCCAGATCCACTCCCAGTACATCCCAGTAGCTCCCAGTGCCCTCCAGATCCCCTCCCAGTACATCCCAGTAGCTCCCAGTGCCCTCCCAGTACATCCCAGTAGCTCCGTTGCCCCCAGATACATCCCAGATCCTCCCAGTACATCCCAGTAGCTCCCAGTACATCCCAGTAGCCCCAGTGCCCCCCAGATCCCCTCCCAGTACGTCCCAGTAGCGCCCAGTGCCCCCCAGATCCACTCCCAGTACATCCCAGTAGTTCCCAGTGCCCTCCAGATCCCCTCCCAGTACATCCCAGTAGCGCCCAGTGCCCCCCAGATCCCCTCCCAGTACATCCCAGTAGCTCCCAGTGCCCTCCCAGTACGTCCCAGTCCCCACCAGTAACTCCCAGTACCTTACCAGTGCCTCCCAAGTCTCCTCCCAGTTCATCCCAGTAGCCCCCCAGTAACTCCCAGTCCCGCTTAAAGACCCTCCCAGTCCCCTCCTAGTCCATCCCAGTCCCCTCCCAGTCCATCCCTGTCCCTTCCCAGTCTCCTCCCAGTATCTCCCAGTCCCTCCCAGTATATATTCCCAGTGACCCCCCTACCCCCCCACACTCCGACCCCCCGGGCTCCTGCTTCATACTGGTAGGTGGAGAGAACGGCACTGGGACATACTGGGAGGGGGCTGGGGGGGGACTGGGAGGCACTGGGATGGACTGGGAGGGGGCTGGGGGGGGACTGGGAGGCACTGGGATGGACTGGGAGGGGGCTGGGGGGGGACTGGGAGGCACTGGGACATACTGGGAGGGGGCTGGGGGGGGACTGGGAGGCACTGGGACATACTGGGAGGGGGCTGGGGGACTGGGAGGCACTGGGAGATACTGGGATGGGATTGGGGGACTGGGAGGCACTGGGACATACTGGGAGGGGGTTGGGGGACTGGGAGGCACTGGGACATACTGGGATGGGATAGTGGGGGACTGGGAGGCACTGGGACATACTGGGAGGGGGCTGGGGGGGACTGGGAGGCACTGGGACATACTGGGATGGGATTGGGGGGGGACTGGGAGGCACTGGGACATACTGGGAGGGGGCTGGGGGGGACTGGGAGGCACTGGGAGATGCTGGGATGGGATTGGGGGGGGACTGGGAGGCACTGGGATGGACTGGGAGGGGGCTGGGGGGGGCACTGGGATGAACTGGGAGGCAACTGGAAGGAGGATGGGGGGAGCACTGGGACATACTGGGATATACTGGGAGGGACTGGGATCCCTCCCTGGGTGCCACCAGCGTTGTCCAGTCCCTTCCCAGTCCCTCCCAGTCCCCCCCCCAACCCCCTCACATTCCCTTCCCAGTGCCCCCAGTACCCCCCAGCCCCCTCCCAGTGCCTCCCAGTATCTCCCAGTCCCCCTCCCAGTCCCTCTCCCAGTCCCTTCTCAGTGCCTCCCAATAACCAACCCCCTCCCAGTGCCTCCCAGTGCCTCCCAGTAACCCCAACCACCTCCCAGTGCCTCCCAGTGCCTCCCAGTATCTCCCAGTCCCCCTCCCAGTCCCTCCCAGTAACCCCCAGCCCCCTCCCAGTCCCTCCCCGATGGGCTTCAGCTTCTCGCAGCCCCCTCGGGAGGAGGAGGAGGGGGAGGGGGGAGAGCTCCCCGGTAAGCTTCCAGTATCAAACTGGTGTCCCACAGTGCTCCCAGTTCCCCTCCTCCCCCCTCTTCTCCCCCCCCCCCCCCTTCCCCTCCCCCTCCCCTGGGGTGCTGACGTCATCGGCCGGGGGACAAACGTCCCTTGTGCCCTCGCTGGTGCCACCAGGCACCGCCAACCCCCCCCCCCTGCCCCGGGCGCACTGGGAGGCACTGGGAGGCACTGGGAGGCACTGGGAGGGGGCTTGGGGGGACTGGGAGGGGACTGGGAGGGGCTATGGGGGCACCGGGAGGGACAGGGAGGGGATGGGGAGGGGTACTGGTGGGTACTGGGACGAACTGGGAGGCACTGGGAGGGGCGGGCAGGGGACTGGGAGCGGCACTGGAGAGCACTGGGATGGGCGGGGAGGGGGCATGGGGGGGACGGGCAGGCACTGGGAGGAACTGGGAGGCACTGGGAGGGACTGGGAGGAGATTGGGAGGGGGCTTGGGGGCACTGGGAGGGGTGTTGGGGGGACTGGGATGAACTGGGAGGCACTGGGAGGGACTGGGAGGAGATTGGGAGAGGGCTTGGGGGTACTGGGAGGGGTGTTGGGGAGACTGGGATGGACTGGGATGGACTGGGAGGGCACTGGTGGGCACTGGGATGGACTGGGAGGAGATTGGGAGGGGGCTTGGGGGCACTGGGAGGCACTGGGATGAACTGGGATGAACTGGGAGGCACTGGGAGGGACTGGGAGGAGATTGGGAGGGGGCTTGGGGGGGACTGGGAGGCACTGGGAGGGACTGGGAGGAGATTGGGAGGGGGCTTGGGGGACTGGGAGGCGCTGGGATGAACTGGGAGGCACTGGGAGGTCGAGTCCCCCTCCGCCCCGTCCCTCCCAGTCCCTCCCAGTCCCTCCCAGTCCGCGGGTGGGTGGGGGGGGGGGGGGGGAAGGGGAGGGGTCACAGGAGGTCTCTTTGTCCCCTGCGGCCGTGGGGGGGACCTCGGCGCGAGCGGAATGCGCCGCGTGGGACTGGGAGCTACTGGTTTGTACTGGGAGGGTATTGGGATGGCACTGGGGGGCACTGGTTTGTACTGGGATGGCACTGGGGGGTACTGGGATGGCATTGGGGGGCACTGGTTTGTACTGGGATGGCACTGGGGGGTCCTGGGATGGCATTGGGGGGCACTGGTTTGTACTGGGATGGCACTGGTTTGTACTAGGATGGCACTGGGGGGACGGGGATAGCACTGGGGGGGACTGGGATGGCACTGGGGGGCACTGGTTTGTACTAGGATGGCACTGGTGAGTACTGGAATGGCACTGGGAGGACTGGGATGGCACTGGGGGGCACTGGTTTGTACTGGGATGGCACTGGGGGGTACTGGGATGGCATTGGGGGGCACTGGTTTGGACTGGGATGACACTGGGGGGTACTGGTTTGTCCTGGGATGGCACTGGTTTGCACTGGGATGGCACTGGGGGGCACCGGTTTGGACTGGAATCGCACTGCGGGGCACTGGGATGGCACTGGTTTGTACTGGGATGGCACTGGGGGGTACTGGGATGGCACTGGGGGGCACTGGTTTGTACTGGGATGGCACTGGGGGGTACTGGGATGGCACTGGGGGGCACTGGTTTGTACTGGGATGGCACTGGGGTCACACTGGTGTGTACTGGGATGGCACTGGGGGGCACTGGTTTGTACTGGGATGGCACTGGGGGGTACTGGTTTGTACTGGGATGGCACTAGGGTAGCACTGGGATGGCACTGGGGGGTACTGGGATGGCACTGGTTTGCACTGGGATGGAACTGGGGGTACTGGTTTGTACTGGGATGGCACTGGGGTCACACTGGTTTGTACTGGGATGGCACTGGGTGGTAATGGTTTGTACTGGGATGGCACTGGGGGGCACTGGTTTGTACTGGGATGGCACTGGGGTCACACTGGTTTGTACTGGGATGGCACTGGGGTCACACTGGTTTGTAGTGGGATGGTTCTGGTGGGCACTGGGTTTGTACTGGGATGGCACTAGGGGGGACTGGGATGGCACTGGGGGGCACTGGTTTGTACTGGGATGGCACTGGGGTCACGCTGGTTTGTACTGGGATGGCACTGGGGGGTACTGGAATGGCACTGGGGGCACTGGTTTGTACTGGGATGGCACTGGGGGGTACTGGAATGGCACTGGGGGCACTGGTTTGTACTGGGATGGCACTGGGGTCACACTGGTTTGTACTGGGATGGCACTGGGGTCACGCTGGTTTGTACTGGGATGGCACTGGGGGTACTGGAATGGCACTGGGGGGCACTGGTTTGTACTGGGATGGCACTGGGGTCACACTGGTTTGTACTGGGATGGCACTGGGGTCACGCTGGTTTGTACTGGGATGGCACTGGGGGGTACTGGAATGGCACTGGGGGCACTGGTTTGTACTGGGATGGCACTGGGGTCACACTGGTTTTTATACTGGGGGGAATGGCACTGGGGGACACTGGTTTGTACTGGGAACTGGGGGTACTGGAATGGCACTGGGGGCACTGGTTTGACACTGGGGGGTTTTGGGATGGCACTGGGGTCACACTGGTTTGTACTGGGATGGCACTGGGGGTACTGGAATGGCACTGGGGGCACTGGTTTGTACTGGGATGGCACTGGGGGTACTGGGATGGCACTGGGGGCACTGGTTTGTACTGGGGGATGGCACTGGGGTGGCACTGGTTTGTACTGGGATGGCACTGGGGGGTACTGGGATGGCACTGGGGGGCACTGGTTTGTACTGGGATGGCACTGGGGGGTACTGGGATGGCACTGGGGGGCACTGGTTTGTACTGGGATGGCACTGGTGTGTACTGGGATGGCACTGGGGTGGCACTGGTTTGTACTGGGATGGCACTGGGGTCACACTGGTTTGTACTGGGATGGCACTACTGCTTTACTTGGGCTTTTCTGGTGCTTACTGGTCCTTACTGGTGCCTTGCTGGTCCATACTGGTGGGGGGTGGCACTGGGTGGCACCACCTGGGACTGGTCAGCACTGGGGGACAATGGAGGCAGTGACTGGGAGAGGGACAAAGGCTTACTGGGAGCACTGGGAGGGACTGGGAGCACTGGGAGGGACTGGGAGGGGATACTGGGAGCACTGGAAGCACTGGGAGGGACTGGGAGGGGCTACTGGGAGCACTGGGAGGGACTGGGAGGGGATACTGGGAGCACTGGAAGCACTGGGAGGGACTGGGAGGGGCTACTGGGAGCACTGGGAGGGACTGGGAAGGTATACTGGGAGCACTGGGAGGGGCTACTGGGAGCACTGGGAGGGACTGGGTGGGGCTACTGGGAGCACTGGGAGGGACTGGGTGGGGCTACTGGGAGCACTGGGAGGGGCTACTGGGGGCTACTGGGAGCACTGGGAAGGACTGGGAGGGGCTACTGGGGGCTACTGGGAGCACTGGGAGGGGATACTGGGAGGCCTTACTGGTGCTACTGGTGTCCACCCCCCAGGTATCACCATGAGGCAGGTGGCTGCCACAGCCCTGCTGCTACTGGCCCTGGCACCAGGTACTGGGAGGGACTGGGAGGGGACTGGGAGGGAATGGGAAGGAATGGGAGGGACTGGGAGGGACCGCGGTCATTAGCCTCGATAAGCGGTTAATAATCAATCATTAGCCCAAATTAACCATTAATAATCCATTATTAGCCTTAATAAGTGATCAATAATCCCTAATCAGTCCTAACTAGTGCCTGACAGTCCCTTATTAGCCCCTAATTAACCTCATTGATCCCCAACCAACCCTAATTAATGCCATTAGTTCCCCTAATGTGCCTGATCGGTCTCCAATGAATCTGAGCAATTAGCTCTATTAGCCCTAATAAATCCTATTAGTTCCCCTATTAGCCTCTAATAAACCCTATTGATCACCTTATTAGTCCTAATAAACCTTATCGATCAGTTTATTAGCCCTAAGAAACCTTACTAATCCTGCTAATGACCCTACTGAACCTTATTAATCCCCCATTTGCCTTATTAAACCTTATTAATCGCCAATCAGCCTTATTAATCCTCCTATTAAACCTTATTAATTGCCAATAAGCCTTATTAATCCCCCTATTAAACCTCATTAATCGCCAATCAGCATTACTATTCCCCCTACTAGCCCTATTAGACCTTATTAATCGCCAATAAGCCTTATTAATGCCCTTATTAAATCTTATTAATCACCAATCAACCTTATTAATCCCCCTATTAAAACTTATTAATCGCCCATGAGCCTTATTAATCCCCATTAAACCTTATTAATCACCAATAAACCTTATTAATCCCCTATTAAACCTTGTTAATTGCCACTAAGCCTTATTAATCCCCCATTAAACCTTATTAATCGCCAATAAACCTTATTAATCCCCCATTAAACCTTATTAATTGCCAATAAGACTTATTAATCCCCATATTAAACCTTATTAATTGCCAATAAACCTTATTAATCCCCTAATAGCCCTATTAAACCTTATTAATCGCCAATCAGCCTTACTAATCCCCCTATTAGCCCTAATAAATCCTATCAATCCCCTAGTTAACCCTAATAAACCCTTATCAATCCCCCTCAACACCCCGATTAACCCCCCATTAATCTCTAACGAGCCCTGCCAATCGCCTTATCACCCCCAGCCAACCTCATTAACCCCCAATAAACCTCATCGATCACACACCCACCCCGTAAGCCTCCTCATTCCTTCTCTCTCCTTCCCCCCCGCAGCCCCCCACGCCTCCCCCTGGGCCGCCTGGATGCCTCCTGCCCTGGCCGGGCTGTCGGGGACCTGCGTCTCCATCCCCTGCCGCTTCTCCTACCCCGAGGAGCTGCGGCCCGCGGCCGTCCAGGGCTTGTGGTACTTCGGGAGCCCCTACCCCAAGAACTACCCTCCCGTGGTGGCCAGGTCCCGCCCGGGGGCCGTCCACGAGAGCTTCTCCGGCCGGGCCAAGCTGCTGGGGGACCCCAACGCCAGGGACTGCTCCCTCTTCCTGGGCTCCCTCAGCTCGGAGCTGGCCGGAAAATACTACTTCAGGGGGGACCTGGGGGGCTACAACCAATACAGCTTCTCCGAGCACACCCTGCTGGAGGTGCTGGGTGAGGGCGGCGAGGGGAGGCGATGGGAGGGGACTGGAATGAACTGCGGGGGGGGGGAGGGAGAGGGAAGCACTGGGAGGGGGTTGAGGGGGGGACTGGGAAGGATTCCCAATCGAATTCCAGCACCTGGGACCACCCAAGCAGGATCCCAGCCCCTCCCACCCCCAGATTCCCCTTCCCCAGGGCTCCAGGCTGCCTGCAAATCCAATCCCAAGCCTTCCAAGCCCTTTCCCATCCTCTTCCCAAACCATTCCCAAGCTCAATTCCCATTTTTCCCCCTTCTTCCCTCCCTCCCTCCCTTCCTCCCTCCCTCCCTTCCTCCCTTCCTCCTCCTTTCCTCCCTCCCTTCCTCCCTCCCTCCCTTCCTTCCTCCCTTCCCCTCCCCTCCCTTCCCTCCCTCCCTTCCTTCCTTCCTTTCCCTTCCTCCTCCTCCTTCCTTCCTTCCTTCCTTCCTTCCTTCCTTCCTTCCTTCCTTCCTTCCTTCCTTCCTTCCTTCCTTCCTTCCTTCCTTCCTTCCTTCCTTCCTTCCTTCCTTCCTTCCTTCCTTCCTTCCTTCCCTCCCTCCCTTTCCCTTCCCAGACCAGCCCCAGCTGGAATCCCCTCCGGAGCTGGTGGCAGGGCAAGAGGTGGAATTCCGCTGCCGGGTGCCGGACAACTGCCCCCAGCTGCGCCCCCTGGTGGCCTGGGAAGGCCTGGAGGAGATCCCTGAGGCTTCCCAGCGGGAAGTGAGGGAGGACGAGACCGGAGCTGCCTCCCTCCTCTCCCTCCTCCGCTTCACCATCCGGAGGGAGGACGGAGGGAGGAGGCTGGGCTGCAGGGTGGCCTTCCCCAACAGCTCCTTGGAATTCCAGGCTTGGATGGAGCTGGATGTGCAGTGTGAGGGACTGGGGAGGGGGTGGGAGGGAGGGGAAAGGGATGGGGAGGGACTGGGGAGGAAGTGGGACAGCATGGGAAGGGACTGGGAAGGAGCGGGAGGGACTGGGAGGGGACCAGGAGGGACTGGGAGAGACTGGGAAGGGATGGGGAGGGGAGTGGAGGGGAGTGGGAGGGGAGTGGGAAGGGATTGGGAGGGAATGGGAAGGAAGTGGGAAGGCATGGGAGGGGACTGGGAGAGACTGGGAAGGGAATGGGAGAGACTGGGAAGGGACTGGGAAGGGATGGGGAGAGACTGGGGAGTGCCAGAGACTGGGAAGGGATGGGGAGGGGACTGGGAGAAACTGGGAAGGGAGGGGGAGTGATGGGGAGAGACTGGGAGGGAGTGGAAAGGATTGGGAGGAGAGTGGGAGAGACTGAGAAGGGAGTGGGAAGGGAGGGGAGGAGACTGGGAATGGATTGGGAGAGGACTGGGAGGAGAGTGGGAGAGACTGGGAGGAGAGTGGGAGGGGAGTGGGAGAGACTGGGAGGAGAGTGGGAGGGGAGTGGGAGAGACTGGGAAGGGAGTGGGAGAAACTGGAAAGGAAGTGGCAGAGACTGGGAAGGGAGTGGGAGAGACTGGGCAGGGATTTGGAAGGGAGAGGGAGAGACTGAGAAGGGAGTGGGAAGGGATGGGGAAGGGGTCTGGGAAGGAGGGGGAGGGAACTGGGAGGGGACTGAGAGCTCCTGGCTGCTCCCTGGGAGCTGCTGGGGGGCACTGGGAGGGAACTGGGAGGGGACTGGGAGCTACTGGTTGATACTGGGCCGTGTGTGTCTGCTCTCCCCCCCCCCAGACGAGCCGAGGGTGCTGGAGGTGTCGGGGCCGGGGGAGAGCGTGGAGGGCAGCAGGGTGGAGCTGTGGTGCCAGGCCGAGGGCCGCCCCCTGCCCCTCCTCTCCTGGTTCCGGGGCTCCACCCTGCTGCGGGAGGAGCCGGAGAGCAGTGCCCTGCAGCTCCTCTGGCCCCGGGTGGGCGCCGAGGAGGCAGGCACCTACAGCTGCCTGGCCGAGAACCGCCACGGGAGGCACAACCGCAGTCTCCAGCTCCAAGTGGCCTGTGAGGAAGAGGGAGGGGTGGGGTGGGAGGGGCGGGGTGGGGGTGGGAGGGAGTGGGAGGGGGTCCGGAGGAGTGGGAGAGGAATGGGAGGGGGTTTGGAGGGGACTGTTCCCTCCTTTCCCCCTCCCTCCCCTCTTCCACCCCTCCCTCCCTCTTTCCCTCCTTCCTCTCTCTTCCCTCCCTTCCTCCTCCCTCTCCCTCCCTTCTCCCTCTCTCCACTCCCCCTTCTCCCTCACCCTTTCCCCTGTCTCACTCCTTCCCCCTTCCCCTCTCTCCCTCCCTTCTTCCCCTCCCCTCTTTTAACCCTTCCCCCTCCCTCTCTCCTCTTATTTTCTCTTCCTTTTTAACCTTTCCCTTCTCCCTCTCCCTTCTCCCCTTTCCCTCTCCCTTCTCCCCTTTCCCTCTCCCTTCTCCCCCTCCCTCTCCCTTCTCCCCCTCCCTCTCCCTTCTCCCCCTCCCCTCTCCCTTCTCCCCATTCCCTCTCCCTTCTCCCCCTCCCCTTCTCCCCCCCCTTTCCTCTCCCCCTCCTTTCTCCTCCTTCCCTCTCCCTTCTCCCCTTCACTCTCCCCTTTCCCTCTCACTCTCCCCTCTCCCCCTCCTTTCTCCCTCTTCCCTCTCCCTTCTTCCCTCTCCCTTCTCTCTCCCTTCTCCCCTCCTTTCCCCTCTTCCCCTCTCCTCTTCCCCTCCTTCTCCCCCCTCCATCTCCCTTGTCCCACTTCCCTTTCCCTTCTCCCCTTCCTCTCCCCTCTCCCCTCCCTTCTCCCCTTCCCTCTCCCTTTCCCCCTTTCCCTTCTCCCCCTCACTCTCCCTTTTCCCCCTCCCTTTCCCTTCTCCCCCTCACTCTCCCTCTCCCCTCCTCTCTCCTCTTCCCTTCTTCTCTTCCCTCTCTCTTCTCCCCCTCCTTTCCCCTCTCCGCCTCCCCTCTTCCCCTCCTTCCCTCCCCTCCCTCTCCCTTCTCCCCTTCACTCTCCCCTTCCCCCCTCCCCTCCCCTCTCTCCCTCCCCTCTCCCTTCTCCCCATCCCCTCTCCCTTCTTTCCCTTTCCCTTCTCTCCTTTCCCTCTCCCTTCTCCCCCTTCCCTTTCCCTTCTCCCCTTTCCCTTTCCCTTCTCCCCTTTCCCTTTCCCTTCTCCCCTTCCTCCTCCCTTCTCCCCCTTTCCTCTCCTTTCTCCCCCCCTTCCCTCTCCCTCTCCCTCTCTCTCTCCCCTCCTTTCTAACCTTCTCCCCCTCCCTATCTCTCTCTCCCTCTCCCCCTCTGCCCAGACGCTCCCCACCCCCCTACCCTCAACGGCTCCCTCTGGGTGGTCGCCGGCGACCCCCTGACCCTCACCTGCGGGGCCAGCAGCCACCCCGCCCCCATCCTGACCCTCTCCCGGGGCCGGCGGGTGGTGGCCGTCGCCGTCTACGAGGAGGAGGTCACCCTGCAGCTGGAGGCCGCCCGCCCGGAGGATGCCGGCGCCTACCTCTGCCGGGCCGAGAACCAGTACGGGGACAGCAGCCTCCCCTTCAACGTCACCGTCGAGTGTCAGTTGGGGGCGGGGAGAGGGGTGGGGAGGGGGCGAGGAGGGTCGAGAGGGGGACGGGAGGGTCGAGGAGGGGGCGGGGGGAGGCGGTTAAGGAGGGGGTTGGGGGCAATAAGTGGGGGTTTGGGGGCCAGGGGGCGAAGGGGGGGGAAAGGTGGTTGAGGAGGGGTAGGATTCAGGGGGGGATCAAGGGGTATTGGGGGCTTAAAGGGGGGGATTGGGGTCCCTAAGAGGGAGTTTGGGTTCCTTAAGGGGGTTTGAGGGGGTCCTCAAGGGGGGCATTGGGGAGCTTAGGGAGGTTTAAGGGGGTATTGGGGGGCATAGGGAGGTTTAAGGGGGGGCTTGGAGGGGGAGGCGGAATACTGGGGGGAGAGGTGTCCCAGTCGCCTCCCAGTGCCTCCCGGTAACTCCCAGACCCTCGCCCCAGTCCCCCCAGTGCTGTTGCCGGAGTCGCGCTGCACGCCGGGGGGGGAAGGGCTGCGCTGCGTCTGCTCCGCCTCGGCCGTCCCTGAACCTTTCCTCACCTTCGAGCTTCCCTCGCGCAACCTGACGCTGACCGAGGGCCACCGTGACTTCGCCCTGGCGGCGCTAGGGGGCGCCCTGGTCAGCGCCATCCTCACCCTGCGCGGCGCCCTCGACCCCCGCCTGGCCGTCCTCTGCTCCGCCCGCAACCGCCACGGCGCCGTCCGGCAGCAGCTACGCTTCCAGCACCCCGGTGAGGGCGGCGCGGCCGGGGAGGGGGGGAGGGGGATGGAGGGGCGATAGGCCGCGATAGGGGCCGGGGGGGGGAGATAGCCCGCGATAGAAGCCGATGGGGGGGCGATAGGTCGCGATAGGGGCCGATGGGGGGGCGATAGGTCGCGATAGGGGGTTAATAGGCCACGATAAGGGCCGATGGAAGGGCGATAGGTCATGATAGGGTCCCATAAGAGACCGGTAAGGGGCCCATGGGTATCACTAGGGTGTGGTATGGCCACAAAGAGCCAAAGTGCTGGATCCCCCTCCCCCCCGCGCATTAGTCTCCCCCCCCCCCCAGTATCCTCTCCCAGTGCATCTCAGTGCTCACCAGTAGCTCCCAGTGCCCCCCAGGCCCCCTCCCAGTACCTCCCAGTCTGCTCCCAGTCCCCACCAGTAGCTCCTAGTTCCCTCCCCAACTCCCCTTCTAGTCCTAGGAGACCATTTTGGGGGGGTCCCTGGGGTGGGTCTGGGGGTGCCTGGGGGTGTGTCTAGGGGGTTACTGGGAGAAGCTACTGGGCAGACTGGTTGGGCTCGGGGGCCTCTAAGGGGGCTGGGAGGGGATGCAAGGGAGGAGCCGGGGTGGGGCTAGGCTGAAGTTTGGGGGTCCCTGGGGTGGGGTTTGGGGGTCCTTGGGGGGCCAGCTGCTGACCCTGGGTCCCCTGCCTCCAGGGGGGCTGGTGTGGGCCAAGGTGGGGCCGGTGGGAGCCGTGGTGGCCTTCGCCATCGTCATCGCCCTGGTCTGCTACCTGAGCCAGAGCCGCCGCAAGTGAGCTCCCCCCGCCCCCCCGCCCGGGGGCGTGGCCGACCGCGCCCGACCGCCCCCCGGCCACGCCCACTCCGGGGGGGGGCGGGGACACGCACACGCACAACCAATAGGAGGCTTAACCCCCCCCCCCGGTCCCTCAACCCCTTCTCCAGTTCCCTCCCAGACTGTGCAGGGAGGGAAGGGGTGCAAAGGGAGGCCACGCCCACCCGCTGCTGGACACGCCCACTGGGGGGGTAGGACCAATGGGAGGCAGCCCAGGCCCTGCCCAGGCCCCTCCCCAGTATCTCCCAGTCCATCCCAGTCCCCCCCCAGTATCTCCCAGTGCCTCCCAGTCCCCCCCCCAGTATCTCCCAGTCCCCCCCCAGTGTCTCCCAGTCCATCCCAGTCCCCCCCCCCAGTATCTCCCAGTCCATCCCAGTATCTCCCAGTCCCCCCCCAGTGTCTCCCAGTCCATCCCAGTCCCCCCCCCCAGTATCTCCCAGTCCATCCCAGTATCTCCCAGTCCATCCCAGTCACCCCCCCAGTATCTCCCAGTCCATCCCAGTCCCTCCCATGACCTTTGGCCCTCCCACCCCACAGGAAGGCACCAGGAGGCCCCGAGGTGACCCCGGTCCAAGCTGTGCCTCCTGCTGGGGGGGAGCCGGAACAGCGCCGCCTGCAGGTGGGGAAGACTCACTGCGGAGGCTGGGATGGGCTGGGAGAAGACGGGGAGGGGACTGGGAAGGGGACTGGGAAGGGGACTGGGAAGGGCCTGGGATTGAGTGGGAGGAGACTGAGAGGGGACTGGGAGGGGACTGAAATGGAGTGGGAGGGGACTGGGAGGGGACTGGGAAGGGGACTGGGAGGGGCCTGGGATTGAGTGGGAGGAGACTGAGAGGGGACTGGGAGGGGACTGAAATGGAGTGGGAGGGGACTGGGATGGAGTGGGAGGGGACTGGGAGGGGACTGGGATGGACTTGGAGAGGCTGGGAGCACTGGGGCCGGGGGTCAGGGGGGATATGGGAGGGGCACCCAGTGCCATACTGGTCCGTACTGATTTCTTCCCCCCCACACTCCCAGGCCCGCTGGCTGCGGGGGGCAATAGGGCGGTGGGGGGGCGCAGGGGGGGCCGAGCCTGCCCCTCCCCCCACCCTGAAGGCCAGCCTGGGCCCCTCCTCCCCCGAAGAGCTGCCGGAGTACGCCGAGATCCGCGTCAAGTGACCGTGCCGGTACAGACCAGTACGGACCAGTACAGACCAGGAGCCCCCCACTGCCCTCCCACTGCCCCCAGACCCCTGCCAGCCCCCTCCCACTGCCCTCCCACTGCCCCCAGATCCCCTGCCAGCCCCCTCCCACTGCCCTCCCAGTGCCCCCAGACTCCCTGCCAGCCCCCCACTGCCTCCCAGTACCCTCTTGGTGCCTCCCAGTATCTCCAGTTCCCCTCCCAGTGCCTTCCCATTCCCCTTCCAGTCCCCTCCCAGTTCCTCCTAGTCCCCTCAGACCCCCTCCCAGTATCCCCAACTCTCCTCCCAGTGCCCACCAGTATACCCCCAGTCCCCTCCCAGGACGCCCCTCCTGCTCCCTCCCCCTCCCTCCCGGCCCTTCACTTCTGTACTTTATTTATTGCCCCGCCCCCGGGGCTCCCCCAGCCAATTAACCTCCTTTAACCACCACCCATCCCTCCCACCGTGACTCTGACCCCGCCCCCCCAAAATAAAGCGGTGCCGGCTCTTAAAGGGGCAACAGCTCCAGGTGGGGACCACTGTTCAAGGGGCAACAGCTCCAGGTGGGGAGCTCCCTTAAAGGGGCAATAGCTCCATGTGGGGACCGCTCTTAAAGGGGCAACAGCTCCAGGTGGGGACTGCTCTTAAAGGGGCAACAACTCCAGGTGGGGACCACTTTTAAAGGGGCAACAATCCACAGTGGGGACCGCTCTTAAAGGGGCAACAGCTGTAGGTGGGGACCGCTCTTAAAAAGGCAACAGCTCCAGGTGGGGATCGCTCTTACAGGGGCAACGGTTCCATGTGGGGACCGCTCTTAAAGGGGCAACAGCTCCAGGTGGGGACCACTCTTAAAGGGGCAACAGCTCCAGGTGGGGACCATCCTTAAAGGGGCAACAGCTCCAGGTGGGGACCGCTCTTAAAGGGGCAACAGCTCCAGGCTTCAGGTGGGGACCACCCTTAACGGGGCAACAGCTCTAGGTGGGGACCACCCTTAAAGGGGCAACAGCTCCAGGTGGGGACCTCTCTTAAAGGGGCAGCAGCCCCAGGTGGGGACCACCCTTAAAGGGGCAACAATCCACAGTGGGGACCGCTCTTAAAGGGGCAACAGCTCCAGGTGGGGACCGCTCTTATAAAGGCAACAGCTGCAGGTGGGGACCTCTCCTAAAGGGGCAACAGCCACAGGTGGGGACCTCTCCTAAAGGGGCAACAGCTCCAGGTGGGGACCTCTCCTAAAGGGGCAACAGCTCCAGGTGGGGACCGCTCTTAAAGGGGCAACAGCTGCAGGCGGGGACCGCTCTTAAAGGGGCAACAGCTCCAGGTGGGGACCGCCCTTAAAGGGGCAACAATCCACAGTGGGGACTGCTCTTAAAGGGGCAACAGCTGCAGGTGGGGACCGCTCTTAAAGGGGCAACAGCTCCAGGTGAGGACCACCCTTAAAGGGGCAACCTCCCCTCCAGAGAACCTGACTCCTTGGTTATCTTAAAGGGTTGCTTTAATTGGGCAGGACCTGGGGTACTGGAGGGGGGAGAAAGGGTGATGAGGTCGGGGGGCGTCAGTGGTTGGGGACGACAGCAAAGGGCTGGGCCGGCAGGGGGCGCTGCCGCTGGCCGCAGAGCAGTAGCCACCGAGGACGGACAAAGGTCAGCGAGGGGCGGAGCTCCAGGGCCTGTGGGGTGAGGCCATTGAGCAGTGACTCCCAGTCTGGCCCCCAGCTGCCTTCCCAGTGCCTCCCAGTATGGCCCAGTGCCCCCCAGCCCCCTCCCAGTGCCTCCCAGTATGGCCCAGTGCCCCCCAGCTCCCCTCCCAGTGCTCCCAGTATGACCCAGTGCCCCCCAGCTCCCCTCCGAGTGCCTCCCAGTATGGCCCAGTGCCTCCCAGCTCCCCTCCCAGTGCCTCCCAGTATGGACCAGTGCCCCCCAGCTCCCCTCCCAGTGCCTCCCAGTATGGTCCAGTGCCTCCCAGATACCCTCACAGTGCCTCCCAGTATGGTCCAGTGGCCCCCAGCTCCCCTCCTAGTGCCTCCCAGTATGGTTCAGTGGCCCCCAGCTTCCCTCCCAGTGCCTCCCAGTTCCCCACCTCCTCGAAGGCTGGGTCCCAGTCCTGTGCTGTCACCACGTGGGTCACAGAGTCGTCCATGTAGGGAGCCAGAGTCCTGCCGACCAGTGGAGGGCAGTATAAATCAGTACAGACCAGTATAGACCAGTATAGACCAGTACAGACCAGTCCTCTCCCAATCCCCTCCCAATCCCTCCCAGTCCCCTCCCAGTCCCCCCCAGTGCCCCCCGTGCCCCTCACCCCCCGAAGGCGGTCAGGTAGCGCAGCAGCAGCCTCCCCTCCCCCGGGGGGAAGTCTCCGTGGAGGAAGAAAGTTTTGTCCTCAAAGAAGTCTGAAAGGGAAGGGGGAGAGAGGGAGGGGGAGGGGGAAGGAGCTCCCAGCACGCACCAGTACAAACCAGTGGCCCCCAGTAAGCCCCAGCCGCCCTCCCAGGCCCCTCTCAGGCCCTCCCAGGCCCCTCCCAATCCTCCCCCAGCCTCCTCCCCGGTGCCTCCCAGTCCCTCCCATTCCTCCCCCAGTTCCCTCCCCAGCCTCTCCCAGTCCCTCCCAATCCCCTCCCAGTCGTTCCCAGTTGCTCCCAGTGCCTCCCCACTGCCTCCTAGTCCCCTCCCAGTCTCTCCCAATCCTCCCCCAGTCCCCTCCCAGTGCCTCCCAGTCTCTCCCAATCCTCCCCCAGTCCCCTCCCAGTCCCTCCCAGTCCCTCCCAATCCTCCCCCAGTCCCCTCCCAGTGCCTCCCAGTCCCTCCCAATCCTCTCCCAGTCCCCTCCCAGTTGCTCCCAGTGCCTCCCAACCATCCCCCAGCGCCTCCCAGTTGCTCCCAGTCCCTTCCCTCCTCCCCCAGTCCCCTCCCAGTCCTCTCCCAGATCCTCCCCACCACCTCCCAAACTCCTCCTAGTTGCTCCCAGTCCTATCCCAGTCCCCTCCCAGTTGCTCCCAGTGCCTCCCAACCCTCCCCCAGCGCCTCCCAGTGCCTCCCAGTCCCCGTACTGGGCAGGGGGGGGATGTCCTCCTCCTCTTCCTCGCTGTTCTCCTCCGTGGAGCCTCCGTAGGGATCCTCCCTGGGGGAAGGGAGGAGCTGGGAAGGACTGGGGCAGGGTTGAAGGGGAACTGGGAGGCACTGGGGGGCACTGGGAGGGGACCTGAGTGGCACTGGGAAGGCACTGGGAGGCACTGGGAAGGGATTGGTTGGCCTCCCAGCAAGCCCCGCCCTCCCCACCATCACTCACCCCTCTGATTGGTTGCCGCTGTCCCCTGACTCCGAAAGGGGTGGGTCCGAGCAGGGGGGCGGGGACTCGGGGGGGGCGGGCTCGGGAGAAGGGGGCATGGCCTCGGGGACAGGGTTAGGGCAGGCTGGGGGCAGGGCCGAGGCAGGCTCCTCCTTCTCCTCCTCTTCTTCCTCTTCAGCGTCTGAGGAGGCAGAGCCAGAGCCACCCAATAGGTACCTGCAGGGGGCGGAGACAAGGCAGGGTGGGGCCCAGAGACCCTCCCACGGACTCCCAGTCCCCTCCCACGGACTCCCAGTCCCCTCCCACGGACTCCCAATCCCTTCCCTCTGCCTCCCAGGCCCCTCCCAGTGCCCCTCCACAATGGGGAGGGGTTGGGGCACTCTGCCCTGCCCCTTTGGGCCACTGGGCAGCAGGTGTAGGCGGGGCAGGAAGGGGCAGGGTGGAGCCAGGCAGGTGGGGTCTGGGGAGGGAGCGGAAGTGGGCGGGGCCCAGACCGGAAGCGGTTGCAAGCCAGACCGAAAGTGAGAGCCACGCCCAGAAATGGGTGGAGCCGAGACCAGAAGTCAGCAGGGTCACAGGGGGAAAGTGGCACGGGCTGGAGCGGAAGTAGGAGGGGCGGGGAGAGGAAGTGGGAGCAGGTTAGACTGGAAGTAGGCAGGGTGGGGACCAGAAGTGGGCGGGGCAGGGAAAGTGGGAGCAGGCTAGGCCGGAAATGGGCAGAGCAGGGAGAGGAAGTGGTAGCAGGTTAGACTGGACGTAGGGAGAGTGGAGAGTGGAAGTGGGTGGGGCAGGGAGAGGAAGTGGGCAGGGCAAGGAGAGGAAGTGGTAGCAGGCTAGACCAGAAGTAGGCAGGGCTGGTACAGGAATTGGGCAAGGCAGGATAAGGAAGTGGGAGCAGGTTCGACAAGTAGATAGGGCAGGGACCAGAAGTGGGTGGGGCAGGGACCAAAGTGGGAGCAGACTAGACTGGAAGTGGGCAGGGCAGGGAGAGGAAGTGGGCAGGGCAGGGAGAGGAAGAGGGAGCAGGCTAGGCTGGAAGTAGGCAGGGCGGGGACTGGAAGTGGGCGGGGCAGGGACCAGAAATGAGTGGGGCAGGGAAAGTGGGAGCAGGCTAGACTGGAAGTGGGCAGAACAGGGAGGGGAAGTGGGCAGAGCAGGGACAGGAAGTGGTAGCAGACTAGACCAGAAGTAGGCAGGGCTGGGAACGGAAGTGGGTGGGGCAGGGAGAGGAAGTGGGAGCAGGCTAGACCAGAAGTAGGCAGGGCAGGTACAGGAAATAGGCAGGGCAGGGAGAGGAAATGGAAGAAGGCTAGACCAGAAGTGGGCAGGGCAAGAGAGGAAGTGGGCAGAGCAGGGACAGGAAGTTGGAGCAAGCTAGACCGGAAGTAGAGACGGCGGAGACTGGAAGTGGGCGGGGCAGGGGGAGGAAGTGGGTGGGACAGGGAGAGGAAGTGATAGTAGGCTAGACAAAAATTAGGCAGGGCAGGGACCGAAGTGGGTGGGGCATAGACCGGAAATGGAAGCAGGCTAGACAGGAAGTAGGCAGGGCAGGGACCAGAAGTGGGACAAGGCAGGGAGAGGAAGTGGGCGGGGCAGGGAGAGGAAGTGGGAGCAGGCTAGAGCAGAAGTAAGCAGGGCAGGGAGAAGAAGTGGGAACAGGCTAGACCAGAAGTAGGCAGGGCAGGGAGAGGAAGTGGGAGCAGGCTAGAGCAGAAGTAGGCAGGGCAGGGACAGGAAGTGGTAGCAGGCTAGATCAGAAGTAGGCAAGGTGGAGACCAGAAGTGGGTGGGGCAGGGAAAGTGGGAGCAGGCTAGGCCGGAAGTGGGCAGGGCAAGGAGAGGAAGTGGGCAGAGCAGGGAGAGGAAGTGGTAGCAGGCTAGACTGGAAGTAGGCAGGGCAGGGACAGGAAGTAGGAGCAGGTTAGAGCAGATATAGGCAGGGACAGGAAGTGGGTGGGGCAGGGAGAGGAAGTGGGGACATACTAGACCAGAAGTAGGCAGGGCAGTGACCAGAAGTGGGCGGGGCAGGGAGAGGAAGTTGGAGCAGGCTAGACTGGAACTAGAGAGGGTAGGGACTGGAAGTGGGCAGGGCAGGGACAGGAAGTGGGAGCAGGCTAGAGCAGAAGTGGGCAGGGTGCAGACCGGAAGTAGGCAGGGCGGGGACCAGAAATGGGCGGAGCAGAGAAAGTGGGAGCAGGCTAGACCAGACATAGGGAGAGCGGAGACCAGAAGTGGCCAGGGCAAGGAGAAGTGGTAGCAGGCTAGACCAGAAGTAGGCAGGGCAAGGAGAGGAAGTGGGAGCAGGTTAGAGCAGAAGTAGGCAGGGCAGGGAGAGGAAGTGGGTGGGGCAGGGAGAGGAAGTGGGCGGGGCAGGGAGAGGAAGTGGGCGGGGCAGGGAGAGGAAGTGGGCGGGGCAGGGAGAGGAAGTGGGCGGGGCAGGGAGAGGAAGTGGGAGCAGGTTAGGCTGGAAGTAGGCAGGGTGGAGACTGGAAGTGGGCGGGGCAGGGACCAGAAATGAGTGGGGCAGGGAAAGTGGGAGCAGGCTAGACTGGAAGTGGGTAGAGCAGGAATTGGAAGTGGTAGCAGACTAGACCAGAAGTAGGCAGGGCTGGGAACGGAAGTGGGTGGGGCAGGGAGAGGAAGTGGGAGCAGGCTAGACCAGAAGTAGGCAGGGCAGGTACAGGAAATAAGCAGGGCAAGAACAGAAAGTGGGCAGGGCAGGAAGTGGGAGCAGATTAGAGCAGAAGTAGGCAGGGCAGGGACTGGAAGTAGGCAGAGCAGGGAGAGGAAATGGAAGAACGCTAGACCAGAAGTGGGCAGGGCAAGAGAGGAAGTGGGCAGAGCAGGGGCAGGAAGTTGGAGCAAGCTAGACCGGAAGTAGAGACGGCGGAGACTGGAAGTGGGCGGGGGCGGGTGGGACAGGGAGAGGAAGTGATAGTAGGTGGGACAGGGAGGGAGGAGTGGGGCATGGAGTGAAATGGAAGTAGGCTAGACAGGAAGTAGGCAGGGCAGGGACCGAAGTGAGTGGGGCATGGAGCGGAAATGGAAGCAGGCTAGACAGGAAGTAGGCAGGGCAGGGACCGAAGTGAGTGGGGCATGGAGCGGAAATGGAAGCAGGCTAGACAGGAAGTAGGCAGGGCAGGGACCAGAAGTGGGACGATGCAGGGAGAGGAAGTGGGCGGGGCAGGGAGAGGAAGTAGGAGCAGGCTAGAGCGGAAGCGAGCGTAGGCTGGACAGGAAGTGAGAGCACCGAGCTGGGAGAGTGGGCGTGGCTTGCACTGCGAGGCGTGTGGGGGGGTGGGAGGGCGGAGGGGACGGGGCGGGGCGCGGATGTGGGCGTGGCGCCTTACGGGCCGCAGGGGAGTCGCCGCTGCCGCTTCTGGCACTCCCAGATCCAGGAGGGGCCAACCACCACCCCCCCCAGGGCCCTGGCCCGGGCGGCTTTGGGGGTCCTGGGGAAGGCAGAGCTGGGGGGAGGGCGGAAGGCAAAGGTCAGGAGGTCAAAAGGTCAAGAGGTGCAGCCCAAAGCCCCTCCCCCCCCACCCCCAAGCCACCCCCAAACCTCCTCCCAGTGCCCCCCAGTTTCCCCAAAGCCTCTCCCAGCTGCTCCCAGTTGGCCTCAGACCCCTCCCCGGCCCCCCCAGTCCCCTGCCCAGTATGGCCCCAGAGCTTCCCAGTGCCTCCAAACCTCCTCCCAAGGTCCCCCAAAGCCCCTCCCAGTGTATCCCGGCTCCCTCCAGCCAATCCCAGCCCTTCCCACCCCCACCCGGCCAATCCCAACCCTTCCCACCCCACCCAGCCAATCCCAGCCCTTCCCACCCCCACCCAGCCAATCCCTACCCTTCCCACCCCCACCCAGCCAATCCCAGCCCTTCCCACCCCCACCCAGCCAATCCCTGCCCTTCCCACCCCCACCCGGCCAATCCCAGCCCTTCCCACCCCCACCCAGCCAATGCCAGCCCTCCCCTCCCCCGCCCAGCCAATGCCAGCCCTCCCCTCCCCCGCCCAGCCAATCTCGTGGCCTCACACGAGGTGGGTGCAGGCCTCTGTCCAATCAGGGCTGTAGGTTGCCCCCAGCCCCAGGGCTGCCTCCCTCAGCTGGCTCCTCAGGGGGTTCTCGAAGCCACTCAGGGCAAAGACCACGCCCCCCAGCACGGGGGCAGGGCCTGAGCCCTTGGGGGCGGGGCTAGAGCCCTTGGGGGAGGAGCTCGAGCCCTTGTGGGTGGAGCCAGGTGCCTTGGGGGTGGAGTTGGAGCCCCTGGGGGAGGAGCTTGGAGCCTTGGGGGTGGAGCCCGGAGCCTTGGGGGTGGAGTTCAGAGCCTTGGGGGTGGAGCTGGGAGACTTCTGGGTGGAGCTTGAGGCCTTGGGGGCGGAGTTGGCCACCTTGGGGGCGGGGCCTGAGGCGCTGGGGGCAGGGCCAGGTGCTGGCTGCTTGCTGGGGGGGGTCCCATTGGCTTTGGGGGGTGGGAGGCGGCGCTTGGGGGCCTGGGGAAAGAAAAGGGGGGGGAGGGAGGAGGAGTTGGGTGGCTGAGACCCCAAAGCTATAGGGCAGAGACCACCTGGGACCCCAAAGCTCTAGGAGAAGGACCCCTGGGACCCCAAAGCTCTAGGGAAGAGAGCCCTGGGACCCCACAGCTATAGAGGGTAGAGGGCTGGGGCCCCAAAACTAGAGGGGAGATACATTTGGGACCCCAAAGCTATAGGGAAGGGACCCTGGGACCCCAAAGCTATAGGGAAGGGACCTCTGGGACCCCAAAGCTAGAGGGGAGAGGCCTCTGGGACTCCAAAGCTAGAGGGGAGAGGCCTCTGGGACTCCAAAGCTAGAGGGGAGAGGCCTCTGGGACTCCAAAGCTAGAGGGGAGAGGCCTCTGGGACTCCAAAGCTAGAGGGGAGAGGCCTCTGGGACTCCAAAGCTAGAGGGGAGAGGCCTCTGGGACTCCAAAGCTAGAGGGGAGAGGCCTCTGGGACTCCAAAGCTAGAGGGGAGAGGCCTCTGGGACTCCAAAGCTAGAGGGGAGAGGCCTCTGGGACTCCAAAGCTAGAGGGGAGAGACTCCTGGGACCGCAAATCTAAAGGTCCCAGCCCCCTTCCCCCTCCCCCCCCCAGGTCCCTACCTTGGGACTGCTCTGCAGGGCAGCTGCTGCATAGCTGGGCCCAGGGGAGGCCTGGGTAGGACCTGCAGGGGGGTCCCAGAGCCTAGGAGTTAAGCCCAGGAGTGCCCAGGAAGCTCCCAGTATCCCCAAGCCCCCTCCCAGTGCCATCCAGTGTCACCCAACCCCCCTGCCAATGCCTCCCAGAGTCACACAACTCCATCCCAGCATCATCCAAACCTCTTCCCAGTACGTCCTAGGACCTCCCAGTGCCTCCCAGTGCCATCCAAACCCCCATCCCAGTGCCTCCCAGTTCCTCCCAGTGCCATCCAAACCCCCTCCCAGTGCCTCCCAGTGCCATCCAACCCCCTCCCAGTGCCTCCCAGCATCCCCAATCCCCCTCCCAGTGCCTCCCAGTGCCATCCAACCCCCTCCCAGTTCCTCCCAGTGCCATCCAAACCCCCTCCCAGTGCCTCCCAGTGTCATCCAAGCCCCCTCCCATTGCCTCCCAGTGCCTCCCAGTATCATCCAACCCCCCTCCCAGTGCCATCCAAACCCCCTCCCAGTGCCTCCCAGTGCCATCCAAACCCCCTCCCAGTGCCTCCCAGTTCCTCCCAGTGCCATCCAAACCCCCTCCCAGTGCCTCCCAGTTCCTCCCAGTGCCATCCAAACCCCCTCCCAGTGCCTCCCAACCAGTCCCAGCAGCTCCCACTCCATCCCAGCCCCCTTCCCACTGCCCTCCCAGTTCCCCCAAATCCCTTCCCCAGTGCCCTCCCAGTACCTGTTGGGGAGAAAGGTCTCTGGTAGAAGAGGGAGCCAGGGGGTCGTGGGGGGCTGCCCCCCTCCTCCCTCAGGGTGAAGGGTCCCAGGCGGCGGACCTGGGGGGTGGGGCGGGAGGAGGGAGGGCACTTAAGGGTCAGAGCGGGGGGCAGATGTGGGGCTGGGGGGGGCAGTTATGGGGAGGGAGGGGGCAGCTGGGGGCTGGGGGGGGCTCACCGGGGTCTCTTCTTTGTCCTCAGGGGGAGAGAAGACTCTGACAAAGGAGAGGCCAAAGGGACGAGTCTGGGGGGGAGGGGCACACCGGTTCAAACCAGTACAGACCGGCTGGGCCCCCAGTCACGGCACAGGGGAGCCCGGTTACACCCAGCCCCCTCCCCAGGCCCCTCCCACCCCCCCGGGCTCCGCCCACCTGGCAGTAGGGCTGGCTGCAGACCAACCGCAGCCTCTCCCAGCTCTTCCCGGCCACGCCCTTCACCAGCGATTGGGTGCCGAAGAGCCGCACCCGCTTCAGCTCCGCCCCGCCCGGCTCTCATTGGGCGACAGGAAGGCGGCGGTGGGCACCAGGACCTGGGAGGGGAGGGTGGAGGGGAAGAGAGAGAGACCAAGATGGTGGCCCCCAGGGCCAGCCCAATTGGAGCTGTCCATGGAGGGACCAAGATGGCGGCTCCCAGGGACACAGAAAGTCCAATTGGAGTTGTCTATGGTGAAGCCAAGATGGCAGCACCCAGGGCCAGGGGAAGCCCAATTGGAGCTGTCCATGGAGGGACCAAGATGGCAGCACCCAGGGACAAGGGAAGCTCAATAGGAGTTGTCTATGGAGGGACCAAAATGGCGGCGCCCAGGGACACAAGAAGCCCAATTGGAATTGTCTATGGAGGGACCAAGAGGGCAGCACCCAGGGACACAAGAAGCCCAATTGGAATTGCCTATGGAGGAACCAAGATGGCGGCGCCCAGGGACGAGGGAAGCTCAATTGGAGTTGCCTATGGTGCAGCCAAGATGGCGGCGCCCATGGGGGGATAAACATGGCGGCGTATCGGGGTGGGGGATAACCAATAAGGAGCCCCGCGGGTCACGTGCGGCGGTCATGTGATCTCACCTCGTAGTCGCCCCCCGCCTGCCCCACCAGCACCTCCACGAAGGCTGAGCCGCAGTTGCCGATATGGAGGCTGTGGATGGGTTTGGGCTCTGCCAGCTGCCGCCAGCGAGGACCAGTGAGGGCCCAGGGAGCGGCCAGAGACGCTCCCAGGACAGACCAGCCAGCCCCAGCCCCTGCCAGTGCCCCCAGACCCTGCCCCGGAGCCTCCAGCGCCCCCCTCCCAGGCCACCAAAGGACCTTCCCACTCTGACCCACTGCCTCCCAGCCCCTCCCAATCCATCCCAGTGCCTTCCAGGCTCAGTCCATCCCAGTTCCTCCCAGTCCCACTGCCTCCCAGTCCCTCCCAGTCCATCCCAGTGCCTCTCAGCGCCCTCCCCGTGCCTGCCAGTACCTCCAGCACGACGCTGATCTGCTTCTCCCCCCCCTTGGCCGAGAGCCATCGGCCTCCCTCGTCCGGCTGCAGCAGGTTGGAGGCTGGGAACCGCTGTGGGGAGGCTCCCAGCTCATCCCAGTCCCTCCCAGTCCATCCCAGTTCCCCCCAAGCCCCCTCCCAGTCCCTGCAGATCTCCCCAACCCCCCTCCCAGTGCCTCCCAGGCTCCCCTCCCCTTCCGATGCCTCTCCAGTGCCCCACGGACCCTCCTCGGTCCCCTCCGAAGCCTCCTGGACCCTTCCCAGTCCCCCGCCTGCGCCTCTTCGCTGCCCTCCGATGCCTCCCGCGCCCTCCCCGCTCCTCTCCAGTGCCACCCGGACCCTCCTCGGTGCCCTCCGGTCCCTCCCCCCTCCGGCCCGGAGCCCTCACCGGGTCCTCGCTGCTGACGGACAGGACGCGGCGCAGGGGAACCTCCGGCATCGCGGCGCCGTTCCCGCCTTGGCGGCAGGCCGGAAGTCGCTTGCGCTCCGACCGGAAGTTCCTCTCGCTCCGATTCCCCCCCCCCGCCCCCCCCATCCGCAGCAAGCCGAGCGGAAGTTTCTCACGCAGCATGCAGACCTTCCCCTCATGGCCGACCGGAAGCCGAGCTGCGGCTCCCGCAGGGCTTCCAGGCGGCGCCGCGCAGAGGCTGGAGCCGCTCTGCCCCCTGGCGGCCGCCCGCGGCGGCGCTTTGGACCCTCCCCAGGGCTCAAGGCGGAGCAGCCTCCAGAGGCTGCAATTAGAGAGCCTGGGGCTGCAATTAAGAGTCCCCGGGGGCAATTAAGAGCCCCCGGGGGCAATTGAGAACCCTAAGGAGTAATTAAGAATCTTAAGAGGGTTAATTAGTGTGGGAGGGCATAATTAAGACCCTAGAAGGGTAATGAAGAACTAATTAAGACCCCAAGGGGACGTAATTAACAGCCTTGGAGGGTCATTAAGAGCCATTGGGGGGTAATTAAGAGCCTGGAGGAGGAAATTAAGCACCCTGAAGTGTTAATTAAGACCCCAAGGGGGTAATTAACAGCCTAGGAGGATCATTAAGAGCCCTTAGGGGGTAATTAAGACCCCGACGGGGGTAATTAACAGCCTAGAGGGTCATTAAGAGCCCTTAGGGGGTAATTAAGAGCCCTAAGAGGGGTAATTAACAGCCTAGAGGGTCATTAAGAGCGCTTAGGGGGTAATTAAGACCCCAACGGGGGTAATTAACAGCCTAGGAGGCTCATTAAGAGCCCTTAGGGGGTAATTAAGACCCCAAGGGGGGTAATTATGAGCCTAGGAGGGTCATTAAGCGCCCTTAGGGGTAATTAAGAGCCCTAAGAGGGGTAATTGTCAGCCTAGGAGGGTCATTAAGAGCCCTTATGGGGGAATTAAGACCCCAAGGGGGGTAATTATGAGCCTAGTATGGTCATTAAGAACCCTTAGAGGGTAATTAAGAGCCCTAATAGAAGTAATTAGCAGCCTAGGAGGGTAATTAAGAGCCCTTATGGGGTTTTAAGACCCCAAAGGGGGTAATTATGAGCCTAGGAGGCTCATTAAGAGCCCTTATGGGTAATGGAGAGCCCTAATAGGCGTAATTAACAGCCTAGGAGGGTCATTAAGAGCCCTTAGGGGATAATTAAGAGCGCTAATAGGGGTAATTAACAGCCTAGGAGGCTCATTAAGAGCCATTGGGGGTAATTAAGAGCCCTAAGAGGAGTAATTAGCAGCCTAGGAGGGTCATTAAGAGCCGTTGGGGGGTAATTAAGAGCCTGGAGAAGATAATTAAGCACCCTGAAGTGTTAATTAAGACGTGGGAGAGATAATTAAGGCCCAAAGTGGTCAGGCCTTGGTTTATTGATCCTGGGAGCTGGGAGGGTCTGAGAGGGGACAGGGAGGGGATTGGGAGGGACTGGGAAGGGACTGGGAGGGGTTCTGGGGTGGGGGAGGGAGCTCCTGGTGCCCCCAGTCCATCCCAGTCCCTCCCAGTTCAGCCCAGTAAGCGACTGTACTCCGCCAGGGCCGAGGACTTCTTGACCCCATCCCAGATCCGGGCGGCGTAGTGGAACCTGCCGGAGCAGTAGGGAGCAGTAGGGACCAGTGGGGAGCAGTGGGGACCAGTCGGGAGCAGTAGGGACCAGTGGGGAGCAGCGGGGACCAGTGGGGAGCAGTAGGGACAAGTAGGGAGCAGCAGGGACCAGTGGGGAGCAGTAGGGACCAGTGGAGACCAGTGGGGAGCAGTGGGGAGCAGTAGGGACCAGTGGGGAGCAGTGGGGAGCAGTAGGGACCAGTAGGGACCAGTGGGGAGCAGTAGGGACCAGTGGGGAGCAGTGGGGAGCAGTAGGGACCAGTAGGGACCAGTGGGGAGCAGTAGGGACCAGTGGGGAGCAGTGGGGAGCAGTAGGGACCAGTGGGGAGCAGTATGGTCCCTCCCAGTCCCCTCCCAGTCCTCCCAGCCCCTCCCAGTCCCCTCCCAATCCCCTCCCAGTCCCCCCCAGTGCCCCCAGTCTCACCAGTTCCTCTCTGTCAGCAGGGTGTGGGAGAGTTGGGCTCGGGCGGCCGCCAGGACCCTGCCCCTGAGCCTCCCCAGCAGGGTCCCAAAGGAGCCATGGCCCCGGAACTGGGGCAGCTGGGGGAAGAGGGCAGCCCCTCCCCCACCTGGGGAGCCCCACTCAGGCTGGGAGGCTGCTGGGAGGGGGGTTGGGGGCAGAGGGAGGGACTGGGAGGGGATTGGGGGTACTGGGAGGGCACTGGGATGGACTGGGAGGGGAGTGGGAGGGGATTGGGGGGCAATGGGATGGCACTGGGAGGGGGTTTGGGGGCACTGGGAGCTCCTAGGGGGCACTGGGGAGGGCTCTGGGGGCACTGGGTGCTCCTGGGGGCACTGGGAAAGGCTCTGGGGGCACTGGGAAAGGCTCTGGGGGCACTGGGAGCTCCTGGGGGCACTGGGAAAGGCTCTGGGGGCACTGGGTGCTCCTGGGGGCACTGGGAAAGGCTCTGGGGGCACTGGGAGCTCCTGGGGGCACTGGGAGCTCCTGGGGGCACTGGGGAGGGCTCTGGGGGCATTGGGAGCTCCTGGGGGCACTGGGAAAGGCTCTGGGGGCACTGGGTGCTCCTGGGGGCACTGGGGGCTCTGGGGGCACTGGGAGCTCCTGGGGGCACTGGGGAGGGCTCTGGGGGGCATTGGGAGCTCCTGGGGGTCTTTGGGGGGGCCGTGGGGGGGTGTATGAGGGGGCTGGGGGGGGTCCTGCCCTCACCCGGGCGGGGCAGGGTCTCCTCGGGGCCGTCAGCCTCCAGGGGGGGCAGGAGGAAGAGATTCACCTCCGGGTCCAGGAAGCCTTCCGGCAGGGCCGGCAGCAGCTCCCGGGCGGGCAGCGACCCTGTCGGGGGCGGGGCGGGGATTAGGCCACGCCCCCTCCCCGCGGCAACTCCGCGCACGGCTGCGGCGGGGCTTAGGCCACGCCCCCTCTCCCTCAGCCACGCCCCCGCCCGCCCGCGCGCAACTCCGCGCACGGCCGCGGCGGCTCCGCCCACGCCGCGCGGCCCCAATGGAGCCCTCCCACAGGCTCCCGGAGCCCCTCCCAGTGCCCTCCCAGTCCCCTCCCAGTGCCTCCCAGTGCCTCCCAGTCCCCTCCCAGTGCCCTCCCAGTCCCCTCCCAGTGCCTCCCAGTGCCCTCCCAGTCCCCTCCCAGCCCCTCCCAGTACCCTTGTACTTGAGGTGGGAGTGCGCCATCAGCCTGTCCAGCACTTGGTGCATCTGCCGCAGCCGGCGAGGGCAGAAGGCCTCTGGGCGAGCCCTGGTCTGGACGAACACTTGGGGGGCAGATGTGGGGCTGGGGGGGTGGTTGTGGGGCTGGGGGAGCACATGTGGGGCTGGGGGGGTGGTTATGGGGCTGGGGGAGCAGATGTGGGGATGGGGGGTGGTTATGGGGCTGAGGTGGTAGATGTGTGTCAGGGATGTTAGGGACTGGGATCTGTGGGTCAGGGATCCGTGGGGCAGGGAGCCGTGGGGCTGGGATCGGTGGGACAGGGATCTGTGGGGCAGGGATCTATGGGAGAGGGATCTGTGGGGCTGGGATCTGTGGGGCCAGAGCTGTGGGTCAGGGAGCCATGGGGCAGGGATCTGTGGGGCAGGGAGCCATGGGGCAGGGATCTATGGGTCAGGGGGCCGTGGGGCAGGGCCCCGTGGTGCTCACCCAGGTGTGGGTAGTACTCGGAAGGCTCATCGGGGCCAGCGGCTCCGGGGGGCTCATGGCTGGGGGAGGGGGTGGAGGGCTTCACCATCTCAGCTGTCTGCAGGAACCTGGGGGGCAGGGGGCAGCTGGGGGTCACTTGTGGGGCTGGCAGGGGCACTTGGGGGGGCTGAGGTTGGGGGCTGTGGGGCACTTGGGGGCCTAGGGGAGCAGCTGTGGGGGTGGGAGTTGGGGGGTGGGGGTTGGGGGGGGCAGCTGTGGGGCTGGGGCAGCTCTCTGGCCCTCTATGGGTCTTTGTGAGTCTCTATGGGTCCCCATGGCTCCCTGTGGCTCCCCATAGCTTCCTATGGGTCACTATGTGGCCCTATGGCTCTCTATGGGTCGTTATGGATCCCTATGGCTCCCTATGGGTCCCTATGGGCCACTAGAGGTCGCTATGGGTCCCTATGGCTCTCTATGGGTCACTAGGGGTTGCTCTGGGTCACTATGTGGACCTATGGCTCTCTATGGGTTGCTATGGATCCCTATGGCTCTCTATGGCTCCCTATGGGCCACTAGAGGTCGCTATGGATCTCTATGGCTCTCTATGGCTTTCTATGGGTCTCTAGAGCTCCCTATGGCTCTCTGTGGGTCTCTAGGGCTCCCTATGGGCCACTAGGGGTCGCTATGAATCTCTATGACTCTATATAGCTCCCTATGGGTGCCTATGACTCTCCATGGATCTTTATGGCTCCCTATGGATCTCTACAGCTCTCTGTGGGTCCCTGTGGGTTCCCTATAACTCCCTATGGCTTCCTATGGGTCTCTGTGAGTCTCTATGGGTCCCTATAGCTCTCTCTGAGTCCCCATGGTTCTCTATGGCTCCCTATGGGTCCCCATGGATTTCCATGCCTATGGCTCCCTATAAGTTCCTATGGCTCTCTACATAGATCCCTATGGGCCACTAGGGGTCGCTATGGATCTCTCTAGGTCCCTATGGCTCCCCATGGCTCTTTATGGCTCCCCATGGCTCTCTATGGGCCCCTAGGCGTCCCTATGGATCCCTATGGCTTTCTACAGCTGTCTATGGCTCCTATGGTTCCTATGGCTCTCTGTGTAGGTCCCTAGGAGCCACTAGGGGTCGCTATGGATCTCTATGAGTCCCTATGGCTCTATATGGCTCCCCATGGTTCTCTATGACTCCTTATGGCTCTCTAAGGCTCCCCATGGCTCTCTATGGGTCCCCATAGGTCCCCTTGGGTCCCTATGGCTCTCTATGGGCCTCTATGGGTCCCTATGGCTCTCTATGGGCCTCTAGGGGTCGCTATGGCTCCCCATAGCTCTCTATGGGCCTACAGTTCACTATAGATCCCCATGGCTCTCTATGGCTCCCCATGGCTCTCTATGGCTCCCCATGGCTCTCTGTGGGTCCCCATGGCTCTCTGTGGGTCGGCATGGGTCTCTATGGAGGCCCATGGCTCTCTATGGGTCCCTATGGCTCTCTACGGGCCTCTAGGGTTCACTATAGATCCCTATGGCTCTCTCTGGCTCCTTATGGATCTCTATGTGTCCCCATGGTTCTCTATGGGCCTCTAGGGTTTGCTATGGATCCCTATGGCTTTCTACGGCTCTCTCTAGGCCTCTAGGGGTCGCTATAGATCCCTATGGCTCTGTATGGCTCCCTATGGGTCCTTATGGCTCCCCATGGCTCTCTCTGGGTCCCCATGAGTCTCTATGGCTCCCCATGGCTCTCTATGGGCCTAGGGTTCGCTCTGGATCCCTATGGCTTTTTATGGCTTTTTATGGCTCTCTATGGCTCCCTATGGGCCTCTAGGGGTTGCTATAGATCCCTATGGCTCTGTATGGCTCTCTATGGTTCCTTATGGCTCTCTATGGCTCCCCATGGCTCTCTATGGGTCCCCATGAGTCTCTATGGCTCCCTATGTCTCTCTATGGCTCCCCATGGCTCTCTATGGGTCCCCATGAGTCTCTATGGCTCCCCATGGCTCTCTATGGGCCTCTAGGGTTCGCTATGGATCCCTATGGCTTTCTATGGCTCTCTATGGGCCTCTAGGGGTCGCTATAGATCCCTATGGCTCTGTATGGTTCCCTATGGCTCTGTATGGCTCCCTATGGGTCCTTATGACTCTCTATGGCTCCCCATGGCTCTTTATAGCTCCCCATGGGTCTCTATGGCTCCCTATGGGTCTCTATGGCTCCCCACGAATCTCTATGGCTCCCCTTGGCTCTCTATGGACTTCTAGGGTTCACTATGGATCCCTATGGCTTTCTATGGCTGTCTGTGGCTCCCTATGGGTCACTATGGCTCCCCACGAATCTCTATGGCTCCCCTTGGCTCTCTATGGACTTCTAGGGTTCACTATGGATCCCTATGGCTTTCTATGGCTGTCTGTGGCTCCCTATGGGTCACATGGCTCCCCATGGCGCTCTCTGAGTCCCCATGGCAGTGTGTCTCTATGGCTCCCTATAGGTCCCCTCTGGGTCCCCTCTGGGTTGCCTATGACTCCCTGCGGGGAGCCACTCGGGGTCGCTGGGTCTGCCTATGGCTCTCTATGGGTGTTGGGGGGGGGTGCCCGTGGGGCAGGCCATGGGACAGGCCATGGGGCAGACCGGTAGAGGCCCAGGTCGGTGAACCAGTCCTGCACCAGCAGCACCACGTGGCAGACGGTGAAGAGGAAGGCAGCGATCTGCAGGGACTGAAGCGGGGAGGGGATGGCACCAGGGGGCCGGGGGGGATGACCCCCAGCTACCCCCCAGAACCCCCAGGCACCCCCCACCTCTGTCACTCCTATTAGCCCCGCTATTACCCCCTTATTACTCCTTTATTAGCTCTTTATTACGCACTTATTAGCCCTTGATTAGCCCATTTTCCCCCCCACCTACACCCCAGAGACCCCCATCCCTGTTCCCTCCTATTAGTTCCTTTATTACCCCTTCATTACTCCTTTATTATCTCTTTACTAAGCACTTATTAGCTCTTTATTAAGCACTTATTAGTCATTTATTAGGCACTTATTAGTTCTTTATTAGCCTTTTTTCTCCCCACCTCCCCCCCAGGAATCCCTACCCCCCATTCCCCCTATTAGTCCCTTTTTACGCCTTCATTACTCCTCCATTAGCTCTTTAATAGGCACTTATTAGCCATTTATTAGGCACTTATTAGACCTTCATTAGACTTTTTCCCCCCCCACCTACCCCCCCAGGGACCCCTGCCCCCTGTTCCCCCTATTAGTCCCTTTATTACCCCTTCATTACTCCCTTATTAGCTCATTATTAGGCACTTATTAGCTCTTTATTAGGCTCTTATTAGCCTTTATTAGCCACCTACTCCCTGGGGACCCCCCAGCACTACTACTTCTAGGAGCTCATTAGTTAGCCCTTTATTGATTCCTTAATAGTCCTTTATCAGCCATTTACTAATCCCTCATTAGCCTTTTTTAGCCCTTAATTAGACCTCTTAATAAGCCACTTATTGGCTCTCAATTAGCCTCTTAATAGCCCTCGATTAACCTCTTATTAATCCTTTATGGGCTCATGTTTAGCCTTTGATTGGCCTCTTACTCCTCTTTTATTAGTCCATTAATTACCATGTTAATGGCAGCAATTAGCCCCCATTAACCCCTTAATTGAGCCTCTTAATTAGCTCCTCATTAGCCCCATAACTACCCCCTTTCTAGCCACTAATTATGCTTTTATTAGCCCCTTATCAGCCCCCTTATTAACCCTCATTAACCCCTTAATTACTCCATAATCACCCTGTTATTAGCTCCCTATTAATCCCTTAATTACTCCGGCATAACCCCATTAATCACCCCCTACCACCCTCATATTCAGCCCCCTTAATTGCCCTCATTAACCAGCCCCTTAATTACCCCCTCATTCCCTTAATTAGCCTATTAATTAGCCTATTAATTAGCTCTTATTGGCGCTAATTAACCTCATCTGCATCCTGATGTGGCCATAGGCAAGACCATACCCAGGGGGCACTTCATCACACACCACACCCCCCTTAATTAGCCCTAATTAACCCCCTTCATTAGCCCCCCCATAACTCCCCCTGATTAGCCCCCATTATTAGCTAGTTAATTACCGCTAATGAAGCTCACCTGCATCTCGATGTAGGTGTGGGGGAGGCTGTACTCGGGGGGCAGCTTCCGGTCGTTGTTGATGAGGTGGTCCAGGAGGGCGGGGCTGAGGATGGGCTGGTGATTGATTAGCGAATAATCAATCGATCAGGCATGGAAGGAGCCCTCGGGGTGATTAAGTAGCCATTAGGGGGTTAATTAGGGGATGAAGGGGGGGAATAATAGTGGGAATAGGGCTACTGGGTGCTAATTAGCGAGCAGCTCCTATTAACTAGGCGTAATTAGGGCTTATTAGACGTAATCAAGCGGCTATTAGGCTTATTAAGCGGCTATTAGAGTTATTAAGTGACTATTAGGGTTATTAAGCGGCTATTAGGGGGTGTCATTAAAGGGCAATTCGAGTCTGCTAGGCGCCAAGAGCTAATTAAGGCACATTGAGGTTGGTGGAGGGGTTGGTTAAGTGCTAATGAGCGACAATTAGCGTTAATTAGGGCTAATAAGGTGCTAATAGGGACTGCTTAGAAGCTAGTAAGCTGCAAATCGCGGCTATTAGCTGCCAATTAACTGCTAATGACACGCTAACGAGGAGTAATTAGGGGCGGGGAAGGGCGGCTGGGGGTAGATACGTCGCTAATGACTGCTAATCAGCCTTAATTAGCCCTAATAAGCTGCTAATAACAAGCGTGTGGGGACCAGTGGACCGCAAAGAGAGGCCATTAGCAGCGATGTGCCGGGTAATTAAGCACTAATCCCGGTTAATCAGGGGCAGGGTGGGGCAGGTCATGCCGCGGTTAAGAGCTAATGAGCGCTAATTAGCCACAATTAGCGCTCATCAACCGCCACTAATGAGCCTTCGGGGGGCAAATAACCCCCAGATGGAGGCCATCGAGGGCTAATTGAGTGCTAATTAGCCCTAATGAGGAGTAGAGAAGGGCGGGGAGGGGCTGGACAGGGGCTAACGGAGGGCTAATTAGCGTTAATGAGCGGCTAATTGACCTGGGTGTCGAGGAAGACCACCCTCTCCTGGGTGACGAAGAGGTCGATGCCCCCAGTCTGGCTCCCTCCTCGCTCCCGCAGCTCAGGGCCCCCTGGCCGGAACACGAAGGACCTGGGCACCAGGTTAGACCAGTTTGGGCCAGTCCAGATCAGTTCGGACCAGTTTGGACCGGTCCAGACCAGTTTGGACCAGATTGGACCAGTCCGGGCCAGTTTGGACCAGTCCAGGCCAGTTCAGACCAATTTGGGACAGTCCAGACCAGTTCAGAGTAGTTCTGACAAGTGCAGACTAATCTGGACAAGTTCGGACCACTCCAGACTAATCCGGATCAGTCTGCACCAGTTTGGACCTGTCCGGACTAATCAAGACCAGTTTGGACCAGTCCAGACTAATGCAGACCAGTTTGGACGAGTCAGTCAGACTAATCCAGATCAGTTTGGATCAGTTTGGACCTATCCAGACTAATCCGGATCAGTTCGGACCAGTCCAGACCAGCTTGGACCAGCCAGACTAATGCAGACCAGTTTGGACCTGTCCAGACTAATCCGGATCAGTTTGGACCTGTCCAGACCAGTTCGGACCAGTCCAGACTAATCCAGACCAGGTTGGACCAGTCCAGACCAGTTCGGACCATGCTGGACCAGTCCTGACTAATCCAAACAAGTCCGGACCGGTTTGGACCAGTTTGAAACGGTGCAGAACATTTAGGACCATTTGGCACCAGTTTGGACCAGTTTGGACCAGTTTAGACCAGCCCAGACCAGTTTGGACCAGGTCAGACCCATTTGGACCAGTCCGGGCTATTCCAGACCAGTCCAGACCATTATGGACCAGTTCAGAACAGTTTGGACCAGTTCACGCCAGCATAAGCCAGTCCCCTCCCGGTCCCCCCCAGCCCCTCCCGGTCCCCCCCAACCCCTCCCAGTCCCCTCCCAGCCCCTCCCAGTCCCTCCCAGTGCCTCCCAGTGCCTCCCAGTCCCTTCCCAGTCCCTCCCAGCCCCTCCCAGTCCCCCCCAATCCCCTCCCAGTCCCCTCCCAGTCCCCTCCCAGCCCCCTGCCCGTACCGGGGGTCCTCGTCGGGCTGGTTGGCAGCCAGCAGGGAGAGCAGAGTTGACTTCCCGGTGCCCTGCAGCCCCAGGGCCCCAACCACCAGCACGTCCGTCTGCTCCAGCAGGAACTGCGGCACCAGGGGGCGCCACTGAGCACCAGGGGGCACCAGAGGCGCCACGGGGCAGCAGGGGGAAGCAGGGGGCACCAGGGGCAGCAGGGAGCAGCAGGGGGCAGCGGAGGGCAGCAGGGGAGCAGCAGGGGGAAGCAGGGAGCAGCAGGGGGCACCAGGGGGCAGCAGTGAGCACCAGGGGGCACTAGGGAGCAGCAGGGGGCAGTAGGGATCACCAGGGGACAGCAGGGCACCACTGAGCACCAGGTGGCACCATGGGGCACCAGGGGGCACTACAGGGCAGCAGGGATCACCAGGGGGCACCAGGGAGAGGCAGGGAGGAGCAGGGGGCAGCAGGGGGCACAGGGAGCACCAGGGGGCAGCAGCGAGCAGCAGGGGGAAGCAGGGGGCACAGGAAGCATAAGGGAGCACCAGGGGGCAGCAGGGGGCAACAGGGAGCACCAGGGGGCACCACTGAGCACCAGGCGCACCAGGGGACAGCAGGGAGCACCAGGGGCACAGGGAGCATAAGGGAGCACCAGGGGGCAGCAGGGGGCACCACTGAGCACCAGGGGGCAGCACTAAGCACCAGGGGGCAGCAGGCACACCAGGGGGCACTGGGGGGCAGCAGGGGGCAGCCGGGAGCAGCAGGGGGCAGCAGGGGGCACCAGTGCCCCCCCAGCCCCATGCCAGCACAGTCAATGCCCCCCAGCCCCCATCCCAGTGCCCCCCAGCCCCCACCCCAGCAGAGTCAGTGCCCCCCAGCGCCACCAGGGGGCGCAGTACCTCGAGGGCGCTGTCACACCAGTTCATCTGCTCGTCCACCAGCTTGATGCTGCTCTTCATCTTCTCCGGGGCAGCCAATCGGGACTGCCCGGCACCGGCTGCGGCGACTCCCATTGGCCAAGGCCCTCCGCGGGGCCCTCCCCCCTCCCCGCCCCCCCCGCAGGCTGCCCCCAGCCCCTCCTAGTGCCTCCCTGTGCCTCCTAGTCCCTCCCTGTGCCTCCCAGCATCTCCCAGTGCCTCCCAGTAACCCCCAAACCCCCTCCCAGTGCCTCCCAGTGCCTCCATGTAACCCCCAAACCCCCTCCCAGTGCCTCCCAGTGCCTCCATGTAACCCCCAAACCCCCTCCCAGTGCCTCCCAGTGCCTCCATGTAACCCCAAACCCCCTCCCACCCCCTCCCAGTGCCTCCCAGTGCCTCCCAGTAACCCCTAACCCCCCTCTCACCCCCTCCCAGTGCCTCCCAGTAACCCCTAACCCCCCTCTCACCCCCTCCCAGTGCCTCCCAGTAACCCCCAAGCCCTCTCCCAGCCCCTCCCAGTTGCTCCCAGCTGCCCTCAGATCCCCTCCCAGTCCCCTCCCAGCCCCTCACCATCCACCCCCGCAGGGGGACCGAGTCCCCTTCCCTGGAGGCTGTACAGAGGCTGGGGAGGCCTTGGCCCCTCCCTCTCGCGGGGGGGGACGGCCCCCAGCCCCTCCCCTCCGGCTGCCGCCCCTCCCCCGCCCCCCCTTCCCATCAGCACAATGGGAGGGGCCGGGGGGGGAGGGCCTGTGCCAGGCCCCGCCTTCGCCTGTGGCTGCAGCCAATCAAGAGAGGGAGCAAGGGGACAGGGGGGGCGACCAATCAGCATCCAGGGCAGCTTAAACCTTCTCCCAGTGCCTCCCAGTACTCCCCAGTCCCTCCCAGTACAGCTCAAACTCCCTCCCAGTGCCTCCCATTTCCCTACCAGTGCCTCCCAGTCCCCTCCCAGTGCCTCCCAGTCCCCTCCCAGTCCCCTCCCATTCTCCTCCCAGTGCCTCCCATTCCCCTCCCAGTCCCTCCCAGTGCCTCCCAGTCCCCTCCCATTCTCCTCCCATTCTCCTCCCAGTGCCTCCCATTCCCCTCCCAGTCCCTCCCAGTGCCTCCCAGTCCCCTCCCAGTGCCCCCCAGTAAGGCTCTCACCCTGTCTGCAGGAGGCTTGGTCAGGATGATCGGAGGCTTCGGCAGCACCGCTGGCTCCTCCCCCTCCTGCTGAAGGGGGGAGGTTAGAGTAGGACACGCCTTCTCTGGCTCCACCCTTCTCCCCTCCTGTTAATTGGCCACCCAAGCCCCGCCCACGAGTCCCTAACTCCACCCCTCAGCCTCCCCAGTCCCCTCCCAGTGCCTCCAAATCCCCTCCCAGTCCCTCCCAGTCTCCCAGTGCCTCCCAGTCCCTCCCAGTGCTCTCCCAGTCCCCTCCCAGTTCATCCCTCCCCCAGTGTCCCTCCCAGTGCCCCCAGTCCCCTCCCAGTGCTCTCCCAGTGCCCCCAGTCCCCTCCCAGTCCCCTCCCAGTTCATCCCAGTCCCCCCCAGTGCTCTCCCAGTCCCTCCCAGTGCCCTTTTCCACCTTCCCAGTGCCTCCCAAATCCCCTCCCAGTGCCCTCCCGAGCCCCACCCACTCCCTTGGCCCCGCCCCTTCCCTAGCCCTCCCCCCCCCCGCCGCCCCAAGCCCCACCCACCCTGCGGTCCCCGCCCCCTTCCGGCTCCTTCTCGCGGGCCCAGCGGCGCCGCCCGGGGGGGGCTGGGCTCTGGCCGCTGTCCGACATCGGCACCTGGGGGGATCCAGAGGGATCTGGTAGGGATCCAGAGGGGCTGCAGGGCCCAGGAGCCTCCCAGGTGCCCCCCAGCGCCCCCCAGGATGGGTACTGGGAGCCTGAGGGCAGCCGTAGGAGATCCAGGGGAGGCCTCCAGGGGATGGATCAGGGATCAATAGGGGATCCACAGGGAAGCCACAGAGCAGCTACAGGGCACTCAGTATGGGATCCAGAGGGGATCCATTAGGGGATCCAGAGAGGAGCTACGAGGGGCAGGCAGGGGATCCATGGGGGATCTGTAGTGGATCTACAGGGAACAAGTAGAGGATCAGTAGGGGATCCAACAAAGGAGCCACAGGGGATCCAGAGAGGATCCACAGGGGGTGGACAGAGGACCCATAGGGGATCCATTGGGGGATCCACAGAGAAGCTATAAGGGCAGACAGAGGATTCATAGACAGCCTATAGAGAATCCATAAGGGGCAGATAAGAGATCTATAGGGAATGGATAGAGGATCAATAGGGGATCCATGGAGGATGGACAGCGGATCACTAGGGGATCATCAGGGGATCCATTAGAGGATCCACAAGGGATCTATAAGGACCTATAGAGGATCCATAAAGACCTATAGAGGATCCATAAGGAGTGGAGAGAGAATCCATAGGGGATCCACCCAGGAGCTATAGGAGATCCCCAGGGAATGGATAGAGGCTCCATAGGGGATCCACTGAGGATCCACAGTAGATGGATAAAGGATCAATGGAGGATCCATTAGGGGATCTATAGAGGAGCTACAAGGGATCCACACAGGATCTATGAGGAGCAGAGAGAGGACCCATAGGTGACCTATAGGGGATCCTTAGGGGATCCACCCAGGAGCTACAGGGGTTCCATAGAGGACCTGTAGGGGATCCTTAGGGGATCCTTAGGGGATCCACCCAGGAGCTATAGGGGATCCAGGGAGGACCTACAGGGGATCCATAGGGAACAGATAGAAGATACATTGGGGATCCACAGGGGAGTTAAGTTATGGGGGATCAACAAGGAATGGCTAAAGGATGCATAGAGGACCTATAGGGGATCCATAGGGGATCCATCCAGAAGCTACAGGGGATCCATAGGGGATCCATCCAGGAGCTACAGGGGATCCATAGAGGACCTAGAGGGGAGCCATAGGGGATCCATCCAGGAGCTACAGGGGATCCAGAGGAACCATAGGGGATCCATTAGGGGATCCATAGAGGACCTATAAGGGCAGACAGAGGACCATACAGAACCTACAGGGGATCCATAAGGGGCAGACAGGGGATCCAAAGAAGTACTAGACTGGATCTATAGGGAATGGACAGAGGATCAAGAGGGGATCCATGAAGGACGGATAGAGGATCACTAGGGGATCATCAGGGAATGCATTAGGGGATCCATTAGGGGATCCATAAGGATCAGATAGGGGATCCATAGAGGACCTATAGAGGATCCATAAGGAGTGGAGAGAGGATCCATAAGGGATCCACCCAGGAGCTATAGGGGGATCCATAGAGGACCTATAGAGGATCCTTAGGGGGTTCACAGGGGATCCACCCAGGAGCTATAGGGGATCCATAGAGGGCCTATAGGGGATCCTTAGGGGAAACATAGGGGATCCATCCAGGAGCTCAGGGGATCCATAGAGAACCTATAGGGGATCCTTAGGGAATCCATCCAGGAGCTACAGGGGATCCAGAGGGGATCCACAGGGGGTGGATAGAGGAACCATAGGGGATCCATTGGGGGATCCATAGAGCAGCTATAAGGGCAGACAGAAAACACATACAGAACCTACAGGAGATCCATAAGGGGCAGATAGGGGATCCAAAGAAGTATTAGACTGAATCTATAGGGAATGGACAGAGGATCAAGAGGGGATCCATGAAGGATGGATAGAGGATCACTAGGGGATCATCAGGGGATCCATTAGGGGATCCATAAGGGTCAGATAGGGGATCCATAGAGGACCTATAGAGGATCCATAAGGCGTGGAGAGAGAATCCATAGGGGATCCACCCAGGAGCTATAGGGGATCCACCCAGGAGCTATAGGGGATCCTTAGGGGATTCATAGGGGATTCACCCTTAAGCTGGAGAGCATCCATAGAGGACCTATAGGGGTTCCTTAGGGGATCCACCCAGGAGCTACAGAGGATCCATAGAGGACCTACAGGGGTTCCTTAGGGGATCCACCCAGGAGCTACAGAGGATCCATAGAGGACCTATAGGGGTTCCTTAGGGGATCCACCCAGGAGCTACAGGGGATCCATAGAGGACCTATAGGGGTTCCTTAGGGGATCCACCCAGGAGCTACAGGGGATTCATAGAGGACCTATAGGGGTTCCTTAGGGGATCCACCCAGGAGCTACAGAGGATCCATAGAGGACCTATAGGGGTTCCTTAGGGGATCCACCCAGGAGCTACAGGGGATCCATAGAGGACCTATAGGGGTTCCTTAGGGGATCCACCCAGGAGCTATAGAGGATCCCTAGGGAATGGATAGAGGATCCCTAGGGAATCCCTAGAAGAGCGGCAGGGGCTCCACAGGCCACGCACAGGGCAGCTCTGGGGTCCAGCAGCCACCCTGCAGACCCTGGGGCCGAATTCCCCGAGCCCCAGCAAGCGCCGGGCAGGGCGGAGCCAGCGGCAGCGACCTATAGGCGGCCAGGGAGGGCGGAGCTAGAGGGCGCAAGGGGAGGGGCTGGAAGGCCCACAGCAGGGGCGAGAGGGGCGGCAGGGGGGCGTGAGGGGAGGGTCCGGAGCGCTAGAGGGGCGCGGCGGGGGGATGCACGGGGGGCTGCGCGGCCGGGGGTGCTGCGCGGCGCAGGGATGCGCGGGGGGGGGCTGCGCGGGGGTGATGCGTGGGGCGCAGGGGCCTGTGCGGAGGAGGGTATGCCCGGGGGGTGCTATGCCCGGGGGGTGCTATGCACGGGGGGCGCTATGCACGGGGGGCGCTGCGCAGGGCGTGTGGGGGGGGGTGCGCGGGGCGGGGTCTACCTGCGCCTGCTGCTGCTGCTGCGCCCTGGTGGGAAGCAGAGCCGGCGCGAGGCGGCGGCGGGCGCGAGGCGGCAGGTCCCGGCGGGGGCGGAGCTAAGGCCGGAAGAAGCCCGGCGGCGGAGGGGGAGCGCTCGGCGCATGCGCGGCGCGGGGAGGGAGGGGACTGTCGGCGCTGGCGGGGCGGGGCCAGACGGGAGAGGGCGGGGCCGGCGGCGGACGCTCCGCGCAGGCGCAGAGAGGGACGGCAGCGGCTCCCGGCCTCGCCCAGCGCCCCCCCAGCGCCCTCCCGGGGCCACTGCCCTCGGGTGCCACCCTTCCTGCTGCCGTTAACTTGGTGCCGCCCACCGCGTGCCACCCCCCCAGGTGCCACCACCCTTGGGTGCCACCCCCACAGCTGCCTCCCCCACAACTGCCCTCTGAGTACCACGACCCCCAGGTGCCACCCCCCCCAGCGGCCACCACGCCTGGGTGCCCCCAACCTGCTGCCACCTCCAGCCCCTCCCCCCGCTGCCCCCCCCATTAAGTCCTCACTCATTTATTATTAACCAATTAATTAATTAATGCCCCCGGGGGGGGGGGGGGCCCTTGGGGGAACACTTTGGGAAGCGCTCAGTAGGAGAAGGGGGGAGGGGAGAAGGGGAGGGGCCAGCGGGGAGGGGGGCGGAGCCGGCGCTGTCCTCATGCAGGGTCAAAGGTCACAGGGCTCAGGCCAAGGCCAGCACTGGGGGAGGGCACAAAGAGGTCAGAGAGGTGGTCCCAGGAGGGACCCAGTCCCCCCCAGTCCTTCCCCATCCCCCTCCAGTCCCACCCAGGTCCCTCCCAGTCCCTCCCAGCCCCTCCCCAAGTCCCTCTCAATCCCCCCCCAGTCCTTCTCAATCCCCTCCCAGTCCCTCTCAATCCCCTCCCAGTCCCTTCCCAAGTCCCTCTCAATCCCCCCCCAGTCCCTCTCAATCCCCTCCCAGTCCCTCTCAATCCCCTCCCAGTCCCTTCCCCAGTCCCTCTCAATCCCCTCCCAGTCCCTCCCCCAGTCCCTCTCAATCCCCTCCCAGTCCCTTCCCCAGTCTCTCTCAATCCCCTCCCAGTCTCTCCTCACCGCTCAGAGCCTCCTGGGCAAAGTACTTGACATCCACATCCTGGTCCTGGGTCAGCTTCTCCAGCACAGGCTTCACCTCTGCCTGCAGCGTCCTGCGGGCACACTGGCGCCTTACTGGGACATACTGGCTTGTACTGGCCTGTACTGGGGCGTGCTGCTCTGCACTGGTTCATACTGGGCCATACTGGTTGATGCTGGGCCATAGTGGTGTGGGGTCCCTCTGACTGTTAAGGCTGTTGCAGGCACTGGGACAGAGTTCATCATCTGCAGCATCTCCCTGGGCCTGACTGGTCTGGACTGGGCCACACTGGTGAGGGCTCCTCCTCATTGTCCAGGACAGGGCTGAGGAGCTGCAGGGGCTGGGCCTGGGTTAGGGCTGGGCCTGCCTGGGCCATACTGGTCTGGACTGGGCTATACTGGTCCATACTGGGCTGGGGCCTTACCCACCGTGCAGGAGGGAGCTGATGAGCAGCAGGGACTGGCTCTGGGCTCACCATGCTCAGAGTCTAACTGCTCTGGAGAGCTCTAGACTGCAGTGGCACGTGCCGGTGCGTGCAGTGGTGTGTGCAGTGGCATGTGCCGGGGTGTGCAGTGGTATGCAGTGCCGCGTGCCGGCGTGTGCAGTGCCGTGTGCCGGTGTGCACAGTGCTGTGTGCCAGGGTGTGCAGTGGCACGCAGTGGTGTGTGCCGGGGTGTGCTGTGGCGCGCAGTGGCACGTGCTGGTGTGTGCAGTGGCGTGCAGTGCTGTGTGCCAGGGTGTGCAGTGGCGTGCAGTAGCACGTGCCGGCGTGTGCAGTGGCATGCATGGGTGAGTGCCAGTGCGTGCAGTGGCGCATTTGCCAGTGTGTGCAGTGGTGTGCATGGGAGCGTGCCACGGCGCGCAGTGGCGTGTGCAGTGGCACGCAGCTGTGTGTGCTGATGCGTGTGCTGGGGTGTGCAGTGGCGTGCCCTGGGGTGTGCCGGGGTGTGCAGTGGCGTGTGCAGTGGCACGCAGCTGTGTGTGCTGATGCGTGTGCTGGGGTGTGCAGTGGCGTGCCCTGGGGTGTGCCGGGGTGTGCAGTGGCGTGTGCAGTGGCACGCAGCTGTGTGTGCTGATGCGTGTGCTGGGGTGTGCAGTGGCGTGCCCTGGGGTGTGCCGGGGTGTGCAGTGGCGTGTGCAGTGGCACGCGGCTGTGTGTGCTGATGCGCGCGCCGGTGTGTGCAGTGGCGTGCGATGGCGCGTGCCGGGGTGTGCACTGGCGTGCAGTGCTGTGTGCCGGTGTGTGCAGTGGCATGCAGTGGCGCGTGCCGGGGTGTGCACTGGCGTGCAGTGCTGTGTGCCGGTGTGTGCAGTGGCATGCAGTGGCGCGTGCCGGGGTGTGCACTGGCGTGCAGTGCTGTGTGCCGGTGTGTGCACTGGCGTGCAGTGGCGCGTGCCGGGGTGTGCACTGGCGTGCAGTGCTGTGTGCCGGTGTGTGCAGTGGCGCGCAGTGGCACATGCCAGGGTGTGCAGGGGCGTGTGCCAGTGTGTGCAGTGCTGTGCAGTGGCGCGTGCTGGTGTACGCAGCGGCGTGTGCAGTGGCACGCAGTTGCATGTGCTGGTGCGCGTGCAGTGGTGCGTGTCGGGGTGTGCACAGTGGCGCGTGCCAGGGTGTGCAGCGGTGTACAGTGGCGCGTGCTGCCATATGCAGTGGCATGCAGGGACAAGTGCCGGGGTGTGCAGCGGCATGTACTGGTGTGTGCAGTGCTGGGTGCCGCTGTGTGCAGTGGTGCGTGCTGCTGTGTGCACTGACATGCAGTGCTGTGTTCCGGGGTGTGCAATGGCGTGCAGTGGTGTGCAGTGACGCGTGCTGGTGTGTGCAGTGGCATGCAGTGGTGTGCCGGGGTGTGCAGGGGCGAGTGCCAGTGTGTGCAGTGGCGTGCCAGTGTGTGCACTGGCACGCAGTGGTGTGCCGGGGTGTGCAGGGGCGAGTGCCAGTGTGTGCAGTGGCGTGCAGTGGTGTGCCGGTGTGTGCAGTGGCATGCAGTGGTGTGCTGGGGTGTGCAGGGGCGAGTGTCAGTGTGTGCAGGGGCATGCAGTGGTGTGCCGGTGTGTGCAGTGGCGGGCAGTGGCACGTGCCAGGGTGTGCAGGGGCGAGTGCCAGTGTGTGCAGTGGTGTGCCGGTGTGTGCAGTGGCATGCAGTGGCACATGCCAGGGTGTGCAGGGGCGAGTGCCAGTGTGTGCAGTGGTGTGCCGGTGTGTGCAGTGGCATGCAGTGGCACATGCCAGGGTGTGCAGTGGTGTGTGCCGCTGTGTGCAGTGACGTGCAGTGCTGTGTGCAGTGGTGTGCAATGGTGTGCAGTGGTGTGCAGTGATGCGTGCTGGTGTATGCAGTGGTGTGCCGGGGTGTGCAGGGGCGAGTGCCAGTGTGTGCAGGGGTGTGCAGTGGCGTGTGCCGGGGCGTGCCATGGCGCGCAGTGGTGTGTGCCGGCGTATGCAGTGGCGAGTGCTGGTGTGTGCAGGGGCGTGCAGTGCTGTGTGCCATGGCGCGCAGGGGCGTGTGCCGTGCCACGCAGTGGCGTGTGCTGGTGTGCGTGCAGTGGCGCGCGGTGGCGCGTGCCGGGGTGTGCCGTGGCGCGTGGCGGGGCGCTCACCCGCTGTCCAGGATGGGGCCGATGCGCTGCAGGGACTTGGCGACGTTGAAGCGGACGTTGGCCACGGCGTCGCCGGCCATGCGCAGCACCGTGGGCAGCATCTGCTGGGTGGTGATCTCCTGCCCGCACACCTCCGACAGCACCTGCCCCGCACACCGCCCGTGACCACCAGCGCCCACCAGTACCCACTGGTGACCACCCATGACCACCAGTGCCCACCAGTACCCACCCATGACCACCAGTACCCACTGGTGACCACCCATGACCACCAGTGCCCACCAGTACCCACCCATGACCACCAGTACCCACTGGTGACCACCCATGACCACCAGTGCTCACCAGTGCCCACCCGCAACCACCAGTACCCACTGGTGACCACCTGTGCCCACCAGTGCCCACCCATGACCACCAGTACCCACTGGTGACCACCCATGACCACCAGTGCCCACCCATGACCACCAGTACCCACTGGTGACCACCCATGACCACCAGTGCCCACCAGTACCCACCCATGACCACCAGTACCCACTGGTGACCACCAGTGCCCACCCATGACCACCAGTACCCACTGGTGACCACCCATGACCACCAGTGCTCACCAGTGCCCACCCATGACCACCAGCAGGGAGCAGCAGGGAGCACTTTGGGCCAGCAGGGGGTGGATAGATCTCCACCCAACCCCCAACCCAGGGTGGCCCAAAGGGCACCCAAGAGGCTGGGGGAGAGGGGTTGGGGCCCTCCCAGGAAGCCCTAGGAAGCCCCAGGAAGCCCCAAAGCCCCTCCCAGGATCTCCCAGTCCCCTCCCATCCCCTCCCAGTCCCCTCCCAGGACACTGAATCCCAGGTGACCAAATCAGTCCCCAGGAACTGGAGCATCCCTGGGTTGCTAGCACTGCCCCTGGCCCCTTGGCTCCCACCCAATGAGATTCAGCCATTCCCTAAGGGGGGCAGAACTCAACCCAGAAGCTGACCAATCACAGCAGGAGGGCGTGGCCTATCCCCCCCAGAGAGCACTGCAAGACCCAGGAGGCCCAGCCAGGGCCAGGGGGATTGGAGCATCCCCAGGGGGGCGGAACCGATGCTGGCGCCAGGAGCCCCAGCCAATGAGCTTCAGCCGCACCCTAGGGGGCGGGGCCTATCCCAGGAGCCAACCAATCACAGCAAAAAAGGGTGGGGGGAGGAGGGGCGGCTCAGAAGGAGGGGCTTGGAGCACCCCAGGGGCGCCGCATCCGCTCAGCCAATGGGGCGAGGCCACGGCGGGGCAGGGGGCGGGGCTGGTGGCAGGGGCTGGCCAATGAGGGGCGGGGGAGGTTCAGGGCAGCCACTCACGTTGATGCAGAAGAGGGTGGTCATGCGGTGCAGGTAGTTGGGGTCGGCAGCCATGGCCAGCACCTTGGGCACGATGGTGCCCTGGGCCCAGTCCTGCCCGAAGCGCTCCACCAGCTTCCGCAGGTTGCTGGTCGCAGCCTCCCGGATGGCGTAGACTGGGGGCGGGGACAGGCCCAAACCGGCTCAGGCTGGAGCCCCAGCAGCACCCCCCTGGCCCCACAGCCCAGGAACCCCCCCAGAGGAAACCAGGAACCCCCCCTGGCTCCCAGTAACCCCCCTGGCTCCCAGTAACCCCCCCAGAGGAAACCAGTAACCCCCCCTGGCTCCCAGCAACCCCCCCAGAGGAAACCAGTAACCCCCCTGGCTCCCAGTAAGGCCTCCAGTGCCTCCCAGTGCTCCTCACCGTGGTCCACCAGCCAGGCCATGCAGAGGGAGTTCAGCTTCTCATCGAAGAACTCCACACCCTGGGGGGGGCAAAGACCAGTACGGACCAGTACGGACCAGTACGGGCCAGTACGGGCCAGTACGGGCCAGTACGGGCCAGTACCAAGAACAACCTGCTCTGTATGAATCTTCCCAACCCCTTCCCAATCCCTCCCACTGCCTCCCAGTCCCTCCCAGTGCCCCCAAACCCCTTCCCAGTCCCTCCCAGTGCCCTCCAACCCCCACCCAGTGCCCCCAAACCCCCTCCCAGTGCCTCCCAGTGCCATCCAACCCCATCCCAGTACCCCCAACCCCCTTCCCAGTGCCCTCCCAGTGCCATCCAACCCCCTCCCAGTGCCCCCAAACCCCATCCCAGTCCCTCCCAGTGCCCTCCAACCCCCACCCAGTGCCCCCAAACCCCATCCCAGTCCCTCCCAGTGCCCTCCAACCCCCACCCAGTGCCCCCAAACCCCATCTCAGTCCCTCCCAGTGCCCTCCAACCCCCTCCCAGTGCCCCCCAAACCCCTTCCCAGTCCCTCCCAGTGCCCTCCACTCCCCTCCTAGTGCCCCCAAACCCCTTCCCAGTCCCTCCCAACACCCCCAAACCCCATCCCAGTCCCCCCAACCCCTTCCCAGTGCCCTCCCAGTGCCCTCCAAACCTCTCCCAGTTCCTCCCAGCGCCCCCCCCTCACCAGCTGGCCAGCCAGTAGGGGCATGTACTCGATGATCGCCAGCCTGACCCTCCACTTGGCATCCTCTGCCAGCTCCACGATGGCAGGCAGCAGGGACTGGGAGAGCTGCCTGATGCCAATCACCTCGTTGACGCAGTCCAGGTTGGAGATGATGTTCAGCCGCACCTCTGGGCACTGCGAGGGCACTGGGAGTCACTGGGAGGGCACTGGGAGGGACTGGGAAGGGATCTGGGGGCACTGGGAGGGCGTTTAAGAGCCACTGGGTGGCACTGGGTGATACTGGGGGCACCAGGAGGGCATTTAAGGAGCACTGGGCAGCAGTGAGAGGACTGTGGGTGGCACTGGGAGGGCAGTGGGTGGCACTGAGAGCCAGTTGGGTGGCACTGGGAGGGGATTGGGTGGCACTGGGAGGCACTGGGTGGCAGTTGGGTGGCCCTGGGAGGCAGTTGGGTGGCACTGGGTAGCCCTGGGAGGCAGTTGGGTGGCACTGGGTGGCCCTGGGAGGCAGTTGGGTGGCACTGGGAGGCAGTTGGGTGGCCCTGGGAAGGGATTGGGTGGCACTGGGTGGCACTGGGAGGCAGTTGGGTGGCCCTGGGAAGGGATTGGGTGGCACTGGGTGGCACCAGGAGGCAGTTGGGTGGCCCTGGGAGGCACCAGGAGGGCACTGGGTGGCCCTGGGAGGGGATTGGGTGACACTGGGTGGCACCAGGAGGCAGTTGGGTGCCCCTGGGAGGGGATTGGGTGGCACTGGGTGGCAGTTGGGTGGCACTGGGTGGCATCAGGAGACAGTTGGGTGGCCCTGGGAGGGGATTGGGTGGCACTGGGTGGCACTGGGAGGCAGTTGGGTGGCCCTGGGAGGGGATTGGGTGGCACTGGGTGGCATCAGGAGGCAGTTGGGTGGCCCTGGGAGGCAGTTGGGTGGCACTGGGTGGCAGTTGGGTGGCACTGGGTGGCACTGGGAGGCAGTTGGGTGGCCCTGGGAGGCAGTTGGGTGGCACTGGGAGGGGATTGGGTGGCACTGGGTGGCATCAGGAGGCAGTTGGATGGCCCTGGAAGGGGATTGGGTGGCACTGGGTGGCATCAGGAGGCAGTGGGGTGGCCCTGGGAGGGGATTGGGTGGCACTGGGAGGCAGTTGGGTGGCCCTGGGAGGCAGTTGGGTGGCACTGGGTGGCATCAGGAGGCAGTTGGGTGCCCCTGGGAGGGGATTGGGTGGCACTGGGAGGCAGTTGGGTGGCCCTGGGAGGGGATTGGGTGGCACTGGGTGGCACCAGGAGGGCACTGGGTGGCCCTGGGAGCCACTGGGAGCCGCTGGGAGCTGCAGGGAGAGTGCTGGGGGGCCCTGGGGGATGCCCCCTGTGCCCACCTCATCCTTGAGCTGTGCCAGGAAGAGGGGCAGGAGGTGCTCCACAGTGTTGTCCTTGCCCAGGATGGGCGACAGCCCCATGATCACCGAGGCCAGGGCCGACTTCACGTGCTGGTTGGCATCTGACACCAGCTCCTGGGCGGGGGGGGCACCAAGGGGGGGGTGGCCAGGTGGGCACCACCCCCGCCACGCCCTCCCCCCGCCAGCAGCTCCACAGCTCCCTCCAGGAGAGGTCCTCCTGGAGCTCTACCGCCCCAGGAGGCCTCCAGGAGGGCTTCGGAAGGCCCTCAAAAGAAAGGTTCCCAGGAGGTTCCTCTGCCCCTGGAGGCCTCCAGGAGGTCCCCAATGGGCCCCAACCCCCCAGGAGCTCCACAGCTTCCCCCAGGGGAGGCTTCCCTGGGCTTCCACCCCCCCAAGAGGTCCTGAGGAGGCTCTCAAAAGGTCCTCAAGCACTTCCCAGGAGGTTCCTCTGCCCCTGGAGACCTCCAGGAGGTCCCCAATGGGCCCCAACCCCCCCAGCAGCTCCACAGCTCCCTCCAGAGGAGGCTCCCCTGGGGTTCCACACCCCCAAAAGGTCCTGAGGAGGCCCTCAAGAGGTTCCCAGGAGGTTCCTCCATCCCAGGAGGCCTCCAGGAGGTCCTCAGTGGTCTCCATGGGCTCCAACCCCCCCAGGAGCTCCACAGCTCCCTCCAGGAGAGGTCCCCCTGGGGTTCCACCCCCCCAAGAGGTCCTGAGGAGGATCTCAAAAGGACCTCAAGCACTTCCCAGGAGGTTCCTTCACCCCAGGAGGCCTCCAGGAGGTCCTCAATGGGCCCCAACCCCCCCAGGAGCTCCACCGCTTCCCCCAGAGGAGCCTCCCCTGGGCTTCCACCCCCCCAAGAGGTCCTGAGGAGGCCCTCAAGAGATTCCCAGGAGGCTCCTCCAGGGCAGGAGGTGCTGAGGAGGTGCCTGGGGGGCGGTGGCCCCAGCCCCTGGTGCTGACCTTGATGCAGGGCAGGATCTGGCCCATGATGACAGCCTCCCGGCAGTCCGGGGCCAGGTTCTCGCAGAACTCTGTGGGGGACAGCAGCAGACGCTTGGGGGCGCCCTGGGAACCTCGGGGGGGGCCCTGGGGGACACCTCTGGGGGCTTGGGGACACATCTGGGGTGACCTGGGGGACCTGCTCTGGGGGCTAGAAACACCTAAGGGGGCTTGGGGACACATCTGGGGTGACCTGGGGGACCTGCTCTGGGGGCTTCGAGGGCCTGGGGATGGCCCCTGGGGATCTGGGGATCACCAAACCCCCAGGGTGGGGAAGAGGAGGAAGAGAGGAGGAGAAAGAGAGAAGGGAGGAGGGAGGGGAAGGGGGAGGAGGAGGAGGAGGGAGGGGGGAAGGGGGAGGAGGAGGAGGGAGGGGAAGGGGGAGGAGGAGGAGGGAGGGGAAGGGGGAGGAGGAGGAGGGAGGGGAAGGGGGAGGAGGAGGGGGAGGGAGGGGGAGGGAGGGGAGGAGGGAGGGGAAGGGGGGGAGGAGGAGGGGGAGGGGGGGAGGAGGAGGGAGGGGAAGGGGGAGGAGGAGGGAGGGAAGGGGGAGGAGGAGGGAGGGGAAGGGGGGGGAGGGAGGGGAAGGGGGGAGGAGGAGGGAGGGGAAGGGGAGGAGGAGGAGGGAGGGGAAGGGGGGGAGGAGGAGGAGGGAGGGGAAGGGGAGGAGGGAGGGGAAGGGGAGGAGGAGGAGGGAGGGGGAGGGGGAGGGGGGAGGAGGGAGGAGGGAGGGGGAGGGGAGGGGAGGAGGGAGGAGGAGGAGGAGGGGGGGAGGAGGGGAGGGGGAGGGGAGGGGGAGGGGGGGGGAGGGGAGGGAGGGGAGGGGAGGGAGGGGCTGACCTTTGACCTTGTGGGAGGCTGCCGCCCGCACCTCGGCCTCGCAGTCCTTCATCAGGCTCTGGAAGGCTCCAACCAGGTCGCTCTTGGTGATCTCCGGCCCCACGGCGCGCTGCAGCTGCACGGCCACGGGGTGGCGCCAGAGAGTCAGCCGCAGGCAGAGCCGCAGCGCCGCCCACAGTACCCCCGCGGCGCCGGCAGGTGGCGCCAGAGGCAGGCCGGAGCGCCCCCGAGCCACCCTCGGCCGGCCCCAGGCGCCCCCAGACGGCACCGGGAGGTCCCCAAGCTGTCCCCCAAGGCTCTGGGGGTGTCCCTAGGTGACCCTCAACTCCCCCAGGGTGCCCCCAGGGTGCCCCTCAGGCACCCCCCAGGCCCTGGGGGCATACCCAAGAGGTCCCCAGCTACCCCCAAGGTGTCCCCTAACCTCCCTGGGGTGTCCCCAGACCCTCCTCAACGCCCCTCAACACTCCCAGGGCACTCCCAAACACTCCCAGGGTGTCCCCAAGCTGTCCCCCAAGGCTCTGGGGGTGTCCCCAGCTGTCCCTAAACACCCCCAAGGTGCCCCCAAACACCCCCTAGGTCCTGGGGGCATTCCCAAGGTGTGCCCAAGCTGTCCCCAAGCCTCCCAGGGGTGTCCCCAGACCCCCTAAACAGCCCCAGGGTGCCCCCAAACGCCCCCCAGGGTGTCCCCAAGCTGTCCCCCAGGCTCTGGGGGTGTCCCCAGACACCCCCATACCTCCTCCAGGTGCCCCCAGGGTGTCCCTCAGGCACCCCCCAGGCCCTGGGGGCATTCCCAAGGTGTCCCCAGACCTCCCTGGGGTGTCCCCAGACCCTCCTCAACGCCCCTCAACACCCCCAGGGTGTCCCCCAACACCCCGAGGGTGCCCCCAATCGCCCCCATGGAGTCCCTCAGGCACCCCCCCGGGCCCTGGGGGCGCTCCCAAGCCGCCCCCCTCCCCCACCCCCACCCTCCCTGGGTGCCCCCTCCCCCCCCCCAGGGTCACCTCGGTGAACTTGTCGGCCACCATGTAGCGCACCCTCCAGGACTTGTCCTCGGCGGCCTGCCGCAGGGTGGGCATCACCAGGGCCTCCAGCTCCTCCTGGGGCAGCAGCTGGGCGATGCTGACGCAGGCCTCCACCGCCAGCAGCCGCACCGAGTCCTGCCCGGGCGGCACGGCCCGCCATCAGCACCGCCCCGCCACGGCGCCACCCACCCACCCGGCATGGCATGGGGCCCTCGGGGCCGGGACGGACCAGCAGGGGGCAGCAGGGAGCAGCAGGGAACCCTAAAGAGCGGTAGGGAGCAGTAGGGGGCAGTAAAGATTCCTAGAGAGCAGCAGGGACCACTAGGGAGCAGTAGAGAGCAGCAGGGAGCAGCAGAGACCACTAGGGAGCAGTAGGGAGCAGTAAGGACCACTAAGGAGCAGCAGAGAGCAGTAGAGACCAGTAGGGAGCAGTAGAGTCCAGTACAGAGGAGCAAGGAGCAGTAGAGACTATTAGGGAGCAGTAGGCAGCAGTAGGGAGCAGTAGGCAGCAGAAGAGACCACTAGGGAGCAGTAGGGAGCCCTAGGAAGCAGTAGGGAGCAGCAGGGAGCCCTAGGGAGCAGTAGGGAGCAGCAGGGAGCCCCAGGGAGCAGCAGGGAGCAGCAGAGACCGCTAGGGAGCAGTAGGGAGCAGTAGAGACCACTAGGGAGCAGCAGGGAGCAGCAGGGAGCCCTAGGGAGCAGCAGGGAGCAGTAGAGACCCCTAGGAAGCAGTAGGGAGCAGCACGGAGCCCTAGAGAGCAGCAGGGAGCAGTAGAGACCCCTAGGGAGCAGTAGGGAGCAGCACGGAGCCCTAGAGAGCAGCAGGGAGCAGTAGAGACTCCTAGGGAGCAGTAGGGAGCAGCAGGGAGCCCTAGGGAGCAGTAGGGAGCAGTAGAGACCACTAGGGAGCAGTAGGGAGCAGCGGGGAGCCCTAGGGAGCAGCAAGGAGCAGTAGAGACCCCTGGGGAGCAGCAGGGAGCAGAAGAGACCCCTAGGGAGCAGAGGGAGCAGAAGAGACCCCTAGGGAGCAGTAGCGAGCAGAAGAGACCCCTAGGGAGCAGTAGCGAGCAGCAGGGACCCCTAGGGAGCAGCAGGGAGCAGTAGAGACCCCTAGGGAGCAGTAGCGAGCAGCAGAGACCACTAGGGAGCAGTAGCGAGCAGCAGGGAGCCCTAGGGAGCAGTAGCGAGCAGCAGGGAGCCCTAGGGAGCAGTAGGGAGCAGCAGGGAGCCCTAGGGAGCAGCAGAGAGCAGTAGAGACCCCTAGGGGAGCAGTAGGGGCGGCTGGGATCCTGATTCCCCCAAACCCCCTCCCAGTCCGTCCCAGTGCCCCCAAACCCCCTCCCAGTGCCCCCAAATCCCCTTCCAGTCCCTCCCAGTCCCCTCCCATCCCCTGTGCCCCCTTCGCAGCCCCTCCCAAGCCCTTCCCGGCTCCCCCCCTCCCCCCGTGGTGACTCCCCGGGGTCGGGCTGGGGCTGGGGGTGACCTGCTCGTCGGAGGCGAGGCTGGAGAACATGGGGATAATCTCGCTCTTGACGTGCTCCAGCTCCAGCACCTTGGCGAACTCGCCCAGCTTGGAGGCGGCGGCGCGGCGCACCATCGGCGTGTCGTCCGAGCACAGCGTCCGGAAGTACCTGCCCCGGGGGGCCCCGCGGCTCAGACCCCCCTGGGGGGCACCGGTACTACCACCCCCCCCGCGGCTCAGACCACCCCGGGGACCGGTACTACCACCCCCCCGGGGGGCACCGGCACTACCACCCCCCACGGCTCAGACCCCCCCGGGGGGCACCGGCACTACCACCCCCCGCGGCTCAGACCCCCCCGGGGCAACAGGAGGCACCAGCCCCGGGGATCCCTGCGGCTCAGACCTCCGGCGGGCACGGGGGGGGGACCGGCCCCGGGGAGCCCCCGCGGCTCAGACCGCCACAGGGCACGGGGGGGGGACCGGCCCCGGGGAGCCCTTGCGTCTCAGACCCCCGGGGGGCACGGGGGGGGAACGGCCCCGGGCAGCCCTTGCGTCTCAGACCCCGGGGCACATGGGGGAGTGGGAGGGGCTGGGGGAATGGGAGGGGGACTGGGGGAGCGGGAGGGGGCTCAGGGGGACTGGGAGGGGGATGGGGGAGGGGACTGGGGGCCTGGGGGAGGGGGACTGGCGGGGGACTGCACCTGAATCCCCTCACAGCTCACTTTGATCTCTGTAGAGCTCACCCAAACCTCCTCAGACCCCACCTAGACCACCTTAGACCCTGCCTAGACCTCCTCAGATGCCACCCAGACCCCCTTAGACCTTGCCTAGACCTCTTTAGACCCCACCTAGACCTCCTCAGATGCCACCCAGACCACCTGAGACCCCTCCTAGACCTCCTCAGAAGCCATCTAAACCTCAGATCTCATCTAGACCTCCCTAACCCTCCTTAGGTGCCCCCAAGCCTCCCCAGACCTCATCTAAACCTCCTCAGACCCCACCTAGACCTCCTCAGACCCTATCTAGGCCTCCTCACACCCCGCCTAGACCTCCCTAACCCTCTTTAGATGCCCCCAAGCCTCCCCATACCTCATCTAAACCTCCTCAGATGCCACCTAGACCCCCTTAGACCCCTCCTAGACCTCCTCAGACCCCACCTAGACCTCCCTAACCCTCCTCAGATGCCCCCAAGCCTCCCCAGATCTCATCTAAACCTCCTCAGACCCTATCTAGGCCTCCTCACACCCCGCCTAGACCTCCCTAACCCTCCTTAGATGCCCCCAAGCCTCCCCAGATCTCATCTAAACCTCCTCAGACCCCACCTAGACCCCCTTAGACCCCACCCAGACCACCTGAGCCCCCCCCAGGTGCCCCCCACGGCACTCACTGCCGGAGCTCAGCCTTGACAGAGCTGGAGACACATGGGTAGCAGATGCTGAAGAGGCCACCTGAGCCTCCCCAGACCCCACCTGAGCCTCCCCAGACCCCACCTAGACCTCCCTAGCCCTCCATAGAGAACACCAAGCCTCCCCAGATCTCACCTAGACCTTCTCAGACCCCGCCTACACCTCCTTAGACCTCACCTAGACCACCTTAGACCCTGTCTAGATCTCCTCAGACCCTCCTCAGATGCCCCCAAGCCTCCCCAGACCTCATCTAAACCTCCTGAGACCCCACCTAGACCTCCTGAGACCCCACCTAGACCTCCCCAGACCCCACCTAGACCTCCCCAGACCTCATATAGGCCTCCCTAACCCTCCTCAGATGCCCCCAAGCCTCCCCAGATCTCATCTAAACCTCCTCAGACCCCACCCAGACCTCCTTAGACCCCACCTAGACCTCCTCAGACCCCACTTAGACATCTCTAACCCTCCTCAGATGCCCCCAAGCCTCCCCAGATCTCATCCAAACCTCTCCAGACCCCACCTAGACCTCCTCAGACCCCCCCACCCCCCCCCCAGGAGCACTCACTGCCGGAGCTCGGCCTTGACGGGGCTGGAGACGCAGGGGTAGCAGATGCTGAAGAGGCCACCTGAGCCTCCCCAGACCCCACCTGAGCCTCCCCAGACCCCACCTAGACCTCCTCAGCTGCCATCTAAACCTTCTCAGATCTCATCTAGGCCTCCCTAACCCTCCTCAGATGCCCCCAAGCCTCCCCAGATCTCATCTAAACCTCCCAAGATCTCATCTAAACCTCCTCAGACCCTGGCCAGACCTCCTCAGCTGCCACCTGGACCTCCTCAGACTCCGCCTAGACCTCCTCAGATGCCATTTGAACCTTCTCAGATCTCATCTAGGCTTCCCTAACCCTCCTTAGATGCCCCCAAGCCTCCCCTGATCTCATCTAAACCTCCTCAGACCCCACCCACACCTCCTCATACCCCGCCTAGACCCCCTTAGACCCCACCTAGACCTCCTCAGACCCCGCCTAGACCTCCTCAGAACCCCCCACCCCCCCCCAGGAGCACTCACTGCCAGAGCTCGGCCTTGACGGGGCTGGAGACACGTGGGTAGCAGATGCTGAAGAGGCCACCTGAGCCTCCCCAGACCCCACCTGAGCCTCCCCAGACCCCGCCTGAGCCTCCTCAGACCCCACCTAGACCACCTCAGACCCCCCCAGACGCCCCCAGGAGCACTCACTGCCTGAGCTCGGCCTTGACGGGGCTGGAGACGCGGGGGTAGCAGATGTTGAAGAGGCCACCTGAGCCTCCCCAGACCCTACCTAGACCTCCTCAGACCCTGCCTAGACCTCCCCAGACCCCGCCTAGACCTCCCTAACCCTCCTCAGATGCCCCCAAGCCTCCCCAGATCTCATCTATACCTCCCCAGACCCCGCCTAGACCTCCCTAACCCTCCTCAGATGCCCCCAAGCCTCCCCTGATCTCATCTAAACCTCCTCAGACCCCACCTAGACCTCCCCAGACCCCACCTGAGCCTCCCCAGACCCCGCCTAGACCTCCTCAGACCCCACCTAGACCTCCTCAGACCCCGCCTAGACCTCCTCAGACCCCGCCTAGACCTCCTCAGACCCCGCCTAGACCTCCTCAGAACCCCCAGCCCCCCCCAGGAGCACTCACTGCCGGAGCTCGGCCTTGACGGGGCTGGAGACGCGTGGGTAGCAGACGCTGAAGAGACCACAGGCAGAGGTGCGGGAGGTGAACCAGTCGCCGCCGGCCAGGCGCTTCACCAGCGGCACGAAGTGCGCCTCCAGCTCGGCCGGGGCGTGCTCGTGCGACACCGCCCGCAGCGACTCCACCGCCTTGTCCCGCACCACCGTCTCCTCCACCGTCGCCAGGCTCTCCAGGGGCGGCTGCGGGGACAACCACAGGCCCTCAGCAGCCACCGGGGGGCGCCCCGGGGACGGCGGAGAGCTCCTCGGGAGCGGCCGGCAGAGCCGCCGGGGCCTCGGAGGGCTCCTCGGGAGGCACTGGGAGCCTCCAGGAGAGGCTCAAGGAACTCAGACAGCACCTGAGGAGCCTCAAGGACCTCAAAGAGCTCCTGAGGAGCCTCCAGGAGAGCCTCAAGGACCTCAAGGAGCTCCTGAGGAGCCTCCAGGAGAGCCTCAAGGACCTCAAGGAGCTCCTGAGGAGCCTCCAGGAGAGCCTCAAGGACCTCAAGGAGCTCCTGAGGAGCCTCCAGGAGAGCCTCAAGGACCTCAAGGAGCTCCTGAGGAGCCTCCAGGAGAGCCTCAAGGACCTCAAGGAGCTCCTGAGAGCCTCCAGGAGAGCCTCAAGGACCTCAAGGAGCTCCTGAGGAGCCTCCAGGAGAGCCTCAAGGACCTCAAGGAGCTCCTGAGGAGCCTCCAGGAGAGGCTCAAGGACCTCAAGGAGCTCCTGAGGAGCCTCCAGGAGAGCCTCAAGGACCTCAAGGAGCTCCTGAGGAGCCTCCAAAACAACCTCAAGGACCTCAAAGAGCTCCTGAGGAGCCTTAAGGAACCTCAAGGAGGTGCGGAGGAGTCTTGAGCAGCCTCCAAGAGAGGCTCAAGGACCTCAAAGAGCTCCTGAGGAGCCTTGAGGAACCTCCAAGAGAGGCTCAAGGACCTCAAGGAGCTCCTGAGGAACCTTGAGGAACCTCCAGGAGAGCCTCAAGGACCTCAAGGAGCTCCTGAGGAGCCTCCAGGAGAGCCTCAAGGACCTCAAAGAACTTCTGAGGAGCCTTGAGGAACCTCCAAGAGAGGCTCAAGGACCTCAAAGAGATCCTGAGGAGCCTCCAGGAGAGGCTCAAGGACCTCAAAGAGCTCCTGAGGAGCCTCCAGGAGAGCCTCAAGGACCTCAAAGAGCTCCTGAGGAGCCTTGAGGAGCCTCCAGGAGAGCCTCAAGGACCTCAAAGAGCTCCTGAGGAGCCTCCAGGAGAGCCTCAAGGACCTCAAAGAGCTCCTGAGGAGCCTCCAGGAGAGCCTCAAGGACCTCAAGGAGCTCCTGAGGAGCCTCCAGGAGAGCCTCAAGGACCTCAAGGAGCTCCTGAGGAGCCTCCAGGAGAGCCTCAAGGACCTCAAGGAGCTCCTGAGGAGCCTCCAGGAGAGGCTCAAGGACCTCAAGGAGCTCCTGAGGAGCCTCCAGGAGAGGCTCAAGGACCTCAAGGAGCTCCTGAGGAGCCTCCAGGAGAGGCTCAAGGACCTCAAGGAGCTCCTGAGGAGCCTCCAGGAGAGGCTCAAGGACCTCAAGGAGCTCCTGAGGAGCCTCCAGGAGAGCCTCAAGGACCTCAAGGAGCTCCTGAGGAGCCTCCAGGAGAGCCTCAAGGACCTCAAGGAGCTCCTGAGGAGCCTCCAGGAGAGCCTCAAGGACCTCAAGGAGCTCCTGAGGAGCCTCCAGGAGAGCCTCAAGGACCTCAAGGAGCTCCTGAGGAGCCTCCAGGAGAGCCTCAAGGACCTCAAGGAGCTCCTGAGGAGCCTCCAGGAGAGCCTCAAGGACCTCAAGGAGCTGCTGAGGAGCCTCCAGGAGAGGCTCAAGGACCTCAAGGAGCTGCTGAGGAGCCTCCAAGAGAGGCTCAAGGACCTCAAGGAGCTGCTGAGGAGCCTCCAAGAGAGGCTCAAGGACCTCAAGGAGCTCCTGAGGAGCCTCCAGGAGAGCCTCAAGGACCTCAAGGAGCTCCTGAGGAGCCTCCAGGAGAGCCTCAAGGACCTCAAGGAGCTCCTGAGGAGCCTCCAGGAGAGCCTCAAGGACCTCAAGGAGCTCCTGAGGAGCCTCCAGGAGAGCCTCAAGGACCTCAAGGAGCTCCTGAGGAGCCTCCAGGAGAGGCTCAAGGACCTCAAGGAGCTGCTGAGGAGCCTCCAAGAGAGGCTCAAGGACCTCAAGGAGCTGCTGAGGAGCCTCCAAGAGAGGCTCAAGGACCTCAAGGAGCTCCTGAGGAGCCTCCAAAACAACCTCAAGGACCTCAAAGAGCTCCTGAGGAGCCTTAAGGAACCTCAAGGAGGTGCAGAGGAGTCTTGAGCAGCCTCCAAGAGAGGCTCAAGGACCTCAAAGAGCTCCTGAGGAGCCTTGAGGAACCTCCAAGAGAGGCTCAAGGACCTCAAGGAGCTCCTGAGGAACCTTGAGGAACCTCCAGGAGAGCCTCAAGGACCTCAAGGAGCTCCTGAGGAGCCTCCAGGAGAGCCTCAAGGACCTCAAAGAACTTCTGAGGAGCCTTGAGGAACCTCCAAGAGAGGCTCAAGGACCTCAAAGAGCTCCTGAGGAGCCTCCAGGAGAGCCTCAAGGACCTCAAAGAGCTCCTGAGGAGCCTTGAGGAGCCTCCAGGAGAGCCTCAAGGACCTCAAAGAGCTCCTGAGGAGCCTTGAGGAGCCTCCAGGAGAGCCTCAAGGACCTCAAAGAGCTCCTGAGGAGCCTCCAGGAGAGCCTCAAGGACCTCAAAGAGCTCCTGAGGAGCCTCCAGGAGAGCCTCAAGGACCTCAAAGAGCTCCTGAGGAGCCTCCAGGAGAGCCTCAAGGACCTCAAAGAGCTCCTGAGGAGCCTCCAGGAGAGCCTCAAGGACCTCAAAGAGCTCCTGAGGAGCCTTGAGGAACCTCAAAGAGATGCTGAGGAGTCTCCAAGAGAGCGTCAAGGACCTCAAAGAGCTCCTGAAGAGCCTTGAGGAACCTCAAGGAGAGCCTCAAGTACCTCAAAGAGCTTCTGAGGAGCCTCCAGGAGAGCCTCAAGGACCTCAAAGAGCTCCTGAGGAGCCTTGAGGAACCTCCAAGAGAGGCTCAAGGACCTCAGAGAGCTCCTGAGGAGCCTCCAAGAGAGCCTCAAAGACCTCAGAGAGCTCCTGAGGAAGCTTGAGAAACCTCAAGGAGATGTTGAGGAACCCCCAGGAGAGCCTCAAGGACCTCAAAGACCTCCTCAGGAACCTTGGGGAGCCTCCAAGAAAGCCTCAAGGACCTCAAAGACCTCCTCAGGAACCTTGAGGAACCTCAAGCAGAGCCTCAAGGAACTCAAAGACTTCCTGAGGAGCCTCCAAGAGAGCCTCAAGGACCTCTAAGATCTCAGGAACCATGAGGAACCTCAAGGAGATGCTGAGGAACCTCCAGGAGAGCCTCAAGGACCTCAGAGAGCTCCTCAGGAGCCTCCAGGAGAGCCTCCAGGACCTCAAAGATCTCCTCAGGAGCCTCGAGGAGCCTCAAGGAGGTGCTGAGGAGTCTTGAACCTCAAGGAGAGCCTCAATGACCTCAGAGAGCTCCTCAGGAACCTTGAGAAACCCAAAGAGAGCCTCAAGGACCTCAAAGACCTCCTCAGGAGCCTTGAGGAACCTCAAGGAGAGCCTGAAGGACCTCAGCGAGCTCCTGAGGAGCCTTGAGGAACCTCCAGGAGGTGCCGAGGAGCCTCAAAGGAAGCCCTGAGGACCCTCAAGGAGCTCCTTAAGGGCCTCCAACCTGCCCTGAGGAACCTCCCTGAGCTCCCTGAGCTCCTTGGAGCCCTCTGAGGCCTCCTGGAGGAGGTCCCAGGCCGCCTGGAGGAGGCCCTGGCCCGGCCCAGCCCAGCCCAGCTCCCTACCAGCAGGCAGTGGACAAACTCAGGTCCTCCAACCAGGGCGGTGAAGGTCCCCAGCTGCTCGGCCAGGGCCAGCAGCACCTCGTCCTCATCGTAGATGGTGTCTGCCAGGGGGGCACAGCCAGCTCAGCCCCAGCCCTGCCCCCTCCACCATCCCCCCCCTGCACCCCTGCCAGCCCACCAGGGCCTCCACAACCCACCAGAGAACCTCCACAACCCCACCCAGGGCCTCCACAACCCACCAGATAACCTCCACAACCCACCCAGGACCTCCACAACCCACCCAGGACCTCCACAACCCACCCAGGACCTCCACAACCCCACCCAGGACCTCCAGAAGCCACCAGAGAACCTCCAGAACCCCTCCCAGGACCTCCAGAACCCACCCAGGACCTCCAGAAGCCACCAGAGAACCTCCAGAACCCCACCCAGGACCTCCAGAACCCCACCCAGGACCTCCAGAACCCACCAGAGATCCTACAGAAGCCCACCCAGGACCTCTAGGATTCCATCAAGATCCCCTGAACTCCTCCAGGATCCCACCCAGGACCCCCTCCAGGACCCCCTCCAGGATCCCACCAGGATCCCACCCAGGACCCCTCCAGGATCCCACCCAGGACCCCACCCAGGACCCCCTCCAGGACCCCACCAGGATCCCACCCAGGACCCCCTCCAGGATCCCACCCAGGATCCCTCCAGGACCCCCTCCAGGATCCCACCCAGGACTCCTCCAGGATCCCACCCAGGACCCCTCCAGAACCCCTCCAGGATCCCACCCAGGACCCCCTCCAGGATCCCACCCAGGACCCCCTCCAGGACCCCTCCAGAGGGCCTTGGAAACCACATTAGGACCTCCAGAACCCATCCCAAGACCTCCAGAACCCATCCCAGCTCCCCCCCCCAGTGCCCCCAAACCCCCTCAGTCCCCTCTTGTACCCCCTAGATCCCTTCCCAGTCCCCCCCAGCCCCATCCCACCCCCCTCAAACTCCCTCCCAGTACACCTCCAGTCCCCTCCCAGTCCCTTCCCACTGCCCTCAAACCCCATCCCAGCCCCCCCAAATCCACACCCAGTGCCCTCCCAGTCCCCCCAAGTCCCTGCCCAGTGCCCTCCCAGTCCCCTTAAACCTTCTCCAGTCCCTCCCAGTCCCTCCCTAGTGCCCCCAAGCCCCTCCCAGGGCCCTCCCAGTCACCTTAAATCCCCTCCAGTCCCTCACAAGTGCCCCCAAGCTCCTCCCAGCCACCTTAAACCCCCTCGAGTCCCTCCCAGTCCCTTCCTAGTGCCCCCAAGTCCCCTCCCAGTGCCCTCCCAGTCCCCTTAAACCTCCTCCAGTCCCTCCCTAGTGCCCCCAAGCCCCTCCCAGTGCTTCCCAGTCCCCTCCAACTCTGTCCAGTCCCTCCTTAGTGCTTCCCAGTCCCTCCCAGTCCCCTTAAATCCCCTCCAGTCCCTCCCCAGTGCCCCCCAAGCCCCTCCCAGGGCCCTCCCAGTACCGGTGAGGAAGGGCAGCAGCTCGCTGCGGGTCCTCTCCACGCCCAGGGCCAAGGCAATGGTTGAAAGCTTCTTGATGCTGTTCAGCCTCAGCTGCAGGGGAATGGAGTTGGGGGCAAAAAGGGGTCACAGCTGCCCTGCCCCCCCCGCCTCCCCCACGGGGCAAAGGAGACCCCGGGGGGGCAGGAGTAGACATTAACCCTCCCAGGAACAATTAAAGCCTCCCCCCCGGGGCCGACCCTACCCCTGAAGGGACCAAACGCGACCGCCCCCCCGGGGCCATTCCGGCATCGCTCCGCTTCCACACACACACACCCCCCCCACACCCGCCCCAACCAATCGGGAGCCTCCTCTCACAGCCCGCAGAGCGGCGCCGGCAGAGGGGCGCAAGCCCATTGGCTCCGCTCCCCGTGCCGGCCCAGCCCCCCAAGCGGCGCCAGCCAATGGCCGCACTCCCTTCCGCTCCCATCGGCCGCTGCGCTTCGGGGCTAGGGGAGAGCGGGACGGCAAGGCGCTGCCCGGCCGCCAGGGGGCGCCGCGAGGAGGGAGGAGGAGGAAGGGAAGCGCTGTCCCTTAAACCCCCACCCACCCACACCCCCCCCGCGCCCTGCCCAATCCAGAAGCCCCTTACAGAATGAATGGGGGGCGGTGGCCAATCACAGCGCTCCTTTCATCCATCGCCACCGCCGCGGGGATGAAGCTTCACTCTTGCCCACCGCCCCCCCGGCCTTCCAGCGCTACGTAACGCCGTTCCCCATTGGGGGGGGCGATGAGGCCCGCACCAATCACAGCGTCGCTCTCATCGCGGCGCAGCGGCGGCCGCCAGGAGCGGCAGCGAAGGGCCGGCGCAGGCCGATGGCGGCCGGGCCTGCAGCGCCTCGGACCGGGCCTAAAGGGGGCTGAGGCCTGACCGCGGGGAAGCGCAGCCGGAGTTCCATACCCCACCCGCCCGTAGGAGCGGTACCTGCACGTCCTCATTGCGCAGCTCGTCGATGAGGACGGCAATAGGATAAAGCGAATCGTCCCCGTCCGCCGCCGCCATCTTCGCTGCCGCCGCTGCTGCTGCCGCCGCCGCCCCGGCTCTGAGGGGCCGCACGGGGCCACCCGCGCCGCTCTCGCAAGGGTTTCCCGAGCGCTCACTGGTTGACAGCGCCCCGAGGCCCAACCCCCGCCTCTTCTGATTGGGCCGAGCGCGTCCCCGAGCACAGCCCCCTTGCGGCGGGCTGGGACCCGCCCCTGCCGCCACGTCATTGGGCGGCACGAATGATTGACAAGGAGAGGGCGGGGGTGGGGACGTTGCTGGGCGACGCGGGGCCACCGGTCCGGGGGATGGGGACGGACTGGAAGCAACCGGGAACGGCCGGGACCCCTCCCCCCGCCAGACCGGGAGCTGCTAGGGCAGACTGGGAACAGACTGGGAGCAGACTGGGAGCTGCTGGGGCAGACTGGGAGCTGCTGGGGCAGACTGGGAGCAGACTGGGAGCAGACTGGGAGCTGCTGGGTTATACTGGGATCAGACTGGGACCTGCTGGGTCAGACTGGGATCAGACTGGGATCAGACTGGGAGCTGCTGGGTCAGACTGGGACCACACTGGGAGCAGACTGGGAGCTGCTGGGGCACACTGGGAGCAGACTGGGAGCAGACTGGGAGCTGCTGGGTCACACTGGGAGCAGACTGGGAGCAGACTGGGAGCTGCAGGGGCAGACTGGGAGCAGACTGGGAGGAGACTGGGACCTGCTGGGTCATACTGGGAGCAGACTGGGAGCTGCTGGGGCATACTGGGAACAGACTGGGAGCTGCTGGGGCAGACTGGGAGCACATTGGGAGCTGCTGGGGCAGACTGGGAACACACTGGGAGCTGCTGGGGCAGACTGCGAGCAGACTGGGAGCTGCTGGGGCAGACTGGGACCAGATTAAGAGCAGACTGGGAGCTGCTGGGGCAGACTGGGAGCAGACTGGGAGCAGACTGGGAGCAGACTGGGAGCTGCTGGGGCAGACTGGGAGCAGACTGGGAGCAGACTGGGAGCTGCTGGGGCAGACTGGGAGCAGACTGGGAGCTGCTGGGCCATACTGGGAGCAGACTGGGAGCAGACTGGGAGCTGCTAGGGCAGACTGGGAGCAGACTGGGAGCAGAGTGGGAGCAGAGTGGGAGCTGCTGGGGCAGACTGGGAGCAGACTGGGAGCTGCTGGGGCATACTGGGAGCAGACTGGGAGCAGACTGGGAGCTGCTAGGGCAGACTGGGAGCAGAGTGGGAGCAGACTGGGAGCTGCTGGGGCAGACTGGGAGCAGACTGGGAGCTGCTGGGGCATACTGGGAGCAGAGTGGGACCTCCTGGGGCAGACTGGGACCACATTAAGAGCAGACTGGGAGCTGCTGGGTTATACTGGGATCAGACTGGGAGCTTATGGGTCAGACTGGGATCAGACTGGGATCAGACTGGGAGCTGCTGGGTCAGACTGGGACCACACTGGGAGCAGACTGGGAGCTGCTGGGGCAGACTGGGAGCAGACTGGGAGCAGACTGGGAGCTGCTGGGGCATACTGGGAGCAGACTGGGAGCTGCTGGGGTATACTGGGAGCAGACTGGGAGCTGCAGGGCCATAATGGGAGCAGACTGGGAGCTGCTGGGGCAGACTTGGAGCAGACTGGGAGCAGACTGGGAGCTGCTGGGGCAGACTGGGAGCAGACTGGGAGCTGCGGGAGCAGACTGGGAGCAGATTAGGAGCAGACTGGGAGCTGCTGGGGCAGACTGGGACCAAACTGGGAGCTGCTGGGATATACTGGGAGCAGACTGGAAGCTGCTGGGGCATACTGGGAGCAGACTGGGAGCAGAGTGGTAGCTGCTGGGGTAGACTGGGAGCAGACTGAGCTGCTGGGGCATACTGGGAGCAGACTGGGAGCTGCTGGGGCATACTGGGAGCAGACTGGGAGCAGACTGGGAGCTGCTGGGGCATACTGGGAACAGACTGGGAGCTGCTGAGGCAGACTGGGAGCAGACTGGGAGCAGACTGGGAGCTGCTGGGGCAGACTGGGAGCAGACTGGGAGCAGACTGGGAGCTGCTGGGGCAGACTGGGAGCACACTAGGAGCACACTGAGAGCTGCTGGGGCAGACTGGGAGCAGACTGGGAGCAGACTGGGAGCTGCTGGGACCAGACTGGGAGCTGCTGGGGCAGACTGGGAGCAGACTAGGAGCTGCTTGGGCAGACTGGGAGCAGACTGGGAGCAGACTGGGAGCTGCTGGAGCAGACTGGGAGCTGCTGGGGCATACTGGGACCAGACTGGGAGCAGACTGGGAGCTGCTGGGGCAGACTGGGAGCAGACTGGGAGCAGACTGGGAGCAGCTGGGCCATACTGGGATCAGACTGGGAGCAGACTGGGAGCTGCTGGAGCAGACTGGGAGCTGCTGGGGCAGACTGGGACAGGACTGGGAGCAGACTGGGAGCTGCTGGGGCAGACTGGGAGCAGACTGGGAGCAGACTGGGAGCTGCTGGGGCAGACTGGGAGCAGACTGGGAGCTACTGGGGCAGACTGGAAGCAGACTGGGAGCAGACTGGGAGCAGACTGGGAGCAGACTGGGAAGCAGACTGGGAGCAGACTGGGAGCTGCTGGGGCAGACTGGGAGCAGACTGGGAGCAGACTGGGAGCTGCTGGGCCATACTGGGAGCAGACTGGGAGCAGACTGGGAGCTGCTGCAGGGCATACTGGGAGCAGACCGAGAGCAGACTGGGAGCTGCTGGGCCATACTGGGAGCAGACTGGGAGCAGACTGGGAGCTGCAGGGCCATACTGGGAGCAGACTGGGAGCTGCTGGGGCAGACTGGGAGCAGACTGGGAGCTGCTGGGGCATACTGGGAGCAGACTGGGAGCAGACTGGGAGCTGCTGGGGCAGACTGGGAACACACTGGGAGCTGCTGGGCCATACTGGGAGCAGACTGGGAGCAGACTGGGAGCTGCAGGGCCATACTGGGAGCAGACTGGGAGCTGCTGGGGCAGACTGGGAGCAGACTGGGAGCTGCTGGGGCATACTGGGAGCAGACTGGGAGCAGACTGGGAGCTGCTGGGGCCGACTGGGACCACACTGGGAGCTGCTGGGCCATACTGGGAGCAGACTGGGAGCTGCTGGGGCAGACTGGGACCAGACTAGGAGCTGCTGGGCCATACTGGGAGCAGACTGGGAGCTGCAGGGCCATAATGGGAGCAGACTGGGAGCTGCTGGGGCAGACTTGGAGCAGACTGGGAGCAGACTGGGAGCAGAGTAGGAGCTGCAGGGGCAGACTGGGAGCAGACGGGGAGCTGCTGGGGCAGACTGGGAGCAGACTGGGAGCTGCTGGGGCAGACTGGGAGCAGACTGGGAGCAGACTGGGAGCTGCTGGGGCATACTGGGAGCAGACTGGGAGCAGACTGGGAGCTGCTGGAGCAGACTGGGAGCTGCTGGGGCAGACTGGGAGCAGACTGGGAGCAGACTAGGAGCTGCTTGGGCAGACTGGGAGCAGACTGGGAGCAGACTGGGAGCTGCTGGAGCAGACTGGGAGCTGCTGGGGCAGACTGGGAGCAGACTGGGAGCAGACTGGGAGCTGCTGGGGCAGACTGGGAGCAGACTGGGAGCAGACTGGGAGCTGCTGGGCCATACTGGGAGCAGACTGGGAGCAGACTGGGAGCTGCTGGAGCAGACTGGGAGCTGCTGGGGCAGACTGGGAGCAGACTGGGAGCAGACTGGGAGCAGCTGGCAGACTGGGAGCTGCTGGGGCAGACTGGGAGCAGACTGGGAGCTGCTGGGGCATACTGGGAGCAGACTGGGAGCAGACTGGGAGCAGACTGGGAGCTACTGGGGCTGACTGGGAGCAGACTGGGAGCTGCTGGGCCATACTGGGAGCAGACTGGGAGCTGCTGGGGCATACTGGGACAAGACTGGGAGCAGACTGGGAGCAGACTGGGAGCTGCTGGGGCAGACTGGGGCAGCAGACTGGGAGCAGACTGGGAGCTGCAGGGCCATACTGGGAGCAGACTGGGAGCAGACTGGGAGCTGCTGGGGCATACTGGGAGCAGACTGGCAGCAGACTGGGAGCTGCTGGGGCATACTGGGAGCAGACTGGGAGCAGACTGGGGCTGCTGGGGCAGACTGGGAGCAGACTGGGAGCTGCTGGGGCAGACTGGGAGCAGACTGGGAGCTGCTGGGGCATACTGGGAGCAGACTGGGAGCAGACTGGGAGCTGACTGGGACTGGGCTGGGGCAGACTGGGGAGCAGAGAGCTGGGAGCAGACTGGGCAGGGAGCAGACTGGGGCATACTGGGAGCAGACTGGGAGCTGCTGGGATATACTGGGAGCAGACTGGGAGCAGACTGGGAGCTACTGGGAGCAGACTGGGAGCAGAGTGGAGAGACTGGGAGCAGACTGGGAGCAGACTGGGAGCTGCTGGGAGCAGACTGGGAGCTGCTGGGGCAGACTGGGAGCAGACTGGGAGCAGACTGGGAGCTGCTGGGGCATACTGGGAGCAGACTGGGAGCAGACTGGGAGCTGCTGGGGCATACTGGGAGCAGACTGGGAGCAGACTGGGAGCTGCTGGGGCAGACTGGGAGCAGACTGGGAGCAGACTGGGAGACTGCTGGAGCAGACTGGGAGCAGACTGGGAGCTGACTGGGAGCAGACTGGGAGCAGACTGGGAGCAGACTGGGAGCAGCTGGGAGCAGACTGGGGCAGACTGGGAGCTGGGGCAGACTGGGAGCAGACTGGGAGCAGACTGGGAGCTGCAGACTGGGAGCAGACTGCTGGAGCAGACTGGGAGCTGCTGGGGCAGACTGGGAGCAGACTGGGAGCAGACTGGGAGCTGCTGGGGCATACTGGGAGCAGACTGGGAGCAGACTGGGAGCTGCTGGGGCAGACTGGGAGCAGACTGGGAGCAGACTGGGAGCAGACTGGGAGCAGACTGGGAGCAGACTGGGAGCTACTGTGGCATACTGGGATCAGACTGGGAGCTGCTGGGGCAGACTGGGAGCAGACTGGGAGCAGACTGGGAGCTGCTGGGGCAGACTGGGAGCAGACTGGGAGCAGACTGGGAGCTGCTGGGGCATACTGGGAGCAGACTGGGAGCAGACTGGGAGCTGCTGGGGCATACTGGGAGCAGACTGGGAGCAGACTGGGAGCTGCTGGGGCAGACTGGGAGCAGACTGGGAGCTACTGGGGCATACTGGGAGCAGACTGGGAGCTGCTGGGGCAGACTGGGAGCAGACTGGGAGCAGACTGGGAGCTGCTGGGGCATACTGGGAGCAGACTGGGAGCAGACTGGGAGCTGCTGGGGCAGACTGGGAGCAGACTGGGAGCTGCTGGGGCATACTGGGAGCAGACTGGGAGCAGACTGGGAGCTGCTGGGCATACTGGGAGCAGACTGGAGCAGACTGGGAGCAGACTGGGGAGCTGCTGGAGCAGACTGGGAGCTGCAGACTGGGAGCAGACTGGGAGCAGCTGGGGCAGACTGGGAGCAGACTGGGAGCAGACTGGGAGCAGACTGGGAGCATACTGGGAGCTGCTGGGGCAGACTGGGAGCAGACTGGGAGCTGCTGGGGCAGACTGGGGCAGACTGGGAGCAGACTGGGAGCAGACTGGGAGCTGCTGGGTGCAGACTGGGAGCAGACTGGGAGCAGACTGGGAGCTGCTGGGGCAGACTGGGAGCAGACTGGGAGCAGACTGGGAGCTGCAGGCACTGGGAGCAGACTGGGGGAGCAGACTGGGAGCTGCTGGGCATACTGGGGCAGACTGGGAGCAGACTGGGAGCTGCTGGGGCATACTGGGAGCAGACTGGGAGCAGACTGGGAGCTGGGAGCAGACTGGGGCATACTGGGAGCAGACTGGGGGAGCAGACTGGGAGCTGCTGGGGCAGACTGGGAGCAGACTGGGAGCTGCTGGGGCAGACTGGGACCAGACTGGGAGCAGACTGGGAGCTGCTGGGGCAGACTGGGAGCAGACTGGGAGCAGACTGGGAGCTGCTGGGGCAGACTGGGAGCAGACTGGGAGCAGACTGGGAGCAGACTGGGGCAGACTGGGAGCAGACTGGGAGCAGACTGGGAGCTGCTGGGGCAGACTGGGAGCAGACTGGGAGCAGACTGCAGACTGGGCAGCAGCAGACTGGGAGCAGCTGCAGACTGGGAGCAGACTGGGAGCAGACTGGGAGCAGACTGGGAGCTGAGACTGGGAGCAGACTGGGAGCTGCTGGGGCAGACTGGGAGCAGACTGGGAGCTGCTGGGGCATACTGGGAGCAGACTGGGAGCAGACTGGGAGCTGCTGGGGCATACTGGGAGCAGACTGGGAGCAGACTGGGAGCTGCTGGGCCATGCTGGGAGCAGACTGGGAGCAGAGTGGGAGCTGCTGGGGCATACTGGGAGCAGACTGGGAGCAGACTGGGAGCTGACTGGGCAGCAGCTGGGGCAGCAGACTGGGAGCAGACTGGGAGCTGACTGGGAGCTGCTGGGGCAGACTGGGAGCAGACTGGGAGCAGACTGGGAGCTGCTGGGGCAGACTGGGAGCAGACTGGGAGCAGAGTGGGAGCTGCTGGGGCAGACTGGGAGCAGACTGGGAGCTGCTGGGGCTGGGAGAGACTGGGAGCAGACTGGGAGCAGACTGGGAGCAGACTGGGAGCAGACTGGGAGCAGACTGGGAGCTGACTGGGAGACTGACTGGGGCAGACTGGGGCAGACTGGGAGCAGACTGGGAGCTGCTGGGGCAGACTGGGAGCAGACTGGGAGCAGAGGGGGCAGACTGGGAGCAGACTGGGAGCAGACTGGGAGCTGCTGGGCCATACTGGGAGCAGACTGGGAGCAGTGTGGGAGCTGCTGGGGCAGACTGGGACCAGATTAGGAGCAGACTGGGAGCTGCTGGGGCAGAATGGGAGCAGACTGGGAGCTGCTGGGCCATACTGGGAGCAGACTGGGAGCAGAGTGGGAGCTGCTCGGGCAGACTGGGAGCAGACTGGGACCAGACTGGGAGCTGCTGGGGTATACTGGGAGCAGACTGGGAGCTGCAGGGCCATACTGGAAGCAGACTGGGAGCAGACTGGGAGCTGCTGGGGCAGACTGGGAGCAGACTGGGAGCTGCTGGGGCAGACTTGGAGCAGACTGGAAGCAGACTGGGAGCAGACTGGGAGCTGCTGGGTCATACTGGGAGCAGACTGGGAGCAGAGTGGGAGCTGCTGGGGCATACTGGGAGCAGACTGGGAGCTGCTGGGGCAGACTTGGAGCAGACTGGAAGCAGACTGGGAGCAGACTGGGAGCTGCTGGGGCAGACTGGGAGCAGACTGGGAGCAGACTGGGAGCTGCTGGGGCAGACTGGGAGCAGACTGGGAGCTGCTGGGGCAGACTGGGAGCAGACTGGGAGCAGACTGGGAGCAGAGTCGGAGCTGCTGGGGTGTACTGGGAGCAGACTGGGAGCAGACTGGGAGCAGACTGGGAGCTGCTGGGGCATACTGGGAGCAGACTGGGAGCAGACTGGGAGCTGACTGGGGCAGACTGGGAGCAGACTGGGAGCAGACTGGGAGCTGCTGGGGCATACTGGGAGCAGACTGGGAGCAGACTGGGAGCTGCTGGGGCATACTGGGAGCAGACTGGGAGCAGACTGGGAGCTGCTGGGGCAGACTGGGAGCTGCTGGGGCATACTGGGAGCAGACTGGGAGCAGACTGGCAGCTGCTGGGGCAGACTGGGAGCAGACTGGGAGCAGACTGGGAGCTGCTGGGGCATACTGGGAGCAGACTGGGAGCAGACTGGGAGCTGCTGGGGTATACTGGGAGCAGACTGGGAGCTGCAGGGCCATACTGGGAGCACACTGGGAGCAGACTGGGAGCTGCTGGGGCATACTGGGAGCAGACTGGGAGCACACTGGGAGCTGCTGGGGCATACTGGGAGCAGACTGGGAGCTGCTGGGGCAGACTGGGACCAGACTGGGAGCTGCTGGGGCATACTGGGAGCAGACTGGGAGCTGCTGGGGCAGACTGGGACCAGACTAGGAGCTGCTGGGCCAGACTGGAAGGAGACTGGGAGCTGCTGGGCCATAATGGGAGCAGACTGGAAGCTGCTGGGGCAGACTGGGACCAGACTGGGAGCAGACTGGGAGCAGAGTGGGAGCTGCTGGGACAGACTGGGAGCAGACTGGGAGCAGACTGGGAGCTGCTGGAGCAGACTGGGAGCAGATTAGGAGCAGACTGGGAGCTGCAGGGGCAGACTGGGACCAGACTGGGAGCAGACTGGGAGCTGCTGGGGCATACTGGGAGCAGACTGGGAGCAGAGTGGGAGCTGCTGGGGTAGACTGGGAGCAGACTGGGAGCTGCTGGGGCATACTGGGACTAGACTGGGAGCAGACTGGGAGCAGACTGGGAGCTACTGGGGCTGACTGGGAGCAGACTGGGAGCTGCTGGGCCATACTGGGAGCAGACTGGGAGCTGCTGGGGCATACTGGGACCAGACTGGGAGCAGACTGGAAGCAGACTAGGAGCTACTGGGGCTGACTGGGAGCAGACTGGGAGCTGCTGGGGCATACTGGGACCAGACTGGGAGCTGAGTGGGAGCAGACTGGGAGCTGCTGGGGCAGACTGGGAGCAGACTGGGAGCAGACTGGGAGCTGCTGGGGCAGACTGGGAGCAGACTGGGAGCAGACTGGGAGCTGCTGGGGCAGACTGGGAGCAGACTGGGAGCAGACTGGGAGCTGCTGGAGCAGACTGGGAGCAGACTGGGAGCAGACTGGGAGCAGCTGGGAGCAGACTGGGAGCAGACTGGGAGCTGCTGGGCAGACTGGGAGCAGACTGGAGCAGACTGGGAGCAGACTGGGAGCAGACTGGGAGCTGCTGGAGCAGACTGGGAGCAGACTGGGAGCAGGGAGCTGCTGGGGCAGCTGGGAGCAGACTGGGAGCAGACTGGGAGCTGCTGGGGCAGACTGGGAGCAGACTGGGGGAGCAGACTGGGGCAGACTGGGGAGCAGACTGGGAGCAGACTGGGAGCAGACTGGGAGGGAGCAGACTGGGAGCAGACTGGGAGCAGACTGGGAGCAGACTGGGAGCAGACTGGGAGCAGACTGGGAGCAGACTGGGAGCAGACTGGGAGCAGACTGGGAGCAGACTGGGAGCAGACTGGGAGCAGACTGGGGGAGCAGACTGGGAGCAGACTGGGAGCAGACTGGGAGCAGACTGGGGCAGACTGGGAGCAGGAGCAGACTGGGAGCAGACTGGGAGCAGACTGGGAGCAGACTGGGAGCTGCTGGGGCAGACTGGGAGCAGACTGGGAGCAGACTGGGAGCAGCAGACTGGGAGCAGACTGGGAGCAGACTGGGAGTCATACTGGGAGCAGACTGGGAGCAGACTGGGAGCAGACTGGGGCAGACTGGGGCAGACTGGGAGCAGACTGGGAGCAGACTGGGAGCTGCTGGGGCAGAGACTGGGAGCAGACTGGGAGCAGGGAGCAGACTGGGAGCAGACTGGGCAGACTGGGAGCAGACTGGGAGCAGACTGGGAGCAGACTGGGAGCAGACTGGGAGCAGACTGGGAGCTGCTGGGAGCAGACTGGGAGCAGACTGGGAGCAGACTGGGAGCAGACTGGGAGCAGACTGGGAGAGCTGCTGGAGCAGACTGGGAGCAGACTGGGAGCTACTGGGGCAGACTGGGAGCAGACTGGGAGCAGACTGGGAGCAGACTGGGAGCTGGGGCAGACTGGGAGCAGACTGGGAGCAGACTGGGAGCAGACTGGGAACTGCTGCGGCATACTGGGAGCAGACTGGGAGCAGACTGGGAGCAGACTGGGAGCTCTGGGGCAGACTGGGAGCAGACTGGGAGCTGCTGGGGCATACTGGGAGCAGACTGGGAGCAGACTGGGAGCTGCTGGGGCAGACTGGGGCAGACTGGGAGCAGACTGGGAGCTGCTGGGGCAGACTGGGAGCAGACTGGGAGCAGACTGGGGCTGGCAGACTGGGAGCAGACTGGGAGCAGACTGGGAGCAGACTGGGAGCAGACTGGGAGCAGACTGGGAGCTGCTGGGGCAGACTGGGAGCAGACTGGGAGCAGACTGGGAGCTGCTGGGGCAGACTGGGAGCAGACTGGGAGCAGACTGGGAGCTGCTGGGGCATACTGGGAGCAGACTGGGAGCTGCTGGGGCAGACTGGGAGCAGACTGGGAGCAGACTGGGAGCTGCTGGGGCATACTGGGAGCAGACTGGGAGCAGACTGGGAGCTGCTGGGGCATACTGGGAGCAGACTGGGAGCTGCTGGGGCAGACTGGGAGCAGACTGGGAGCTGCTGGCAGACTGGGAGCAGACTGGGAGCTGCTGGGGCAGACTGGGAGCAGACTGGGAGCTGCTGGGGCAGACTGGGACCAGACTGGGAGCTGCTGGGCCAGACTGGGAGCAGACTGGGAGCTGCTGGGGCTGACTGGGAGCAGACTGGGAGCAGCTGGGGCAGACTGGGAGCAGACTGGGGAGCAGACTGGGAGCAGACTGGGAGCAGACTGGGGAGCTGGAGCAGACTGGGAGCAGACTGGGGCAGACTGGGAGCAGACTGGGAGCAGACTGGGAGCAGACTGGGAGCAGACTGGGAGCTGCTGGGGCAGACTGGGAGCAGACTGGGAGCAGACTGGGAGCTGCTGGGGCAGACTGGGAGCAGACTGGGAGCAGACTGGGAGCTGCAGACTGGGAGCAGACTGGGAGCTGCTGGGGCAGACTGGGACCAGACTGGGAGCAGACTGGGAGCAGACTGGGAGCAGACTGGGAGCTGCTGGGGCATACTGGGACCAGACTGGGAGCAGACTGGAAGCAGACTGGGAGCTACTGGGGCTGACTGGGAGCAGACTGGGAGCTGCTGGGGCATACTGGGACCAGACTGGGAGCTGAGTGGGAGCTGGGAGCTGCTGGGAGCAGACTGGGAGCAGACTGGGAGCAGACTGGGAGCAGACTGGGAGCTGACTGGGAGCAGACTGGGAGCAGACTGGGGCAGACTGGGAGCAGACTGGGAGCAGACTGGGAGGAGCAGACTGGGAGCAGACTGGGAGCTGCTGGGCAGACTGGGAGCAGACTGGGAGCAGACTGGGAGCAGACTGGGAGCAGACTGGGAGCAGACTGGGAGCAGACTGGGGCAGACTGGGAGCAGACTGGGAGCAGACTGGGAGCAGACTGGGAGCAGACTGGGAGCAGACTGGGGCAGACTGGGAGCAGACTGGGAGCTGACTGGGGCAGACTGGGAGCAGACTGGGAGCTGGGAGCAGACTGGGAGCAGACTGGGAGCAGACTGGGAGCTGCTGGGAGCAGACTGGGGCAGCAGGGCTGGGAGCAGACTGGGAGCAGACTGGGAGCAGACTGGGAGCAGACTGGGAGCTGCTGGGGCAGACTGGGAGCAGACTGGGAGCAGACTGGGAGCAGACTGGGAGCAGACTGGGGAGCAGACTGGGAGCAGAGAGCTGCTGGGGCAGACTGGGAGCAGACTGGGAGCAGACTGGGAGCAGACTGGGAGCAGACTGGGGCAGCAGACTGGGGCAGACTGGGAGCAGACTGGGAGCTGCTGGGGCAGACTGGGAGCAGACTGGGAGCAGACTGGGAGCAGCTGGGGGACTGGGAGCAGACTGGGAGCAGACTGGGAGCAGACTGGGAGCAGACTGGGAGCTGCTGGGGCAGACTGGGAGCAGACTGGGAGCAGACTGGGAGCTGCTGGGGCAGACTGGGAGCAGACTGGGAGCAGACTGGGAGCAGACTGGGAGCAGACTGGGAGCAGACTGGGAGCAGACTGGGAGCAGACTGGGAGCAGACTGGGAGCAGACTGGGGCAGACTGGGAGAGACTGGGAGCTGCTGGGGGGCAGACTGGGAGCAGACTGGGAGCAGACTGGGAGCAGACTGGGAGCAGACTGGGAGCAGACTGGGAGCAGACTGGGAGCAGACTGGGAGCAGACTGGGAGCAGCTGGGAGCATACTGGGAGCAGACTGGGAGCAGCTGGGAGCAGACTGGGAGCAGACTGGGAGCAGACTGGGAGCAGACTGGGGCAGACTGGGCAGCAGACTGGGAGCAGACTGGGAGCTGCTGGGGCATACTGGGAGCAGACTGGGAGCAGACTGGGAGCAGACTGGGGGAGCAGACTGGGAGCAGACTGGGACCAGACTGGGAGCAGACTGGGAGCAGACTGGGAGCTACTGGGGCAGACTGGGAGCAGACTGGGAGCAGACTGGGAGCAGACTGGGAACTGCTGCGGCATACTGGGACCAGACTGGGAGCAGACTGGGAGCAGACTGGGAGCAGACTGGGAGCAGACTGGGAGCAGACTGGGAGCAGACTGGGGCAGACTGGGAGCAGACTGGGAGCAGACTGGGAGCTGCTGGGGCAGACTGGGAGCAGACTGGGAGCTGGGAGCAGCTGGGGCAGACTGGGAGCAGACTGGGAGCAGACTGGGAGCAGACTGGGAGCAGACTGGGAGGACTGGGAGCAGACTGGGAGCAGACTGGGAGCAGACTGGGAGCAGACTGGGGCAGACTGGGAGCAGACTGGGAGGAGCAGACTGGGGGACTGGGCAGACTGGGAGCAGACTGGGAGCTGGGAGCAGACTGGGAGCAGACTGGGAGCAGACTGGGAGCTGCTGGGGCAGACTGGGAGCAGACTGGGAGCAGACTGGGAACTGCTGCGGCATACTGGGACCAGACTGGGACCAGACTGGGAGCAGACTGGGAGCTACTGGGGCAGACTGGGAGCAGACTGGGAGCAGACTGGGAGCAGACTGGGAGCAGACTGGGAGCAGCTGGGAGCAGACTGGGAGCAGACTGGGAGCTGACTGGGAGCAGACTGGGAGCAGACTGGGAGCTGCTGGGGCAGACTGGGACTGGGCAGACTGGGAGCTGCTGGGGCAGACTGGGAGCAGACTGGGAGTGCTGGAGCAGACTGGGCAGACTGGGAGCAGACTGGGAGCAGACTGGGGCAGACTGGGAGCAGACTGGGAGCAGACTGGGAGCAGACTGGGAGCTGCTGGGGCAGACTGGGAGCAGACTGGGAGCTGACTGGGGGACTGGGAGCAGACTGCTGGAGCAGACTGGGAGCAGACAGCAGACTGGGAGCTGCTGGGCAGACTGGGAGCAGACTGGGAGCAGACTGGGAGCAGACTGGGAGCAGACTGGGAGAGCTGGGGCAGACTGGGAGCAGACTGGGAGCTGGGGCTGGGAGCAGACTGGGAGCAGACTGGGAGCTGCTGGGGCAGACTGGGAGCAGACTGGGAGCAGACTGGGAGCAGACTGGGAGCAGACTGGGAGCAGACTGGGAGCTGCTGGGGCAGACTGGGAGCAGACTGGGAGCAGACTGGGAGCTGGGGCAGACTGGGAGCAGACTGGGAGCAGACTGGGAGCAGACTGGGAGCAGACTGGGAGCAGACTGGGAGCTGGGAGCTGCTGGAGCAGACTGGGAGCAGACTGGGAGCAGACTGGGAGCAGACTGGGAGCAGACAGCTGGGGCAGACTGGGAGCAGACTGGGAGCAGACTGGGAGCTGCTGGAGCAGACTGGGAGCAGACTGGGGCAGCAGACTGGGAGCAGACTGGGAGCAGACTGGGAGCTGCTGGGGCAGACTGGGAGCAGCAGCCAGACTGGGAGCTGCTGGGAGCAGACTGGGAGCAGACTGGGAGCAGACAGAGCTGCTGGGAGCAGACTGGGAGCAGACTGGGAGCAGACTGGGAGCAGACTGGGAGCAGACTGGGAGCAGACTGGGAGCAGACTGGGAGCAGACTGGGAGCTGGGCAGACTGGGCAGACTGGGAGCAGACTGGGAGCAGACTGGGAGCAGACTGGGAGCTGCTGGGGCAGACTGGGAGCAGACTGGGAGCTGCTGGGGCAGACTGGGAGCAGACTGGGAGCTGACTGGGAGCAGACTGGGAGCAGACTGGGAGCAGACTGGGAGCAGACTGGGAGCAGACTGGGAGCAGACTGGGACCAGACTGGGAGCAGACTGGGAGCAGACTGGGAGCTACTGGGGCAGACTGGGAGCAGACTGGGAGCAGACTGGGAGCTGCTGGAGCAGACTGGGAGCAGACTGGGAGCAGACTGGGAGCAGACTGGGAGCAGACTGGGCAGACTGGGCAGCAGACTGGGAGCAGACTGGGAACTGCTGCGGCATACTGGGAGCAGACTGGGAGCAGACTGGGAGCAGACTGGGAACTGCTGGGGCATACTGGGACCAGACTGGGAGCAGACTAGGAGCAGACTGGGAGCTACTGGGGCTGACTGGGAGCAGACTGGGAGCTGCTGGGCATACTGGGAGCAGACTGGGAGCTGCTGGGGCATACTGGGACAAGACTGGGAGCTGAGTGGGAGCAGAGTGGGAGCTGCTGGGGCAGACTGGGAGCAGACTGGGAGCAGACTGGGAGCTGCAGGGCCATACTGGGAGCAGACTGGGAGCAGACTGGGAGCTGCTGGGGCATACTGGGAGCAGACTGGGAGCAGACTGGGAGCTGCTGGGGCATACTGGGAGCAGACTGGGAGCAGACTGGGAGCTGCTGGAGCAGACTGAGAGCTACTGAGGCAGACTGGGAGCAGACTGGGACCAGACTGGGAGCAGACTGGGAGCTACTGGGGCAGACTGGGAGCAGACTGGGAGCAGACTGGGAGCAGACTGGGAGCAGACTGGGAGCAGACTGGGAGCAGCTGGGGCAGACTGGGAGCAGACTGGGGCAGACTGGGAGCTACTGGGGCAGACTGGGAGCAGACTGGGAGCAGACTGGGAGCAGACTGGGAACTGCTGCGGCAGCAGACTGGGAGCAGACTAGGAGCAGACTGGGGCAGCTGGGAGCAGACTGGGAGCAGACTGGGAGCAGACTGGGAGCAGACTGGGAGCAGACTGGGAGCTGCTGGGGCAGACTGGGAGCAGACTGGGAGCAGACTGGGAGCTGCTGGGGCATACTGGGAGCAGACTGGGAGCTGCTGGGGCAGACTGGGAGCAGACTGGGAGCAGACTGGGAGCAGACTGGGAGCAGACTGGGAGCAGACTGGGAGCTGCTGGGGCAGACTGGGAGCAGACTGGGAGCTGCTGGGGCAGACTGGGAGCAGACTGGGAGCAGACTGGAGCTGACTGGGAGCAGACTGGGAGCAGACTGGGAGCAGACTGGGAGCTGACTGGGAGCAGACTGGGAGCAGACTGGGAGCAGACTGGGGCAGACTGGGAGCAGACTGGGAGCAGACTGGGAGCTGCTGGGGCAGACTGGGAGCAGACTGGGAGCAGACTGGGCAGCTACTGGGAGCAGACTGGGACTGGGAGCAGACTGGGGCAGACTGGGAGCAGACTGGGCAGACTGGGAGACTGGGGCAGACTGGGAGCAGACTGGGAGCAGACTGGGAGCAGACTGGGAGCAGACTGGGGCAGACTGGGAGCAGACTGGGAGCAGACTGGGAGCAGACTGGGAGCAGCTGGAGCAGACTGGGGAGACTGGGAGCAGACTGGGAGCTGCTGGGGCAGACTGGGAGCAGACTGGGAGCAGACTGGGAGCAGACTGCAGACTGGGAGCAGACTGGGAGCAGACTGGGAGCAGACTGGGAGCAGACTGGGAGCAGACTGGGGCAGACTGGGAGCTGACTGGGAGCAGACTGGGAGCAGACTGGGAGCAGACTGGGAGCAGACTGGGAGCAGACTGGGAGCAGACTGGGAGCAGACTGGGAGCAGACTGGGAGCAGACTGGGAGCTGCTGGGGCAGACTGGGAGCAGACTGGGAGCAGACTGGGAGCAGACTGGGAGCAGACTGGGGCAGACTGGGAGCTGCTGGGGCAGACTGGGGCAGACTGGGAGCAGACTGGGAGCTGCTGGGGCAGACTGGGAGCAGACTGGGAGCAGACTGGGAGCAGACTGGGAGCTGCTGGGGCAGACTGGGAGCAGACTGGGAGCAGACTGGGAGCTGCTGGGGCAGACTGGGAGCAGACTGGGAGCAGACTGGGAGCTGCTGGGGCATACTGGGAGGAGCAGACTGGGAGCAGACTGGGAGCTGACTGGGAGACTGGGAGCAGACTGGGAGCAGAGACTGGGAGCAGACTGGGAGCAGACTGGGAGCAGACTGGGAGCTGCTGGGAGCAGACTGGGAGCAGAGCAGACTGGGAGCAGACTGGGAGCAGCTGGGAGCATACTGGGACCAGCAGACTGGGAGCAGACTGGGAGCAGACTGGGAGCAGACTGGGAGCAGACTGGGAACTGCTGCGGCATACTGGGACCAGACTGGGACCAGACTGGGAGCAGACTGGGAGCTACTGGGGCAGACTGGGAGCAGACTGGGAGCAGACTGGGAGCAGACTGGGAGCAGACTGGGAGCTGACTGGGAGCAGACTGGGAGCTGCTGGAGCAGACTGGGAGCAGACTGGGGCAGACTGGGAGCTGCTGGGCAGCTGGGAGCAGACTGGGAGCAGACTGGGGGAGCAGACTGGGAGCAGACTGGGAGCAGACTGGGAGCAGACTGGGAGCAGACTGGGAGCTGCTGGGGCAGACTGGGAGCAGACTGGGAGCAGACTGGGAGGCTGAGCAGACTGGGAGCAGACTGGGAGCAGACTGGGAGCTGCTGGGGCAGACTGGGAGCAGACTGGGAGCAGACTGGGAGCTGCTGACTGGGAGCAGACTGGGAGCAGACTGGGAGCTGCTGGGGCATACTGGGAGCAGACTGGGAGCAGACTGGGAGCTGCTGGGGCAGACTGGGAGCAGACTGGGAGCAGACTGGGACCAGACTGGGAGCAGACTGGGAGCTGCTGGGCCATACTGGGACCTGACTGGGACCTGCTGGGCCATACTGGGAGCAGACTGGGAGCTACTGGGAGCAGACTGGGAGCAGACTGGGAGCTGCTGGAGCAGACTGGGAGCTGCTGGAGCAGACTGGGAGCTGCTGGAGCAGACTGGGAGCTGCTGGGGCACACTGGGACCAGACTGGGAGCAGACTGGGAGCTGCTGGGCCATACTGGGACCTGACTGGGACCTGCTGGGCCATACTGGGAGCAGACTGGGAGCTACTGGGAGCAGACTGGGAGCAGACTGGGAGCTGCTGGGGCAGACTGGGAGCAGACTGGGAGCAGACTGGGAGCTGCTGGGGCAGACTGGGAGCAGACTGGGAGCTGCTGGGGCAGACTGGGACCAGACTGGGAGCTGCTGGGAGCAGACTGGGGCAGACTGGGAGCAGACTGGGAGCTGCTGGGGCAGACTGGGAGCAGACTGGGAGCAGACTGGGAGCTGCTGGGGCAGACTGGGACCAGACTGGGAGCTGCTAAGCCATACTGGGAGCAGACTGGGAGCAGACTGGGAGCAGACTGGGAGCAGACTGGGAGCAGACTGGGGCAGACTGGGAGCAGACTGGGAGCAGACTGGGAGCTGCTGGGCATACTGGGAGCAGACTGGGAGCAGACTGGGAGCTACTGGGAGCAGACTGGGAGCAGACTGGGAGCTGCTGGGGCAGACTGGGAGCAGACTGGGAGCAGACTGGGAGCTGCTGGGGCAGACTGGGAGCAGACTGGGAGCAGACTGGGAGCTGCTGGGGCAGACTGGGAGCAGACTGGGAGCAGACTGGGGCAGACTGGGAGCAGACTGGGAGCTGCTGGGGCAGACTGGGAGCAGACTGGGAGCAGACTGGGAGCTGCTGGGAGCAGACTGGGAGCAGACTGGGAGCAGACTGGGAGCTGCTGGGGCAGACTGGGAGCAGACTGGGAGCAGACTGGGAGCTGCTGGGGCAGACTGGGAGCAGACTGGGAGCAGACTGGGAGCTGCTGGGGCAGACTGGGAGCAGACTGGGAGCAGACTGGGAGCTGCTGGGGCAGACTGGGAGCAGACTGGGAGCTGCTGGGGCAGACTGGGAGCAGACTGGGAGCAGACTGGGAGCTGCTGGGGCAGACTGGGAGCAGACTGGGAGCTGCTGGGGCAGACTGGGAGCAGACTGGGAGCTGCTGGGGCAGCTGGGAGCAGACTGGGAGCAGACTGGGAGCAGACTGGGGCAGACTGGGAGCAGACTGGGAGCAGACTGGGAGCAGACTGGGGCAGACTGGGAGCAGACTGGGAGCAGACTGGGAGCTGCTGGGGGCAGACTGGGAGCAGACTGGGAGCAGCTGGGACTGGGGCAGACTGGGAGCAGACTGGGAGCAGACTGGGAGCAGACTGGGAGCAGACTGGGAGCAGACTGGGAGCAGACTGGGAGCAGACTGGGAGCTGGGAGCAGACTGGGAGCAGACTGGGAGCAGACTGGGAGCAGACTGGGAGCAGACTGGGAGCAGACTGGGAGCAGACTGGGAGCAGACTGGGGCAGACTGGGAGCAGACTGGGAGCAGACTGGGAGCTGCTGGGGCAGACTGGGAGCAGACTGGGAGCTGACTGGGCAGACTGGGAGCTGGGGCAGACTGGGAGCAGACTGGGAGCAGACTGGGAGGAGCATACTGGGAGCAGACTGGGAGCAGACTGGGAGCAGCTGGGGGCAGACTGGGAGCAGACTGGGAGCAGACTGGGAGCAGACTGGGAGCAGACTGGGACCAGACTGGGAGCAGACTGGGAGCTACTGGGGCAGACTGGGAGCAGACTGGGAGCAGACTGGGAGCAGACTGGGAACTGCTGCGGCATACTGGGACCAGACTGGGAGCAGACTAGGAGCAGACTGGGAGCTACTGGGGCAGACTGGGAGCAGACTGGGAGCTGCTGGGAGCTGGGGCTACTGGGAGCAGACTGGGAGCAGACTGGGAGCAGACTGGGAGCTGCTGGGGCAGACTGGGAGCAGACTGGGGCAGACTGGGAGCAGCTGCTGCTGGGAGCAGACTGGGAGCAGACTGGGAGCAGACTGGGAGCAGACTGGGGCAGACTGGGAGCAGACTGGGAGCAGACTGGGGAGCAGACTGGGAGCAGACTGGGAGCAGACTGGGAGCTGCTGGGGCAGACTGGGAGCAGACTGGGAGCAGACTGGGAGACTGGGCAGACTGGGAGACTGGGAGCAGACTGGGAGCAGAGACTGGGAGCAGACTGGGAGCAGACTGGGGCAGACTGGGAGCAGACTGGGCAGCTGAGCTGACTGGGAGCAGACTGGGAGCAGACTGGGGCAGACTGGGACCAGACTCGGAGCAGACTGGGAGCTACTGGGGCAGACTGGGAGCAGACTGGGAGCAGACTGGGAGCTGCTGGGGCATACTGGGAGCAGACTGGGAGCAGACTGGGAGCAGACTGGGAGCTGCTGGGGCAGACTGGGAGCAGACTGGGAGCAGACTGGGAGACTGGGAGCAGACTGGGAGCAGACTGGGGAGCTGGGAGCAGACTGGGAGCAGACTGGGAGCAGACTGGGAGCAGACTGGGAGCTGCTGGGGCAGACTGGGAGCAGACTGGGAGCAGACTGGGAGCAGACTGGGGCAGACTGCAGACTGGGAGCAGACTGGGAGCAGACTGGGAGCAGACTGGGAGCTGCTGGGGCAGACTGGGAGCAGACTGGGAGCAGACTGGGAGCTGCTGGGGCAGACTGGGAGCAGACTGGGAGCTGCTGGGGCAGACTGGGAGCAGACTGGGAGCAGACTGGGGCAGACTGGGAGCAGACTGGGAGCAGACTGGGAGCTGCTGGGGCATACTGGGAGCAGACTGGGAGCAGACTGGGAGCAGACTGGGGCAGACTGGGAGCAGACTGGGAGCAGACTGGGAGCTGCTGGGGCAGACTGGGAGCAGACTGGGAGCAGCTGGGAGCAGACTGGGAGCTGCTGGGGCAGACTGGGAGCAGACTGGGAGCAGACTGGGAGCTGCTGGGGCAGACTGGGAGCAGACTGGGAGCAGACTGGGAGCAGACTGGGAGCAGACTGGGAGCAGACTGGGAGCTGCTGGGGCAGACTGGGAGCAGACTGGGAGCAGACTGGGAGCAGCTGGGGCAGACTGGGAGCAGACTGGGAGCAGCTGGGGCTACTGGGAGCAGACTGGGAGCAGACTGGGAGCAGACTGGGAGCAGACTGGGAGCAGACTGGGAGCAGACTGGGAGCTGCTGGGGCAGACTGGGAGCAGACTGGGAGCAGACTGGGAGCAGACTGGGAGCTGCTGGGAGCAGACTGGGAGCAGACTGGGAGCAGACTGGGAGCTGCTGGGGCATACTGGGAGCAGACTGGAGCAGACTGGGAGCAGACTGGGAGCAGACTGGGAGCTGGGAGCAGACTGGGAGCAGACTGGGGCTGGGCAGACTGGGAGCAGACTGGGAGCTGCTGGGGCAGACTGGGAGCAGACTGGGAGCAGACTGGGAGCTGCTGGGGCAGACTGGGAGCAGACTGGGAGCAGACTGGGAGCTGCTGGGGCAGACTGGGAGCAGACTGGGAGCAGACTGGGAGCTGCTGGGGCAGACTGGGAGCAGACTGGGAGCAGACTGGGGCTACTGGGAGCAGACTGGGAGCAGACTGGGAGCTGCTGGGGCAGACTGGGAGCAGACTGGGAGCAGACTGGGAGAGCAGACTGGGGCAGACTGGGAGCAGACTGGGAGCAGACTGGGCAGACTGCTGGGGCAGACTGGGAGCAGACTGGGAGCAGACTGGGAGCAGACTGGGGCAGACTGGGAGCAGACTGGGAGCTGCTGGGGCAGACTGGGAGCAGACTGGGAGCAGACTGGGAGCTGCTGGAGCAGACTGGGAGCTGCTGGGGCAGACTGGGAGCAGACTGGGAGCAGACTGGGAGCAGACTGGGAGCAGACTGGGAGCAGACTGGGAGCTGCTGGAGCAGACTGGGAGCAGACTGGGAGCAGACTGGGAGCAGACTGGGAGCTGCAGCAGACTGGGAGCAGACTGGGAGCAGACTGGGAGCAGACTGGGAGCAGACTGCTGGGGCAGACTGGGAGCAGACTGGGAGCAGACTGGGAGCTACTGGGAGCAGACTGGGAGCAGACTGGGAGCAGACTGGGAGCAGACTGGGAACTGCTGGGGCAGACTGGGAGCAGACTGGGAGCAGACTGGGAGCAGACTGGGAGCAGACTGGGAGCAGACTGGGAGCAGCTGGGGGCAGACTGGGAGCAGACTGGGAGCAGACTGGGAGCTGCTGGGGCAGACTGGGAGCAGACTGGGAGCTGCTGGGCATACTGGGACCAGACTGGGAGCAGACTGGGAGCTGCTGGAGCAGACTGAGAGCTACTGGGGCAGACTGGGAGCAGACTGGGAGCAGACTGGGAGCAGACTGGGGCAGACAGACTGCAGACTGGGAGCAGACTGGGAGCAGACTGGGAGCAGACTGGGAGCAGACTGGGAGCAGACTGGGAGCAGACTGGGAGCAGACTGGGAGCTGCTGACTGGGGCAGACTGGGAGCTGACTGGGGCAGACTGGGAGCAGACTGGGAGCAGACTGGGGCAGACTGGGAGCAGACTGGGAGCTGACTGGGAGCAGACTGGGGAGCTGGGGCAGACTGGGAGCAGACTGGGAGCTGGGACTGGGAGCAGACTGGGAGCAGACTGGGGCAGACTGGGAGCTGACTGGGAGCAGACTGGGAGCAGACTGGGAGCAGACTGGGCAGACTGGGAGCAGACTGGGAGCAGACTGGGAGCTGAGCAGACTGGGAGCAGACTGGGAGCAGACTGGGAGCAGACTGGGAGCAGACTGGGAGCAGACTGGGAGCAGACTGGGCAGACTGGGAGCAGACTGGGAGCAGACTGGGAGCTGGGAGCAGACTGGGAGCTGCTGGGAGCAGACTGGGAGCAGACTGGGAGCAGACTGGGAGCTGCTGGGGCAGACTGGGAGCAGACTGGGAGCAGACTGGGAGCTGCTGGGGCAGACTGGGAGCAGACTGGGAGCAGACTGGGAGCTGCAGACTGGGAGCAGACTGGGGAGCTGGGAGCTGGGGCAGACTGGGAGCAGACTGGGAGCAGACTGGGAGCTGCTGGGGCAGACTGGGAGCAGACTGGGAGCAGACTGGGAGCAGACTGGGAGCAGACTGGGAGCAGACTGGGAGCAGACTGGGAGCAGACTGGGAGCAGACTGGGAGACTGGGAGCAGACTGGGACTGGGGCAGACTGGGAGCAGACTGCTGGGGCAGACTGGGAGGGAGCAGACTGGGAGCAGACTGGGGCAGACTGGGAGCTGCTGGGGCAGACTGGGAGCAGACTGGGAGCTGCTGGGACCAGACTGGGAGCAGACTAGGAGCAGACTGGGAGCTACTGGGGCAGACTGGGAGCAGACTGGGAGCAGACTGGGAGCAGACTGGGAACTGCTGCGGCATACTGGGAGCAGACTGGGAGCAGACTGGGAGCAGACTGGGAGCAGACTGGGAGCAGACTGGGAGCAGACTGGGAGCAGACTGGGGCAGACTGGGAGCAGACTGGGAGCAGACTGGGAGCAGACTGGGGCAGACTGGGAGCAGACTGGGAGCTGCAGGGCCATACTGGGAGCAGACTGGGAGCAGACTGGGAGCTGCTGGAGCAGACTGAGAGCTACTGAGGCAGACTGGGAGCAGACTGGGACCAGACTGGGAGCAGACTGGGAGCTACTGGGGCAGACTGGGAGCAGACTGGGAGCAGACTGGGAGCAGACTGGGAACTGCTGCGGCAGACTGGGAGCAGACTGGGAGCAGACTGGGAGCAGACTGGGAGCAGACTGGGAGCTGCTGGGCAGACTGGGAGCAGACTGGGAGCAGACTGGGAGCAGACTGGGAGCAGACTGGGAGACTGGGAGCAGACTGGGCAGACTGGGAGCAGACTGGGAGCAGACTGGGACTGGGAGCAGACTGGGAGCAGACTGGGGCAGACTGGGAGCAGACTGGGAGCAGACTGGGAGCAGACTGGAGCAGACTGGGAGCAGACTGGGAGCAGACTGGGAGCAGACTGGGAGCAGACTGGGAGCAGACTGGGAGCAGACTGGGAGCAGACTGGGAGCAGACTGGGGGAGCAGACTGGGAGCAGCTGGGGCATACTGGGAGCAGACTGGGAGCAGACTGGGAGCAGCTGGGGCAGACTGGGCAGACTGGGAGCAGACTGGGACTGGGAGCAGACTGGGACCAGACTGGGAGCAGACTGGGAGCTACTGGGGCAGACTGGGAGCAGACTGGGAGCAGACTGGGAGCAGACTGGGAACTGCTGCGGCATACTGGGACCAGACTGGGAGCAGACTAGGAGCAGACTGGGAGCAGACTGGGAGCAGACTGGAGCAGACTGGGAGCAGACTGGGCAGACTGGGAGCAGACTGGGAGACTGGGATCAGACTGGGAGCAGACTGGGACTGGGAGCAGACTGGGAGCAGACTGGGAGCTGCTGGGGCAGACTGGGAGCAGACTGGGCAGACTGGGAGCAGACTGGGGCAGACTGGGAGCAGACTGGGAGCTGACTGGGGCAGACTGGGAGCAGACTGGAGACTGGGGCTGACTGGGGCAGACAGCTGGGAGCAGACTGGGAGCAGACTGGGAGCAGACTGGGAGCAGACTGGGAGCTGCAGACTGGGACCAGACTGGGAGCAGACTGGGAGCAGACTGGGAGCTACTGGGGCAGACTGGGAGCAGACTGGGAGCAGACTGGGAGCAGACTGGGAGCAGACTGGGAGCAGACTGGGAGCAGACTGGGAGCAGACTGGGACTGGGGCAGCTGGGAGCAGACTGGGAGCAGACTGGGAGCAGACTGGGAGCTGCTGGGAGCAGACTGGGAGCAGACTGGGAGCTGACTGGGAGCAGACTGGGAGCAGACTGGGAGCAGACTGGGAGCTTGGGAGCAGACTGGGAGCAGACTGGGAGCAGACTGGGAGCTGCTGGGGCAGACTGGGAGCAGACTGGGAGCTGCTGGGGCAGACTGGGAGCAGACTGGGAGCAGACTGGGAGCTGCTGGGGCAGACTGGGAGCAGACTGGGAGCAGACTGGGAGCTGGGAGCTGGGAGCAGACTGGGAGCAGACTGGGAGCTGCTGGGCCAGACTGGGAGCAGACTGGGAGCAGACTGGGAGCTGCTGGGGCAGACTGGGAGCAGACTGGGAGCAGACTGGGAGCAGAGTGGGAGCTGCTGGGACAGACAGGGAGCAGACTGGGAGCAGACTGGGAGCTGCTGGGGCATACTGGGAGCAGACCGGGAGCAGACTGGGAGCAGACTGGGAGCAGACTGGGAGCAGACTGGGAGCAGACTGGGAGCAGACTGGGAGCAGACTGGGAGCAGACTGGGAGCAGACTGGGAGCAGACTGGGAGCAGACTGGGGCTGACTGGGAGCAGACTGGGAGCAGACTGGGGCAGACTGGGAGCAGACTGGGAGCAGACTGGGAGCAGACTGGGCTGCTGGGGCAGACTGGGAGCAGACTGGGAGCAGACTGGGGCAGACTGGGGCAGACTGGGAGCAGACTGGGAGCAGACTGGGGGCAGACTGGGAGCAGACTGGAGCTGCTGGGGACTGGGAGACTGGGAGCAGACTGGGCAGCTGGGAGCTGCTGGGGCAGACTGGGAGCAGACTGGGGCAGACTGGGAGACTGGGGCAGCTGGGAGCAGACTGGGAGCAGACTGGGAGCAGACTGGGAGCAGACTGGGAGCAGACTGGGAGCAGACTGGGAGCAGACTGGGAGCTGCTGGGGCAGACTGGGAGCAGACTGGGAGCAGACTGGGGACTGGGGCAGACTGGGAGCAGACTGGGGGAGCTGGGAGCAGACTGGGAGCAGACTGGGAGCAGACTGGGCAGACTGGGAGCAGACTGGGAGCAGACTGCTGGGAGCAGACTGGGAGCAGACTGGGAGCAGACTGGGAGCAGACTGGGAGCAGACTGGGAGCAGACTGGGGGCAGCAGACTGGGAGCAGACTGGGGCAGACTGGGAGCAGACTGGGAGCAGACTGGGGAGCAGACTGGGAGCAGACTGGGAGCAGACTGGGAGCTGGGGCAGACTGGGAGCAGACTGGGAGCAGACTGGGAGCAGACTGGGAGCAGACTGGGGCTGACTGGGAGCAGACTGGGAGCAGACTGGGAGCAGACTGGGGCAGACTGGGAGCAGACTGGGAGCTGACTGGGGCTGGGGCAGACTGGGAGCAGACTGGGAGCAGACTGGGAGCAGACTGGGGCAGACTGGGAGCAGACTGGGAGCTGCTGGGGCTGACTGGGAGCAGACTGGGAGCAGACTGGGGCAGACTGGGAGCAGACTGGGAGCAGACTGGGAGCAGACTGGGAGCAGACTGGGGAGCAGACTGGGCAGACTGGGAGCTGCTGGGGCAGACTGGGAGCAGACTGGGAGCTGCTGGGGCACTGGACTGGGAGCAGACTGGGAGCAGACTGGGAGCAGACTGGGAGCAGACTGGGAGCAGACTGGGAGCAGACTGGGAGCTGCTGGGGCAGACTGGGAGCAGACTGGGAGCAGACTGGGAGCAGACTGGGACTGGGCAGACTGGGAGCAGACTGGGGCTGACTGGGGCAGACTGGGAGCTGGGGGCAGACTGGGAGCAGACTGGGAGCTGCTGGGGCAGACTGGGAGCAGGCAGACTGGGAGCTGCTGGGGCAGACTGGGAGCAGACTGGGAGCAGACTGGGAGCTGGGGCAGACTGGGGCAGACTGGGAGCAGACTGGGAGCTGCTGGGAGCAGACTGGGAGCAGACTGGGAGCAGACTGGGAGCAGACTGGGGCAGACTGGGAGCAGACTGGGAGCTGCTGGGGCAGACTGGGAGCAGACTGGGAGCAGACTGGGACTGGGAACAGACTGGGGCTGCAGACTGGGAGCAGACTGGGAGCAGACTGGGAGCTGCTGGGAGCAGACTGGGAGCAGACTGGGAGCTGCTGGGGCAGACTGGGAGCAGACTGGGAGCAGGGAGCAGACTGGGAGCTGCTGGGGCAGACTGGGAGCAGACTGGGAGCAGACTGGGAGCAGACTGGGAGCAGACTGGGAGCAGACTGGGAGCTGCTGGGGCATACTGGGAGCAGACTGGGAGCAGACTGGGAGCAGCAGACTGGGAGCAGACTGGGAGCAGACTGGGGCAGACTGGGAGCAGACTGGGAGCAGACTGGGAGCTGCTGGGGCAGACTGGGAGCAGACTGGGAGCTGCTGGGAGCAGACTGGGAGCAGACTGGGAGCTGGGGCAGCTGGGGCAGACTGGGAGCAGACTGGGAGCAGACTGGGAGCAGACTGGGAGCAGACTGGGAGCTGGGGCAGACTGGGAGCAGACTGGGAGCAGACTGGGAGCAGACTGGGAGCAGACTGGGAGCTGCTGGGGCAGACTGGGAGCAGACTGGGAGCAGACTGGGAGCTGCTGGGGCAGACAGACTGGGAGCAGACTGCAGGAGCAGACTGGGAGCAGACTGGGAGCAGACTGGGAGCTGCTGGGAGCAGACTGGGGCAGACTGGGAGCAGACTGGGAGCTGACTGGGGCAGACAGACTGGGAGCAGACTGGGAGCAGACTGGGAGCAGACTGGGAGCTGCTGGAGCAGACTGGGGCAGCTGGACTGGGGCAGACTGGGAGCAGACTGGGAGCAGACTGGGAGCTGACTGGGGCAGACTGGGAGCAGAGACTGGGAGCTGACTGGGAGCAGACTGGGAGAGCTGGGAGACTGGGCAGACTGGGAGCAGACTGGGAGCAGACTGGGAGCAGACTGGGAGCAGACTGGGAGCAGAGACTGGGGGACTGGGAGCAGACTGGGCAGACTGGGAGCAGACTGGGAGCTGCTGGGGCAGACTGGGAGCAGACTGGGAGCAGGGAGCTGGGGCAGACTGGGAGCAGACTGGGAGCAGACTGGGAGCTGCTGGGGCAGACTGGGAGCAGACTGGGAGCAGACTGGGAGCAGACTGGGGCAGACTGGGAGCTGCTGGGGCAGACTGGGAGCAGACTGGGAGCAGACTGGGAGCAGACTGGGAGCAGACTGGGAGCAGACTGGGAGCAGACTGGGAGCATACTGACTGAAGCAGACTGGGCAGACTGGGGCAGACTGGGAGCAGACTGGGAGCTGGGGCAGACTGGGAGCAGACTGGGAGCAGACTGGGAGCTGCTGGGGCAGACTGGGAGCAGACTGGGAGCAGACTGGGAGCTGCTGGGGCAGACTGGGAGCAGACTGGGAGCTGGGAGCTGCTGGGGCAGACTGGGAGCAGACTGGGAGCAGACTGGGGGAGACTGGGAGCTGGGGCAGACTGGGAGCAGACTGGGAGCAGCTGGGAGCAGACTGGGAGCAGACTGGGAGCAGACTGGGAGCTGCTGGGGCAGACTGGGAGCAGACTGGGAGCAGACTGGGAGCTGCTGGGAGCAGACTGGGAGCAGACTGGGAGCAGACTGGGAGCAGACTGGGAGCAGACTGGGCTGCTGGGGCAGACTGGGAGCAGACTGGGAGCAGACTGGGGCAGACTGGGAGCAGACTGGGAGCAGACAGCTGGGAGCAGACTGGGAGCAGACTGGGAGCAGACTGGGAGCAGACTGGGAGCAGACTGGGAGCAGACTGGGAGCAGACTGGGAGCAGACTGGGAGCAGAGCTGGGAGCTGGGGCAGACTGGGAGCAGACTGGGAGCAGACTGGGGGAGCAGACTGGGAGCAGACTGGGAGCAGACTGGGAGACTGGGAGCTGACTGGGCAGCTGGGAGCAGACTGGGAGCTGCACTGGGACAGACTGGGAGCTGCTGGGGCAGACTGGGAGCAGACTGGGAGCAGACTGGGAGCTGCTGGGAGCAGACTGGGAGCAGACTGACTGGGGCAGACTGGGAGCAGACTGGAGCAGACTGGGAGCTGGGAGCAGACTGGGGCAGACTGGGAGCAGACTGGGAGCAGACTGGGAGCAGACTGGGAGCAGACTGGGAGCAGACTGGGAGCAGACTGGGGGCAGACTGGGAGCAGACTGGGAGCTGCTGGGGCAGACTGGGAGCAGACTGGGAGCACTGGGGCAGACTGGACTGGGGAGCTGGGGCAGACTGGGGCAGACTGGGAGCAGACTGGGACTGGGAGCAGACTGGGGCAGACTGGGAGCAGACTGGGAGCAGACTGGGAGCTGCTGGGGCAGACTGGGAGCAGACTGGGAGCAGACTGGGAGCTGCTGGGGCAGACTGGGAGCAGACTGGGAGCAGACTGGGAGCAGCAGACTGGGAGCAGACTGGGAGCAGACTGGGAGCTGCAGCAGACTGGGAGCAGACTGGGAGCAGACTGGGAGCTGCTGGGGACTGGGAGCAGACTGGGAGCAGACTGGGGCTGCTGGGGCAGACTGGGGGGCAGACTGGGAGCTGCTGGGAGCAGACTGGGAGCAGACTGGGAGCAGACTGGGAGCAGACTGGGAGCAGACTGGGAGCAGACTGGGAGCAGACTGGGAGCAGACTGGGGCAGACTGGGAGCAGACTGGGAGCAGACTGGGAACTGCTGCGGCATACTGGGACCAGACTGGGAGCAGACTAGGAGCAGACTGGGAGCTACTGGGGCAGACTGGGAGCAGACTGGGAGCAGACTGGGAGCAGACTGGGGCAGACTGGGAGCAGACTGGGAGCAGACTGGGAGGCTGGGCAGACTGGGAGCAGGGAGCAGACTGGGAGCAGACTGGGAGCTGCTGGGGCAGACTGGGAGCAGACTGGGAGCAGACTGGGAGCAGCTGGGCAGACTGGGAGCAGACTGGGAGCTGCTGGGAGCAGACTGGGAGCAGACTGGGAGCAGACTGGGAGCTGCTGGGCAGACTGGGAGCAGACTGGGAGCAGACTGGGGCAGACTGGGAGCAGACTGGGAGCAGACTGGGAGCAGACTGGGAGCAGACTGGGAGCAGACTGGGAGCTGCTGGGAGCAGACTGGGAGCAGACTGGGAGCAGACTGGGAGCTGCTGGGGCAGACTGGGAGCAGACTGGGAGAGCTGGGGCAGACTGGGAGCAGACTGGGAGCAGACTGGGAGCAGACTGGGAGCAGACTGGGAGCAGACTGGGAGCAGACTGGGAGCTGCTGGGGCAGACTGGGAGCAGACTGGGAGCAGACTGGGAGCTGCTGGGGCAGACTGGGAGCAGACTGGGAGCAGACTGGGAGCTGCTGGGGCAGACTGGGAGCAGACTGGGAGCAGACTGGGAGCTGCTGGGGCAGACTGGGAGCAGACTGGGAGCAGACTGGGAGCAGACTGGGAGCAGACTGGGAGCTGCTGGGGCAGACTGGGAGCAGACTGGGAGCTGAGCAGACTGGGAGCAGACTGGGGCAGACTGGGAGCTGCTGGGGCAGACTGGGAGCAGACTGGGAGCAGACTGGGAGCATACTGGGAGCAGACTGGGAGCAGACTGGGAGCAGACTGGGGCATACTGGGAGCAGACTGGGAGCAGACTGGGAGCTGCTGGGGCAGACTGGGAGCAGACTGGGAGCAGACTGGGAGCTACTGGGGCAGACTGGGAGCAGACTGGGAGCTGCTGGGGCAGACTGGGAGCAGACTGGGAGCTGCTGGGGCATACTGGGAGCAGACTGGGAGCAGACTGGGAGCTGCTGGGGCAGACTGGGAGCAGACTGGGAGCTGCTGAGCCAGACTGGGAGCAGACTGGGAGCAGACTGGGAGCTGCTGGGTCATACTGGGAGCAGACTGGGAGCAGACTGGGAGCTGCTGGGGCAGACTGGGAGCAGACTGGGAGCTGCTGGGGCAGACTGGGAGCAGACTGGGAGCTGCTGGGGCAGACTGGGAGCAGACTGGGAGCAGACTGGGAGCTGCTGGGGCATACTGGGAGCAGACTGGGAGCAGACTGGGAGCTGCTGGGGCAGACTGGGAGCAGACTGGGAGCAGACTGGGAGCTGCTGGGCCATACTGGGAGCAGGATGGGAGCAGACTGGGAGCTGCTGGAGCAGAGTGGGAGCAGACTGGGAGCAGACTGGGAGCTGCTGGGGCAGACTGGGAGCAGACTGGGAGCTGCTGGGGCAGACTGGGAGCAGACTGGGAGCTGCTGGGCCATACTGGGAGCAGACTGGGAGCTGCTGGAGCAGACTGGGACCAGACTGGGAGCAGACTGGGAGCTGCTGTGGTAGACTGGGAGCAGACTGGGAGCAGACTGGGAGCTGCTGGGGCAGACTGGGACCAGACTGGGAGCTGCTGGGAGCAGACAGCTGGGGCAGACTGGGAGCAGACTGGGCAGACTGGGCAGACTGGGAGCTGCTGGGGCACTGCAGGAGCAGACTGGGAGCAGACTGGGAGCAGACTGGGAGCTGCTGGGGGAGCAGACTGGGAGCAGACTGGGAGCTGCTGGGGCATACTGGGAGCAGACTGGGAGCAGACTGGGAGCTGCTGGGGCAGACTGGGAGCAGACTGGGAGCAGACTGGGAGCTGCTGGGGCATACTGGGAGCAGACTGGGAGCAGACTGGGAGCTGCTGGGGCATACTGGGAGCAGACTGGGAGCAGACTGGGAGCTGCTGTGGCATACTGGGATCAGACTGGGAGCAGACTGGGAGCAGACTGGGAGCTGCTGGGGCAGACTGGGAGCAGACTGGGAGCAGACTGGGAGCTGCTGGGGCAGACTGGGACCAGACTGGGAGCAGACTGGGAGCTGCTGGGGCATACTGGGATCAGACTGGGAGCTGCTGGGGCAGACTGGGAGCAGACTGGGAGCAGACTGGGAGCAGACTGGGAGCTGCTGGGGCAGACTGGGAGCAGACTGGGAGCAGACTGGGAGCTGCTGGGGCAGACTGGGAGCAGACTGGGAGCTGCTGGAGCAGACTGGGACCAGACTGGGAGCAGCTGGGGCAGCTGGGGCAGACTGGGAGCAGACTGGGAGCAGACTGGGAGCAGACTGGGGCAGACTGGGAGCAGACTGGGAGCAGACTGGGGCAGACTGGGAGCAGACTGGGAGCTGCTGGGGCAGACTGGGACCAGACTGGGCAGACTGAGCTGCTGGGGCATACTGGGAGCAGACTGGGAGCAGACTGGGAGCTGCTGGGGCATACTGGGAGCAGACTGGGAGCTGCTGGGGCATACTGGGAGCAGACTGGGAGCAGACTGGGAGCTGCTGGGGCAGACTGGGAGCAGACTGGGAGCTGAATAGGAGCTGCTGGGGCAGACTGGGACCAGACTGGGAGCTGCTGGGGCATACTGGGAGCAGACTGGGAGCAGACTGGGAGCTGCTAGGGCATACTGGGAGCAGACTGGGAGCTGCTGGCGCAGACTGGGAGCAGACTGGGAGCTGACTGGGGCAGACTGGGAGCAGACTGGGAGCAGACTGGGAGCTGCTGGGGCATACTGGGAGCAGACTGGGAGCTGCTGGGGCAGACTGGGAGCAGACTGGGAGCTGCTGGGCCAGACTGGGACCAGACTGGGAGCTGCTGGGGCAGACTGGGAGCAGACTGGGAGCAGACTGGGAGCTGCTGGGTCATACTGGGAGCAGACTGGGAGCTGCTGGGGCAGACTGGGAGCAGACTGGGAGCAGACTGGGAGCTGCTGGGGCAGACTGGGAGCAGACTGGGAGCTGCTGGGGCAGACTGGGAGCAGACTGGGAGCTGCTGGGGCAGACTGGGAGCAGACTGGGAGCTGCTGGGGCAGACTGGGAGCAGACTGGGAGCAGACTGGGAGCTTCTGGGGCAGACTGGGAGCAGACTGGGAGCAGACTGGGAGCAGACTGGGAGCAGACTGGGAGCTGCTGGGGCAGACTGGGAGCAGACTGGGAGCAGACTGGGAGCTGCTGGGGCATACTGGGAGCAGACTGGGAGCAGACTGGGAGCTGCTGGGGCATACTGGGAGCAGACTGGGACCAGACTGGGAGCTGCTGGGGCATACTGGGAGCAGACTGGGAGCAGACTGGGAGCTGCTGGGTCATACTGGGAGCAGACTGGGAGCTGCTGGGGCAGACTGGGAGCAGACTGGGAGCTGCTGGGCCATACTGGGACCGGACTGGGAGCTGCTGGGGGAGACTGGGAGCAGACTGGGAGGAGACTGGGAGCTGCTGGGGCAGACTGGGAGCAGACTGGGAGCAGACTGGGAGCTGCTGGGGCAGACTGGGAGCAGACTGGGAGCTGCTGGGGCATACTGGGAGCAGACTGGGAGCTGCTGGGGCATACTGGGAGCAGACTGGGAGCTGCTGGGGCATACTGGGAGCAGACTGGGAGCAGACTGGGAGCTGCTGGGGCAGACTGGGAGCAGACTGGGAGCAGACTGGGAGCTGCTGGGCCATACTGGGAGCAGGACTGGGAGCAGACTGGGAGCTGCTGGAGCAGAGTGGGAGCTGCTGGGGCAGACTGGGACCGGACTGGGAGCAGACTGGGAGCTGCTGTGGTAGACTGGGAGCAGACTGGGAGCAGACTGGGAGCTGCTGGGGCAGACTGGGAGCAGACTGGGAGCTGCTGGGGCAGACTGGGAGCAGACTGGGAGCTGCTGGGGCAGACTGGGAGCAGACTGGGAGCAGACTGGGAGCTACTGTGGCATACTGGGAACAGACTGGGAGCAGACTGGGAGCTGCTGGGGCAGACTGGGAGCAGACTGGGAGCAGACTGGGAGCTGCTAGGGCATACTGGGACCAGACTGGGAGCTGCTGGGGCAGACTGGGGCAGACTGGGAGCAGACTGGGAGCAGACTGGGAGCTGCTGGGGCATACTGGGAGCAGACTGGGAGCAGACTGGGGGCTGATGGGGCAGACTGGGAGCAGACTGGGAGCTGCTGGGCCATACTGGGAGCAGACTGGGAGCAGACTGGGAGCTGCTGTGGCATACTGGGATCAGACTGGGAGCTGCAGGGGCAGACTGGGAGCAGACTGGGAGCAGACTGGGAGCTGCTGGGGCAGACTGGGAGCAGACTGGGAGCTGCTGGGGCATACTGGGAGCAGACTGGGAGCAGACTGGGAGCTGCTGGGGCATACTGGGAGCAGACTGGGAGCAGACTGGGGGCTGGAGCAGACTGGGAGCAGACTGGGAGCTGCTGGGAGCAGACTGGGAGCAGACTGGGAGCAGACTGGGAGCAGACTGGGAGCAGACTGGGAGCAGACTGGGAGCAGACTGGGAGCTGCTGGGGCAGACTGGGAGCAGACTGGGAGCAGACTGGGGAGCTGCTGGGAGCAGACTGGGAGCAGACTGGGAGCAGACTGGGAGCTGGGCAGACTGGGAGCAGACTGGGAGCAGACTGGGGCAGACTGGGAGCTGCTGGGAGCAGACTGGGAGCAGACTGGGGGAGCAGACTGGGAGCAGACTGGGAGCTGCTGGGGCAGACTGGGAGCAGACTGGGAGCAGACTGGGCAGCTGGGAGCAGACTGGGAGCAGACTGGGAGCAGACTGGGGCTGGGGCAGACTGGGAGCAGACTGGGAGCAGACTGGGAGCAGCAGACTGGGAGCAGACTGGGAGCTGCTGGGGCATACTGGGAGCAGACTGGGAGCAGACTGGGAGCTGCTGGCAGACTGGGAGCAGACTGGGAGCAGACTGGGAGCAGACTGGGAGCTACTGGGAGCAGACTGGGAGCTGCTGGGGCAGACTGGGAGCAGACTGGGAGCAGACTGGGCAGCTGGGAGCAGACTGGGAGCAGAGTGGGAGCTGCTGGGGCAGACTGGGACCGGACTGGGAGCAGACTGGGAGCTGCTGGGGCAGACTGGGACCAGACTGGGAGCAGACTGGGAGCTGCTGGGGCAGACTGGGACCAGACTGGGAGCAGACTGGGAGCTGCTGGGGCAGACTGGGAGCAGACTGGGAGCAGACTGGGAGCTGCTGGGCAGACTGGGAGCAGACTGGGAGCAGACTGGGAGCTGCTGGGGCTGACTGGCAGCAGACTTGGAGCAGACTGGGAGCTGCTGGGGCATACTGGGAGCAGACTGGGACCGGACTGGGAGCTGCTGGGGCAGACTGGGAGCAGACTGGGAGCTACTGGGGCATACTGGGAGCAGACTGGGAGCAGACTGGGAGCTGCTGTGGCATACTGGGATCAGACTGGGAGCAGACTGGGAGCTGCTGGGGCAGACTGGGAGCAGACTTGGAGCAGACTGGGAGCTGCTGGGGCATACTGGGTGCAGACTGGGAGCTTCTGGGGCAGACTGGGAGCACACTGGGAGCTGCTGGGGCATACTGGGATCAGACTGGGAGCTGCTGGGGCAGACTGGGAGCAGACTGGGAGCAGACTTGGAGCAGACTGGGAGCTGCTGGGGCATACTGGGAGCAGACTGGGAGCAGAATGGGAGCTGCTGGGGCATACTGGGATCAGACTGGGAGCTGCTGGGTCATACTGGGACCAGACTGGGAGCTGCTGGGGCATACTGGGAGCAGACTGGGAGCAGACTGGGAGCTTCTGGGGCAGACTGGGAGCACACTGGGAGCTGCTGGGGCAGACTGGGAGCAGACTGGGAGCAGACTGGGAGCTGCTGGGGCAGACTGGGAGCAGACTGGGAGCTGCTGGGGCAGACTGGGAGCAGACTGGGAGCAGACTGGGGCAGACTGGGAGCAGACTGGGAGCAGACTGGGAGCAGACTGGGAGCAGACTGGGAGCTGCTGGGGCAGACTGGGAGCAGACTGGGAGCAGACTGGGAGCTGCTGGGAGCAGACTGGGAGCAGACTGGGAGCTGCTGGGGCAGACTGGGAGCAGACTGGGAGCTGACTGGGAGCTGCTGGGGCAGACTGGGAGCAGACTGGGAGCTGCTGGGGCATACTGGGAGCAGACTGGGAGCAGACTGGGAGCTGCTGGGGCATACTGGGAGCAGACTGGGAGCAGACTGGGAGCTGACTGGGAGCAGACTGGGACTGGGGCACTGGGAGCAGACTGGGAGCAGACTGGGAGCTGCTGGGAGCAGACTGGGAGCAGACTGGGGCAGACTGGGAGCAGACTGGGAGCTGCTGGGGCATACTGGGAGCAGACTGGGAGCAGACTGGGAGCTGCTGGGGCATACTGGGAGCAGACTGGGAGCTGCTGGGGCAGACTGGGAGCAGACTGGGAGCAGACTGGGAGCTGCTGGAGCAGACTGGGAGCAGACTGGGAGCTGCTGGGGCAGACTGGGAGCAGACTGGGGCTGACTGGGAGCATACTGGGAGCAGACTGGGAGCAGACTGGGAGCAGACTGGGAGCAGACTGGGAGCAGACTGGGAGCTGCTGGGGGCAGACTGGGCAGACTGGGAGCAGACTGGGAGCTGCTGGGGCAGACTGGGAGCAGACTGGGAGCTGCTGGGGCAGACTGGGAGCAGACTGGGAGCAGACTGGGAGCTGCTGGAGCAGACTGGGAGCAGACTGGGAGCTGCTGGAGCAGACTGGGAGCTGCTGGGGCAGACTGGGAGCAGACTGGGAGCAGACTGGGAGCTGCTGGGCAGACTGGGAGCAGACTGGGAGCAGACTGGGAGCTGCTGGGGCATACTGGGAGCAGACTGGGAGCAGACTGGGAGCTGCTGGGGCAGACTGGGAGCTACTGAGGCAGACTGGGAGCAGACTGGGACCAGACTGGGAGCAGACTGGGAGCTACTGGGGCAGACTGGGAGCAGACTGGGAGCAGACTGGGAGCTGCTGGGGCAGACTGGGACCAGACTGGGAGCAGACTGGGAACTGCTGGGGCATACTGGGACCAGACTGGGAGCAGACTGGGAGCTGCTGGGGCAGACTGGGAGCAGACTGGGAGCAGACTGGGAGCAGACTGGGGCAGACTGGGAGCAGACTGGGAGCAGACTGGGATCTGCTGGGAGCAGACTGGGAGCAGACTTGGAGCAGACTGGGAGCATACTGGGAGCTGCTGGGAGCAGACTGGGAGCAGAGAGCTTGGAGCATACTGGGAGCAGACTGGGAGCAGACTGGGAGCTGCTGGGGCATACTGGGAGCAGACTGGGAGCAGACTGGGAGCTGCTGGGGCATACTGGGAGCAGACTGGGAGCTGCTGGGGCAGACTGGGAGCAGACTGGGAGCAGACTGGGAGCAGACTGGAGCAGACTGGGAGCAGACTGGGAGCAGACTGGGAGCAGACTGGGAGCAGACTGGGAGCTGCTGGATCAGACTGGGAGCAGACTGGGAGCTGCTGGGTCAGACTGGGAGCTGGGAGCAGACTGGGGCAGCTGGGAGCAGACTGGGAGCTGCTGGGGAATACTGGGAGCAGACTGGGAGCAGACTGGGAGCTGCTGGGCCATGGGAGCTGCAGACTGGGAGCAGACTGGGAGCAGACTGGGAGCAGACTGGGAGCTGCTGGGGCAGACTGGGGCAGACTGGGAGCTGGGAGTTGCTGGGAGATACTGCGAGCAGACTGGGAGCTGCTGGGTCATACTGGGAGCAGACTGGGAGCAGACTGGGAGCTGCTGGGGCATACTGGGAGCAGACTGGGAGCTGCTGGGTCAGACTGGGAGCAGACTGGGAGCTGCTGGGGCATACTGGGAGCAGACTGGGAGCAGACTGGGAGCTGCTGGTGCATACTGGGAGCAGACTGGAACCAGACTGGGAGCTGCTGGGGCAGACTGGGACCGGACTGGGAGCTGCTGGGGAATACTGGGAGCAGACTGGGAGCAGACTGGGAGCTGCTGGGGCATACTGGGAGCAGACTGGGAGCTGCTGGGGCAGACTGGGAGCAGACTGGGAGCAGACTGGGAGCTGCTGGGTCATACTGGGAGCAGACTGGGAGCTGCTGGGGCAGACTGGGACCGGACTTGGAGCATACTGGGAGCAGACTGGGAGCAGACTGGGAGCAGACTGGGAGCTGCTGGGGCATACTGGGTCCAGACTGGGAGCAGAGTGGGAGCTGCTGGGGCATACTGGGAGCAGACTGGGAGCTGCTGGGGCAGACTGGTAGCAGACTGGGAGCAGAGTGGGAGCTGCTGGAGCAGAGTGGGAGCAGACTGGGAGCAGACTGGGAGCTGCTGGGGCAGACTGGGAGCAGACTGGGAGCAGACAGGGAGCTGCTGGGGAATACTGGGAGCAGACTGGGAGCAGACAGAGAGCTGCTGGGGCATACTGGGACCAGACTGGGAGCAGACTGGGAGCTGCTGGGGAATACTGGGAGCAGACTGGGAGCAGACAGGGAGCTGCTGGGGCATACTGGGAGCAGACTGGGAGCAGACTTGGAGCAGACTGGGAGCTGCTGGGGCATGCTGGGACCAGACTGGGAGTAGACTGGGATCTGCTGGGACAGACTGGGACCAGACTGGGAGCAGAGTGGGTGCTGCTGGGGCAGACTGGGAGCAGACTGGGAGCAGACTGGGAGCTGCTGGGGCATACTGGGAGCAGACTGGGAGCAGACTGGGATCTGCTGGGGCAGACTGGGAGCAGACTTGGAGCAGACTGGGAGCATACTGGGAGCTGCTGGGGTAGACTGGGAGCAGACTTGGAGCATACTGGGAGCAGACTGGGAGCAGACTGGGAGCTGCTGGGGCATACTGGGTCCAGACTGGGAGCAGAGTGGGAGCTGCTGGGGCATACTGGGAGCAGACTGGGAGCTGCTGGGGCAGACTGGTAGCAGACTGGGAGCAGAGTGGGAGCTGCTGGAGCAGAGTGGGAGCAGAGTGGGAGCAGACTGCGAGCAGACTGGGAGCTGCTGGGGCAGACTGGGAGCAGACTGGGAGCTGCTGGATCAGACTCGGAGCAGACTGGGAGCTGCTGGGTCATACTGGGAGCTGCTGGGGCAGACTGGGAGCAGACTGGGAGCTGCTGGGGAATACTGGGAGCAGACTGGGAGCAGACTGGGAGCTGCTGGGGCAGACTGGGAGCAGACTGGGAGCAGACTGGGACCTGCTGGGGCAGACTGGGAGCAGACTGGGAGCAGACTGGGAGCAGACTGGGAGCTGCTGGGGCAGACTGGGAGCAGACTGGGAGCGGATTGGGAGTTGCTGGGTTATACTGCGATCAGACTGGGAGCTGCTGGGTCATACTGGGAGCAGACTGGGAGCAGACTGGGAGCTGCTGGGGCATACTGGCAGCAGACTGGGAGCAGACTGGGAGCTGCTGGGGCATACTGGGAACAGACTGGGAGCAGACTGGAAGCTGCTGGGGCATACTGGGAGTAGACTGGGAGCTGCTGGGGCAGACTCGGAGTAGACTGGGAGCAGACTGGGAGCTGCTGGGGCAGACTGGGAGCAGACTGGGAGCTGCTGGGGCAGAGTGGGGGCAGAGTGGGAGCAGACTGGGAGCAGACTGGGAGCTGCTGGGGCAGAGTGGGGGCAGAGTGGGAGCAGAGTGGGAGCAGAGTGGGAGCAGACTGGGAGCTGCTGGGGCATACTGGGACCATACTGGGGCCAAACTGGTCCATACTGGGACACCCCCTCCAAAGCTGAGCCGGGACCCACTCGGTCATCCCCCCCGATCCCCCCCAACTGGGCCAAACTGGTTTGTGCTGGGCTCCCTCCCAGTCCAACCAGTACAAACCAGTAAGAGTCGCACCGAGCAGCCAGAGCTTTACTGGGAGGCACTGGGAGGCCTGGAGCTGACCGGTCCAGACCGGAAGGCACTGGGAGGCTCCTGCCAGCACCTCTGGGGGGCAACTGGGACACACTGGGAGGCACTGGGCCATACTGGTTTGAACTGGGATGGACTGGAAAGAGGCTCAGAGGCCGTTTGGAGGCACTGGGATGGACTGGTTGGCACTGGGAGGGCACTGGGAAGGACTGGGAGGGCACTGGGAGGGTAACTGGGCCATACTGGTTTGAACTGGGAGGGACTGGGAGGGGCCTCAGAGGCTGTTTGGAGGCACTGGGAGGGACTGGGAGAGACTGGGATGGACTGGGAAGGTAACTGGGCCATACTGGTTTGAACTGGGATGGACTGGGAGGGACCTCAGAGCCCCTCTGGGGACACTGGGATGGACTGGGAGAAACTGGGATGGACTGGGAGGGTAACTGGGCCATACTGGTTTGAACTGGGATGGACTGGGAGGGACCTCAGAGCCCCTTTGGGGGCACTGGGATGGACTGGGAGAAACTGGGATGGACTGGGAGGGTAACTGGGCCATACTGGTTTGAACTGGGCCATACTGGGACAGCCTGGGAGGGGCACTGGGATGGCCTGGGGGGGTCCTGTGCCATATTGGTTTGAACTGGGCCATACTGCGATGGACTGGAAGGGGCCTCAGAGCCCTTTGGGGGCACTGGGATGGCCTGGGGGTGCCCATGCCGCACTGGTGGGAGCCAGTGGGTGTCGGTGGGAGCCGGTGGGTGCTGGTGGGTGTCGGTGGGTGTCAGTGGGTGTCGGTGGGAGCGGGTGGGTGCTGCTGGGTGCCAATAGGTGTCGGTGGGAGCCAGTAGGTGCCGGTGGGTGTCAGTAGGAGCCGGTGGGTGCTGGTGGGTGCCAGTAGGAGCCAGTGGGTGCCGGTGGGAGCCGGTAGGTGCTGATGGGTGTCGGTGGGAGCTGGTGGGTGTCGGTGGGGCCTAGATGCGCCCTGCCTGCTTGAGGCCCTCCAGCAGGGCAGGGACGTCCTGCACCTTCTGCCCCCCGCCCCGGGCCGGGGGCTCCTCCAGCTTCAGGATCTTCAGCCTTGGGGGGTCCGGGGGGGTGCCCCCCAGCTCTGCCGCTGGGATCACCTCCAGGGGCTTCTTCTTGGCCTTCTGCGGGGGGGGGCAACTGGGAGTTAACTGGGGGCTTACTGGGAGGGGGGAAACGGCAGGACCCCCACCCCCCAAGCCCACTCAAATCCCTTCCCAGTGCCTCCCAGTCCACCACAGTGCCCCCAGATCCCCTCCCAGTCCATCCCAATCCCCTCCCAGTCCCCTCCAATCCCTCCCAATCCCCTCCCAGTGTCCCCAAACCCCACCCCAGTCTCCTCCAATCCCCTCCCAGTGCCCCCAGATCCCCTCCCAGTCCATCCCAGTGCCCCTCAACCCCTCCCAGTCCCCTCCAATCCCTCCCAATCCCCTCCCAGTGTCCCCAAACCCCACCCCAGTCTCCTCCAATCCCCTCCCAGTCCCTCCCAATCCCCTCCCAGTCCATCCCAGTGCCCCCAAGCCCCCTCCCAGTCCCTCCCAATCCCCTCCCACTCCATCCCAGTGCCCCCAAACCCCTCCCAGTCCCTCCCAAGTCCCTCCCAGCCCCTCCCAAGTCCCTCCCAGTCCCCCAACTCCCCCCCAGCCCCTCCCAGCCCCCCCCCAACCCCCTCCCAGTGCCCCCCAGCATGGCTCACCATGATGTTGGGCAGGGTGGCGTATCTGGGCTCGTTGAGCCTGAGGTCTGCAGTCAGCACGGCAGGGAGGCGCAACCGAAGCCTCTCCAGGCCCCCATCCACCTCCCTCTCCACCAGCACCGCCTCAGACTCCAGCTCCAGCCGGGAGGCAAAGGTCCCCTGCGCACCAGTAAGGCATTGGGAGTCTCCCAGTATGGACTGGGAGGCCTCCCAGCAACTCCCAGTGACCCCAAGCCCCTCTCCCACTCCATCCCAGTAGCTCCCAGCAACTCCCAGTGACCCCAAACCCCTCTCCCACTCCATTCCAGTACATCCCAGTAGCTCCCAGCAACTCCCAGTGACCCCAAACCCCTCTCCCACTCCATTCCAGTACATCCCAGTAGCTCCCAGCAACTCCCAGTGACCCCAAACCCCTCTCCCACTCCATCCCAGTAGCTCCCAGCAACTCCCAGTGACCACAAACCCCTCTCCCACTCCATCCCAGTAGCTCCCAGCAACTCCCAGTGACCCCAAGCCCCTCTCCCACTCCATTCCAGTACATCCCAGTAGCTCCCAGCAACTCCCAGTGACCCCAAACCCCTCTCCCACTCCATCCCAGTAGCTCCCAGCAACTCCCAGTGACCCCAAACCCCTCTCCCACTCCATCCCAGTAGCTCCCAGCAACTCCCAGTGACCCCAAACCCCTCTCCCACTCCATTCCAGTACATCCCAGTAGCTCCCAGCAACTCCCAGTGACCCCAAACCCCTCTCCCACTCCATCCCAGTAGCTCCCAGCAACTCCCAGTGACCCCAAACCCCTCTCCCACTCCATCCCAGTAGCTCCCAGCAACTCCCAGTGACCCCAAACCCCTCTCCCCTCCATCCCAGTAGCTCCCAGCAACTCCCAGTGACCCCAAACCCCTCTCCCACTCCATTCCAGTACATCCCAGTAGCTCCCAGCAACTCCCAGTGACCCCAAACCCCTCTCCCACTCCATTCCAGTACATCCCAGTAGCTCCCAGCAACTCCCAGTGACCCCAAACCCCTCTCCCACTCCATCCCAGTAGCTCCCAGCAACTCCCAGTGACCACAAACCCCTCTCCCACTCCATCCCAGTAGTTCCCAGCAACTCCCAGTGACCCCAAGCCCCTCTCCCACTCCATCCCAGTAGCTCCCAGCAACTCCCAGTGACCCCAAACCCCTCTCCCACTCCATTCCAGTACATCCCAGTAGCTCCCAGCAACTCCCAGTGACCCCAAACCCCTCTCCCACTCCATCCCAGTAGCTCCCAGCAACTCCCAGTGACCCCAAACCCCTCTCCCACTCCATCCCAGTAGCTCCCAGCAACTCCCAGTGACCCCAAGCCCCTCTCCCACTCCATCTCAGTAGGTCCCAGCAACTCCCAGCGACCCCAAACCCCTCTTCCAGTCCATCCAAGTAGCTCCCAGTGCCCCCTAAACCTCTCTCCCAGTAACCCCCAGCATCCCTCCCCCATCCGTTCCCGCCCTCCTCTGCACCATCCCCATCCCAATATGCACTGGGAGCCTCCCACTAAGTCTTGGGGTCCTCCCAGTTCCAAACTGGAATCCCCTGAGCAGCGACCATAACCTCCCAGGACCAACTGCAGCCCCTCCCAGCAGGCCCCGCCCCTTCCCCAGCCCACGCCGCGCCTCCACGTGGCGGGGGGGATAAATCCCATGAGCCACCGGGGCAGGTGAGGGGAATGTATCCCGTCACCCCCCGCGCTCGCGGCGCTGGGGGGCAGGCACACCCCATCGTGCAATGCGGCAGGTAGGGACTATATCCCATCAGCCCCATGCGGCAGGGCGGGCAGAGTCCACTCGCCGCTGTGACGGGGCGGGCATATCCCATCGTGCCCCGCGCCACGGGAGGGGTGGAGGGGGGGAGGGTATATCCCATCGCGCCCCGCGGCCGAGCCTCACCTGCGGCCAGTCCAACATGGCGGCCAGCATCTGCCCGGTCTGGTTGCAGTCGTCGTCGATCGCCTACGGAACACAGGGCACAGGGGCGAGGGGGGGGGGGTGTGTGGGCACCTATAGGCCACCCAGAGGGCGCAACCCCCCCCCCGCTCCTCCCCCCCCGGGCACCCTAGAGGGGACCAGGAACCGACAGCGAGCCCATAGGGGGCTGTGGGGAGGGCTACAGAGGGATCCACAGTGTCCCATGGGGCTCCATGGGCTCTCTATAGGGATCCACAGTGTCCCATAGGGCTCCCATAGCCCATAGGGGCTCAGGAGGGTCTCTGTGGGGCTCCATAGGAAGCCACAGGGTCTCTATGGGGCTCAGGAGGGTCTCTGGGGCTCAGGAGGGTCTCTATGGGGCTCCATAGGAAGCTACAGGGTCTCTGTAGGGCTCAGGAGAGTCTCTGTGGGGCTCCATGGGAAGTCACAGGGTCTCTATGGGGCTCCATAGGAAGCTACAGGGTCTCTGTGGGGCTCAGCAGGGCCCCCACAGTGTCTCCCCAGGGCTCCTCGGGCACCCACGGGGTCTGCAGCCTGCCCCGCCGGGGTCTGTGGGACAGCCCTCAGGCTGTGTGCGCTCCCGCCGGTGCCCGCGCAGCGCCCCCTGCCGGGGCCGCGCCTCACCTGCTTGCCCAGCAGCAGGAGCTGCGGCTGCAGCCTGCCCGCCAGCGCCGCCAGCGCCGCCGCCACCTCCCGCGGCCCCACCGCCTGCCCCTGCCCCACCTCCAGCAGCACCGCCCGGTCGGCCCCCACCGCCAGCGCCGTCCGCAGCGTCTCCTGCAGGACACAGCCCGGCGCTGAGCGCCCCAGGGAGGGCCTGAGCCCCCAGAGAGGACCCCCAGCCCCCCAGGGAGGGCCTGACCCCCCTATAGATGACCCCCAGCCCCCCAGGGAGGGCCTGAGCCCCCTAGAGAGGACCCCCAACCCTTCTATAGAGGACCCCCAGCCCCCCAGAGAGGACCCCCAACCCCCTAGAGAGGACCCTCAACCCTCTATAGGTGACCTGAACCCCCTAGAGAGGACCTGAGCCCCCTAGAGAGGGCCCCCAACCCTTCTAGAGAGGACCCCAACCCTTCCATAGAGGACCTGAGCCCCCTGTAGATGACCCCCAACCCCCCAGAGAGGACCCCAAGCCCACTATAGAGGACCTGAGCCCCCTATAGAGGACCCCCAACCACCTGGAGAGGACCCCAACCCTTCTATAGAGAACCCCCAACCCTCTATAGATGATCTGAACCCCCTAGAGAGGACCCCAGCCCCCAGAGAGGACCCCAGCCCCCAGAGAGGGCCTGACCCCCAGAGAGAACCCCAGCCCCCAGAGAGGACCCCAACCCCTAGAGAGGACCCCAACCCCTCTAGAGAAGATCCCAACCCTTCCATAGAGGACCTGAGCCCCTATAGATGACCCCCAACCCCCAGAGAGGACCCCAAGCCCACTATAGAGGACCCCCAACCCCTAGAGAGGACCCCCAACCCTCCATAGATGATCTGAACCCCCTAGAGAGGACCTGAACCCCTATAAAGGACCCCCAACCCCCAGAGAGGATCCCCAACCCCTAGAGAGGACCCCCAACCCCCAGAACCCCCCCCCAGAGAGAACCCCAGCCCCCAGAGAGGACTCCAGGCCCCAGAGAGAGCCCCAGCCACCCAGAGAGGACCCCCAACCCCCAGAGATGACCCCCAGCCCCCAGAGAGGATCCCCAACCCTTCTATAGAGGACCCCAACCCCCAGAGAGAACCCCAGCCCCTAGAGAGGACTCCAGCCCCCAGAGAGGATCTGAACCCCCTATAGAGGACCCTCAACCCTCTATAGATGATCTGAACCCCCTAGAGAGCACCTGAGCCCCCAGAGAGGACCCCAACCCCCAGAGAGAACCCCCAGAGAGGACCCCAGTCCCCTATAGAAGACCCCAACCCTTCTATAGAGAACTCCCAACCCTCTATAGATGATCTGAACCCCCTAGAGAGCACCTGAATCCCCTATAGAGGACCCCCAACTCTTCTAGAGAGGACCCCCTGCCCCCCAGAGAGGACCCCCAGCCCCCTAGAGAGGACCCCAACCCCCCAGAGAGAACCCCCAGCCCCCCAGAGAGGATCTGAACCCCCTAGAGAGGACCCCCAGCCCCCTAGAGAGGACCCCCAGCCCCCCAGAGAGGATCTGAACCCCCTAGAGAGGACCCCCAGCCCCCTAGTGAGGGCCCCAAGCCCCCTATAGATGACCCCCAAGTCCCCTAGAGAGGACCTGAGCCCCCTATAGATGACCCCCAACCCCTTATAGAAGACCCCAACCCCCTATAGAGAACCCCCAACCCTCTATAGAGGACCTGAGCCCCCTATAGAAGACCCCCAATCCCCTATAGAGGACCCCAAGCCCTCTATAAATGACCCCCAACCCCTAGAGAGGACCCCAAGCCCCTATAGATGACCCCCAACCCCCTATAGAGGGCCTGAGCCCCCTATAGAAGACCCCAACGCCCCTGTAAGAGACCCCAAGCCCCTCTGTAGAGAATCTGAATCCCCTACAAGGGACCCTAACCCCCTACAGCAAACCCTCAACCCCCTATAGGGGGCCCCCCACCCCACTAGAGATGACCCCCAACCCCTGTATAGAGGACCTGAGCCCCCTATAGGGGGCCCCAAACCTCCATAAGGGACACAACCCCTACAGGAGACCCCAATTGCCCCCAGCAGCGCCCCCCCAGTAGCTCCCAGTCCCCCCCAAATCCCCTCCCAGAGCATCCCAGTAGCTCCCAGGACCCCCAAATCCCTTCCCAGTGCCCCCAGTAGCTCCCAGTCCCCCCAAATCCCCTCCCAGTGCCCCCCAGTAGCTCCCAGTCCCCCCCAAATCCCCTCCCAGTGCCCCCCAGTAGCTCCCAGTCCCCCCCAAATCCCCTCCCAGTGCCCCCCAGTAGCTCCCAGTCCCCTCCCAGTGCCTCCCAATCCCCCCATAGAGTGGACCCCAACATGCAGGAGGTGACCCCGGGGGGGCACTGAGGACTTTGGGGGGGGAGGCTTTGAACTCTGGGGGGGTGGCAGCCCTTTGGGGGGGTCCCAGAGAACTGAGGGGGTCCTAAACATGGGGAGGGGACTCAAAGGGGTCAGGACAGGGGTCCCAGTGCCCCTCAGTACCTCCCAGTGCCTCCCAGTATCCCCCAAAATGGACCCAAACATGCAGGAGGTAACCCCAGGGGGGGCACCAAGGACTTTGGGGGGGGAGGCTTTGAACTCTGGGGGGGGCCCAGCCCTTTGGGGGGGTCCTAAACATGGGGAGGGGACTCAAAGGGGTCAGGACAGGGGTCCCAGTGCCCCCCAGTCCCTCCCAGTATCCCCCAAAATGGACCCAGGCATGCAGGAGGTGACCCCAGGGAGGGCACCAAGGACTCTGGGGGGGAGGGGGAGGGGTGTAGGGCTGGGGGGGGGGGGTCCCAGGGTTTGGGGAGGGGGTGTCCCAACCTGGCTGGCTTTGGTGCCCACACTGACAGCAATGACCTCGCTGGCTGCCCCCTTCTCCTTCAGCCTCACAGCCTCCTCCAGGGCGATCTCACAGAAGGGGTTCAGGGAGTGCTTCACCCCCTGGGTCTGGACCTCTCCCCCCCCCGCGGCCACCCGCACCTGGGGGGGGCACAGAATGTTGGGGGGGGGCCTGAGGGGTTTGGGGACACACACCTCCCCCCCCCCAGACTCCCCCCGGGAAGGATTTGTGGGGGGGGGGAGGGGGTTGGGGGAGGTCTCGGGGGTCAGAGAGAGACCAGGGTGGGAGGGCCCAGGGTCTGGGGGACACCAGGGTCTTGGAGGGGGCCCAGGGGCCTGGGGGGTCCCAGGCTCTTGAGGAGAGTCCCAGAGGCCGGGGGGGGGGGGGAGGAAAGGGTCTTAGGGAGGGTTCCACAGGTCCTGGGGGTCCCAGGGGCCTGGAGGGGTCCCAGGTTCTTGAGTCCCAGAGGCCTGGGGGGGTCTCAGGGTCGGTCCCACAGGTCCTGGGGGTCCCAGGGGCCTGGAGGAAGGCCCAGAGGTCTGCAGGGGTCCCAGGGTCTTAAGGGGGGGTCCAAGGCTCTTGAGTCCCAGAGGCCTGGGGGGGGGTCTCAGGGTCGGTCCCACAGGTCCTGGGGGTCCCAGAGGTCTGGAGGGGTCCCAGGCTCTTGAGGAGAGTCCCAGAGGCCTGGGGGGAACTCAGGGTTTTAGGGAGGATCCCACAGGTCTTGGGGGTCCCAGGGGCCTGGAGGGGTCCCAGGCGCTTGAAGAGAGCCCCAGAGGCCTGGGGGGGCTCTCAGGGTCTTGGGGAGGGTCCCGGGGCCTGGGGGGTGCCCCAGGCCCCTGCGGGTGCCCCAAGGCCCAGGGGTTAAGGCGACTCTGGGGTCAGCCCTGCCGGGGGGAGGGGCCCGCGGGGGGGAGGAAGGGCTCCCGGGCAGGGGTCCCGCGGGCCCGGGGGTGACGCAGGGGCCGGGGGAGGTCCCCGGGGGCGCCCCCGCCCGGCGCCGGCCGCACCTTCACGGCGTAGTCAATGACCCTCTTCACCCCCACCAGCACCCGCAGCGCCGCCATGACCGCCAGCCGCGCACGCCGCGTCAACGCGTCACCACGTCACGCACGCTGCGTCGCGCCCCGCGCCCCCCATCCATCCCCGCCCGCCTCAGGTGCACACGGCCCGCCGCCGGCTGAGGCCGCGCCTCCCGGGACAGCGGGTCACGCCCCCTCGTTGGTAAGCCCCGCCTCCTCGGGGGCAGTTTGGCCAATACGCATGAGAGGGGGCGTGGCTAAGGGGGACACCCTGCCAGCCGCTGGGTGCTCAGTGGGACCCAAGCGGAAGGGGGTTGGGGAGCGCTGGGAGCGACCGGGGGGGACTGGGAGGGCGCTGGGCTGAACTGGGCCATACTGGGAGGGCACTGGGAGGGCACTGGGCTGAACTGGGAGGGCACTAGGAGGGCACTGGGCTGAACTGGGCTATACTGGGAGGCACTGGGAGGGCACTGGGCTGAACTGGGCCATACTGGGAGGGCACTGGGAGGGCACTGGGCTGAACTGGGAGGGCACTAGGAGGGCACTGGGCTGAACTGGGCTATACTGGGAGGGCACTGGGAGGGCACTGGGCTGAACTGGGCCATACTGGGAGGGCACTGGGAGGGCACTGGGCTGAACTGGGAGGGCACTAGGAGGGCACTGGGCTGAACTGGGCTATACTGGGAGGGCACTGGGCTGAACTGGGCTATACTGGGAGGGCACTGGGAGGGCACTGGGCTGAACTGGGCTATACTGGGAGGGCACTGGGAGGGCACTGGGCTGAACTGGGCCATACTGGGAGGCACTGGGAGGGCACTGGGCTGAACTGGGCTATACTGGGAGGGCACTGGGAGGGCACTGGGCTGAACTGGGAGGGCACTAGGAGGGCACTGGGCTGAACTGGGCTATACTGGGAGGGCACTGGGAGAGCACTGGGCTGAACTGGGCCATACTGGGAGGCACTGGGAGGGCACTGGGCTGGGAGGGCACTGGGAGGGCACTGGGGCTGGGCCATACTGGGAGGGCACTGGGAGGGCACTGGGCTGAACTGGGAGGGCACTAGGAGGGCACTGGGCTGAACTGGGCCATACTGGGAGGGCACTGGGAGGGCACTGGGCTGAACTGGGAGGGCACTAGGAGGGCACTGGGCTGAACTGGGCTATACTGGGAGGGCACTGGGAGAGCACTGGGCTGAACTGGGCCACTGGGAGGCACTGGGAGGGCACTGGGGAGGGCACTGGGAGGGCACTGGGCTGAACTGGGAGGGCACTAGGAGGGCACTGGGCTGAACTGGGCTATACTGGGAGGGCACTGGGAGAGCACTGGGCTGAACTGGGCCATACTGGGAGGCACTGGGAGGGCACTGGGCTGAACTGGGCTATACTGGGAGGGCACTGGGCTGAACTGGGCCATACTGGGAGGGCACTGGGCTATACTGGGAGGGCACTGGGCTGGACTGGGCCATACTGGGAGGCACTGGGAGGGCACTGGGCTGAACTGGGCCATACTGGGAGGCACTGGGCTGAACTGGGCCATACTGGGAGGGCACTGGGATATACTGGGAGGGCACTGGGCTGAACTGGGCCATACTGGGAGGGCACTGGGTTCAACTGGGCTATACTGGGAGGGCACTGGGCTGAACTGGGCTATACTGGGAGGGCACTGGGAGGGCACTGGGCTGAACTGGGCCATACTGGGAGGGCACTGGGTTGAACTGGGCCATACTGGGAGGGCACTGGACTGAACTGGGAGCCACTGGGGGGGGGTTCCTCTTCTCTCTCCTGTCCCCCCTCCCTGCCCCCCAGCCCAAACCAGTATAAACCAGTCCAAACCAGTATAAAACAGCATTTTATTACCATGAAAGCAGCACAACCCCCGAGGGGGGGGGGGGAAATAAATAGGGGGCAGGTCCCGTGGGGGTCCCAAAGGGGAGGGGAAGAGACTGGGGGGTGGGGGTGGAGGGAATTTGGGGGTCCGGAGGAGGGGGCGGGTGGTCCCGGGGGTTGCAAAGGGGTTGGGGGGACGGGGGCGGTCGTGGTGCTCGAGGGGGTGCCCCGGAGGGGGTCCCGGGGGCGTCAGGTCCGGCAGCAGAAGCCGCAGCCGCGGTTCCGGCAGCAGCCGCAGCAGAAGGAGCAGAGAGGGAAGTGCGACCCGTGGCGGCGGCGGCGGAGGAGGAGGAGCTGCGGAGAGGGGCAGGGCATGGACTGGGGGGGGCTGGGAGGGGCTGGGAGGGGGATCGGGAGGGATCTGGGGGCACTGGGAAGGAATGGGAGGCACTGGGATGAACTAGACGGGACTGGGAGGGGTTTGGGATCACTGGGATGGACTGGGAGGGACTGGGGAGGGGCTGGGGAGGGGCTGGGGGCACTGGGAGGGACTGGGATGGGGTTGGGGGCACTGGGAGGGACTGGGATGAACTGGAGGGGAGTGGGAGGGGGTTTGGGGTCACTGGGAGGCACTGGGGAGGGGCTGGGAGGGATCTGGGGGCACTGGGATGGACTGGGAGGGACTGGGAGGGGGGTTGGGGGCACTGAGAGGGACTGGGAGGGACTAGGATGGGGGTTGGGGGCACTGGGAGGGACTGGGAGGGACTGGGGAGGGGTCTGGGAGGGGCTGGGAGGGGGCTTGGGAGGGATCTGGGGGCGTTGGGCTGGACTGGGAGGGACTGGGATGAACTGGAGGGGAGTGGGAGGGGGTTGGGGGCACTGGGGGGCACTGGGGAGGGGCTGGGGGCACTGGGAGGGGGTCTGGGCCTTACTGGTCCATAGTGGGAGGCACTGGGAGCCACTCACCTGCCTGCCCCCCCCCGACGGCCCTGGGGGCTCCTGGGGCTGAGCCTCAACTGGCAGCAGAGCCTGGGGGAGGGGCACCGGGATCAGACCCCCCCAAAGCAGAGCCCCCCAAACCAGACCCCCAAAGCAGAGCCCCCCAAAGCAGAGCCCCCAAACCAGACCCCCAAAGCAGAGCCCCCAAAGCAGAGACCCCAAAGCAGACCCCCAAAGCAGAGCCCCCAAAGCAGAGCCCCCAAACCAGACCCCCAAAACAGACCCCCAAAGCAGAGACCCCAAAGCAGACCCCCAAAGCAGAGCCCCCAAAGCAGAGCCCCCAAACCAGACCCCCAAAACAGACCCCCAAAGCAGAGACCCCAAACCAGACCCCCAAAGCAGAGCCCCCAAAGCAGAGACCCCCAAACCAGACCCCCAAAGCAGAGCCCCCAAAGCAGAGCCCCCCCCCCCAGACCCCCAAAGCAGAGCCCCCAAAGCAGAGACCCCCAAACCCGCAGACCCCCCAAAGCAGAGCCCCCCAAAGCAGAGCCCCCAAACCAGACCCCCAAAGCAGAGCCCCCAAAGACCCCCCAAAACAGACCCCCCAAAGCAGAGACCCCAAACCAGACCCCCAAAGCAGAGACCCCAAAGCAGAGACCCCAAACCAGACCCCAAAACAGACCCCCAAAGCAGAGCCCCCAAAGCAGAGACCCCAAAGAGCCCCCAAAACAGAGCCCCCCCAAAGCAGAGCCCCCAAAGCAGAGACCCCCAAACCCCCAGAGACCCCCCAGAGCCCCCAAAGCAGAGCCCCCAAAAAGCAGAGACCCCCAAACCAGTGACCCCCAAACCAGACCCCCAAACCAGTGACCCCCAAAGACCCCCAAAGACCCCCAAACCCCCAGACCCCCAAACCAGAGACCCCCAAACCAGACCCCCAAACCAGTGACCCCCAAACCAGACCCCCAAACCAGAGCCCCCAAACCAGAGCCCCCAAACCAGACCCCCAAACCAGACCCCCAAAGCAGTGACCCCCAAACCAGACCCCCAAACCAGACCCCCAAACCAGACCCCCAAACCAGTGACCCCCAAAGCAGAGACCCCCAAACCAGAGCCCCCAAACCAGACCCCCAAACCAGACCCACCCAAAGCAGTGACCCCCAAACCAGACCCCCAAACCAGACCCCCAAACCAGAGCCCCCAAACCAGAGCCCCCAAACCAGACCCCCAAACCAGAGCCCCCAAACCAGACCCCCAAACCAGACCCCCAAACCAGTGACCCTCAAACCAGATCCCCCAAACCAGAGTCCCCCAAACCAGAGTCCCCCCCTCACCTTCCCTGCTCCCCCCCAGCCCCGGGGGGGCTCCAGCGACATCCGGGAGGGGTCCAAAGCCTGGAGGGGGGGGGGCAAAGAAATTGGGAGGGTGGGCGAGGTCTCAGGGACCCCTTTTTGGGAACCCCCCCAATTTGTCCCTTTGAGCCCCCCCCTCCACTTTTGGGTCCCTTTTTAGGGGGGGTCCTGACCTCCCCTCTGCCCCCGATTTTGGGGTCCCCTTTGAACCCCCCCAATTTGGGGTCCCTTTTAGGGGGGTCCTGGACCCCCCCTCTGGCGCCTCCCTATTTTGGGGTCCCCTTTGTCATCCCCTCCCACTTGTGGGTCCCTTTTTTGGGGGGGTCCTCAACCCCCTCTTGACCCCCCCCCCCCAATTTTAGGGTCACCCTATGAGCCCCCCCCACTTTTGGCTCCCTTTTTGGGGGGTCTTGAACCCCACCTCCGCACCCCCTCAATTTTTGGGGTCACTTTGAAGCCCCCCATTTTTGGGTCCCTTTTTGGGGGGGGTCCTGAACCCTCCCTCTGACCCCCCCCAATTTTTAGGGTCCCTTCCCCCCCCCAATTTGGGTCCCTTTTGGGGGGGGTCCTGAACCACATCTCTGCCCCCCCCGATTTTTGGGGTTCCCTTTGAGCCCCCCCCACTTTTGGGTCCCTTTTAGGGGGGGTCCTGACCTGCCCTCTGCCCCCCCCCCTATTTTGGGGTCCCCTATGTCCTTCCCCCTCAGCTTTTCGGTCCCTTTTTGGGGGGGGTCCTGAATCCTCCCTCTGACTCCCTCCAACTTTTGGGGTCCCTTTCCCCCCCCCAAATTTCGGTCCCTTTCAGGGGGGTCCTGGACCCCCCCCGCCCCCCCTATTTTGGGGTCCCTTTTGCCCTTCCCTCTTTTAGCTCCCATTTTGGGGGTCCCAGTGCCCCCCTTTTCCCCCCTCCCCCCCCCAATACCTCTGCCCCCGGCGCCAGCAGCAGCAGCAGCAGCAGCAGGAGGGCCCGCGGGGTGACGTCACCGATTACGTCACGGATGATGCCGCTGCCTCTCATGCCGGCGGGGTCAGGGGTTGAGTTTTTGGGGGTCCGGCTTCGGCCCCGGTTTTATTGCCCCCGGGCGAGAAGCTCCTCCCCCTCCCTGGCCCCCTAAGCCCCTCCCCTGCTCCCCCTTGACCCTGATTTGGGTGGAAAAAGGTCAAGTTTGGGACTGCTTCCTGGAAGGGAAAGGGAAAGGGGGGCGAGGGGGAGGGGCAGTTCAAGGCCTCCCAGTGCCCCCAGTGCCCCCAGTGCCCCCTCCCAGTGCCCCCAGTGCCTCCCAGTGCCCCCAGTGCCCCCTCCCAGTGCCCCCCAGTGCCTCCCAGTGCCCCCAGTGCCACCTCCCAGTGCCCCCTCCCTGTGCCCCCTCCCAGTTCCCCCAGTGCCACCTCCCAGTGCCCCCTCCCTGTGCCCCCTCCCAGTTCCCCCAGTGCCCCCAGTGCCCCCAGTGCCCCCTCCCAGTGCCCCCAGTGCCTCCCAGTGCCCCCTCTCAATGTCCCCCAGTGCCCCCTCCCTGTGCCCCCTCCCTGTGCCCCCTCCCAGTGCCCCCTCATGCCCCCCAATGCCCCCAGTGCCCCTCAGGCCCCCTTCTAGTAGCTCCCAGTGCCTCTCAGTGCCCCCCAGGCCCCCTTCTAGTAGCTCCCAGTGCCCCCAGACCCCTCCCAGTAGCTCCCAGTGCCCCCCAGACTCCCTTCTAGTAGCTCCCAGTGCCCTCCCAGTACATCCCAGTAGCCCCTAGTGCTCCCCAGACCTCCTCCCAGTAGCTCCCAGTGGCCCCCAGACTCCTTCCCAGTAGCTCCCAGTGCCCTCCAGTGCCCCCCCAGTGACCCCAGACCCCTCCCAGTACCTCCCAGTGCCCATTCTCAGTGCCTCCCAGTGCCCCCCAGGCCCCCTTCCAGTAGCTCCCAGTGCCTCCCAGTAGCTACCAGTGCCCCCCAGTGCCCCCCAGGCCCCCTTCCAGTAGCTCCCAGTGCCTCCCAGTAGCTCCCAGTGCCCCCCAGTGCCCCCCTAGTGACCCCAGACCCCTCCCAGTACCTCTCAGTCCCCCTCCCCGTAACCCCCCCCCTCCATCTGGCACTGGGCGATACTGGGAAGGGGCTTGAAGGGCACTGGGAGCTACTGGGAGGAGGTCTGGGGAGCACTGGGGGCTACTGGGATGTACTGGGAGGGCACTGGGAGCTACTGGGAGCTACTGGGAGGGTGGCTGGGGGGCACTGGGGGCAAATGGGAGGGGGTCTGGGGGGCACTGGGAGCTACTGGGAGGGGGACTGGGGGTTACTGGGAGGGTACTGGGGGTTACTGGGAGGGTACTGGTCCGTACTGGGAGGCACTGGGCGGCTGCCAGCTGCTGTTTGCTGTCCCCTGGGGCCCCCCGGCAGGTCACCCCCGGGGCCAGACCCGGAGGCGCCAGCGAGGCGCCAGACTGGGAGGGACTGGGAGGGACTGGAGGCAGACTGGGAACACTGGGAGGGGACTGGGAGGCACTGGGAGGGACTGGGAGGGACTGGGACAGGGTGGCCTTGGAGGGGGGGGAGAGTGGGGAGGGGTACTGGTGCCCCCAGTCCCTTACTAGTGCTCCCAGTCCCTTACTGGTGCCCCCAGTCCCTTACTGGTGCCACTGGTGTCCCTTACTGGTGACATTGGAGTCCCTTACTGGTGCCCCCAGTCCCTTACTGGTGCCCCCAGTCCCTTACTGGTGCCACTGGTGTCCCTTACTGGTGCTCGCAGTCCCTTACTGGTGCCACTGGAGTCCCTTACTGATGCTCCCAGTCCCTTACTGGTGCCACTGGTGTCCCTTACTGGTGCCACTGGTGTCCCTTACTGGTGCCCCCAGTCCCTTACTGGTGCCACTGGAGTCCCTTACTGGTGCTCCCAGTCCCTTACTGGTGCCACTGGTGTCCCTTACTGGTGCCACTGGTGTCCCTTACTGGTGCTCCCAGTCCCTTACTGGTGCCACTGGTGTCCCTTACTGGTGCCACTGGTGTCCCTTACTGGTGCCCCCAGTCCCTTACTGGTGCCACTGGTGTCCCTTACTGGTGCCCCCAGTCCCTTACTGGTGCCACTGGAGTCCCTTACTGGTGCTCCCAGTCCCTTACTGGTGCCACTGGTGTCCCTTACTGGTGCCACTGGAGTCCCTTACTGGTGCTCCCAGTCCCTTACTGGTGCCACTGGTGTCCCTTACTGGTGCCACTGGAGTCCCTTACTGGTGCTCCCAGTCCCTTACTGGTGCCATTGTGTCCCTTACTGGTGCCACTTGTCCCTTACTGGTGCCACTGGTGTCCCTTACTGGTGCCCCCAGTCCCTTACTGGTGCCACTGGTGTCCCTTACTGGTGCCCCAGTCCCTTACTGGTGCCACTGGTGCCACTGGTGTCCCCCTTACTTACTGGTGCTCCCAGTCCCCTGGTACTGGTGCCACTGGTGTCCCTTACTGGTGCCACTGGTGTCCCTTACTGGTGCCACTGGTGTCCCTTACTGGTGCTCCCAGTCCCTTACTGGTGCCACTGGTGTCCCTTACTGGTGCCCCCAGTCCCTTACTGGTGCCACTGGAGTCCCTTACTGGTGCCACTGGTGTCCCTTACTGGTGCCCCCAGTCCCTTACTGGTGCCACTGGTGTCCCTTACTGGTGCCACTGGTGTCCCTTACTGGTGCCCCCAGTCCCTTACTGGTGCCACTGGAGTCCCTTACTGGTGCCCACAGTCCCTTACTGGTGCCCCCAGTCCCTTACTGGTGCCACTGGAGTCCCTTACTGGTGCCACTGGTGTCCCTTACTGGTGCTCCCTGTCCCTTACTGGTGCCACTGGTGTCCCTTACTGGTGCTCCCAGTCCCTTACTGGTGCCACTGGTGTCCCTTACTGGTGCCACTGGAGTCCCTTACTGGTGCCACTGGTGTCCCTTACTGGTGCCCCCAGTCCCTTACTGGTGCCACTGGTGTCCCTTACTGGTGCTCCCTGTCCCTTACTGGTGCCCCCAGTCCCCCCAGTCCCTTACTGGTGCCACTGGTGCCACTGGAGTCCCTTACTGGTGCCACTGGTGTCCCTTACTGGTGCTCCCAGTCCCTTACTGGTGCCACTGGTGTCCCTTACTGGTGCCCCCAGTCCCTTACTGGTGCCACTGGTGTCCCTTACTGGTGCTCCCAGTCCCTTACTGGTGCCACTGGTGTCCCTTACTGGTGCCACTGGTGTCCCTTACTGGTGCTCCCAGTCCCTTACTGGTGCCACTGGTGTTCCTTACTGGTGCCACTGGTGTCCCTTACTGGTGCCCCCAGTCCCTTACTGGTGCCATTGGTGTCCCTTACTGGTGCCCCCAGTCCCTTACTGGTGCCCCCAGTCCCTTACTGGTGCCATTGGTGTCCCTTACTGGTGCCCCCAGTCCCTTACTGGTGCTCCCAGTCCCTTACTGGTGCCACTGGTGTCCCTTACTGGTGCCACTGGAGTCCCTTACTGGTGCCCCCAGTCCCTTACTGGTGCCACTGGTGTCCCTTACGGGTGCTCCCAGTCCCTTACTGGTGCCACTGGTGTCCCTTACTGGTGCCACTGGTGTCCCTTACTGGTGCTCCCAGTCCCTTACTGGTGCCACTGGTGTCCCTTACTGGTGCCACTGGAGTCCCTTACTGGTGCCCCCAGTCCCTTACTGGTGCCCCCAGTCCCTTACTGGTGCCACTGGTGTCCCTTACTGGTGCCCCCAGTCCCTTACTGGTGCCCCAGTCCCTTACTGGTGCCACTGGAGTCCCTTACTGGTGCCCCCTGTCCCTTACTGGTGCCCCCAGTCCCTTACTGGTGCCACTGGTGTCCCTTACTGGTGCCCCCAGTCCCTTACTGGTGCCACTGGAGTCCCTTACTGGTGCCACTGGTGTCCCTTACTGGTGCCCCCAGTCCCTTACTGGTGCCACTGGAGTCCCTTACTGGTGCCACCACTGGTGTCCCTGGTACTTACTGGTGCCACTGGTGTCCCTTACTGGTGCCACTGGTCCCTTACTGGTGTCCCTTACTGGTGCCCCCAGTCCCTTACTGGTGCCACTGGAGTCCCTGGTGCCACTGGTGTCCCTTTACTGGTGCCACTGGTGTCCCTTACTGGTGCCACTGGAGTCCCTTACTGGTGCCCCCAGTCCCTTACTGGTGCCCCCAGTCCCTTACTGGTGCCACTGGTGTCCCTTACTGGTGCCAGTGGTGTCCCTTACTGGTGCCACTGGAGTCCCTTACTGGTGCCCCCAGTCCCTTACTGGTGCCCCCAGTCCCTTACTGGTGCCAGTGGTGTCCCTTACTGGTGCCCCCAGTCCCTTACTGGTGCCACTGGAGTCCCTTACTGGTGCTCCCAGTCCCTTACTGGTGCCAGTGGTGTCCCTTACTGGTGCCACTGGAGTCCCTTACTGGTGCCACTGGTGTCCCTTACTGGTGCCCCCAGTCCCTTACTGGTGCCACTGGTGTCCCTTACTGGTGCCACTGGAGTCCCTTACTGGTGCCACTGGTGTCCCTTACTGGTGCCCCCAGTCCCTTACTGGTGCTCCCAGTCCCTTACTGGTGCCAGTGGTGTCCCTTACTGGTGCCCCCAGTCCCTTACTGGTGCCACTGCCCCAGTCCCTTACTGTGTGCCACTGGTGCCCCTTACTGGTGCCCCCAGTCCCTTACTGGTGTCCCACTGGTCCCTTACTGGTGCCCCAGTCCCTTACTGGTGCCACTGTGCTCCCAGTCCCTTACTGGTGCCCCCAGTCCCTTACTGGTGCCACTGGTGTCCCTTACTGGTGCCAGTGGTGTCCCTTACTGGTGCTCCCAGTCCCTTACTGGTGCCACTGGTGTCCCTTACTGGTGGTGCCACTGGCCACTGGTGTCCACTGGTGAGTCCCTTACTGGTGCCACTGGTGTCCCTTACTGGTGCCCCAGTCCCTTACTGGTGCCACTGGAGTCCCTTACTTGCCACTGGTGCCCCCAGTCCCTTACTGGTGCCACTGGTGTCCCTTACTGGTGCCACTGGTGTCCCTTACTGGTGCCACTGGAGTCCCTTACTGGTGCCCCCAGTCCCTTACTGGTGCCAGTGGTGTCCCTTACTGGTGCTCCCAGTCCCTTACTGGTGCCACTGGTGTCCCTTACTGGTGCCACTGGAGTCCCTTACTGGTGCCCCCAGTCCCTTACTGGTGCCACTGGAGTCCCTTACTGGTGCCACTGGTGTCCCTTACTGGTCCCAGTCCCTTACTGGTGCCACTGGAGTCCCTTACTGGTGCCACTGGTGTCCCTTACTGGTGCCCCCAGTCCCTTACTGGTGCCACTGGTGTCCCTTACTGGTGCCACTGGTGTCCCTTACTGGTGCCCCCAGTCCCTTACTGGTGCCACTGGTGTCCCTTACTGGTGCTCCCAGTCCCTTACTGGTGCCACTGGTGTCCCTTACTGGTGCCCCCAGTCCCTTACTGGTGCCACTGGTGTCCCTTACTGGTGCCCCCAGTCCTCTACTGGTGCCACTGGTGTCCCTTACTGGTGCCCCCAGTCCCTTACTGGTGCCACTGGTGTCCCTTACTGGTGCTCCCAGTCCCTTACTGGTGCCACTGGTGTCCCTTACTGGTGCCCCCAGTCCCTTACTGGTGCCACTGGTGTCCCTTACTGGTGCCCCCAGTCCTCTACTGGTGCCACTGGTGTCCCTTACTGGTGCCCCCAGTCCCTTACTGGTGCCACTGGAGTCCCTTACTGGTGCCACTGGAGTCCCTTACTGGTGCCACTGGTGTCCCTTACTGGTGCTCCCTGTCCCTTACTGGTGCCACTGGTGTCCCTTACTGGTGCCACTGGTGTCCCTTACTGGTGCCCCCAGTCCCTTACTGGTGCCACTGGTGTCCCTTACTGGTGCCACTGGAGTCCCTTACTGGTTACTGGTGTCCCCCCAGTCCCTGGTGTCCCTTACTGGTGCCACTGGTGTCCCTTACTGGTGCCCCCAGTCCCTTACTGGTGCCACTGGTGTCCCTTACTGGTGCTCCCAGTCCCTTTCTGGTGCCACTGGAGTCCCTTACTGGTGCCAGTGGTGTCCCTTACTGGTGCCACTGGTGTCCCTTACTGGTGCCCCCAGTCCCTTACTGGTGCCACTGGAGTCCCTTACTGGTGCCCCCAGTCCCCCCAGTCCCTTACTGGTGCCCCCAGTCCCTTACTGGTGCTCCCACTGGTGCTCCCAGTCCCTTACTGGTGCCACTGGAGTCCCCTACTGGTGCCCCCAGTCCCTTACTGGTGCCACTGGAGTCCCTTACTGGTGCCCCCAGTCCCTTACTGGTGCCACTGGAGTCCCTTACTGGTGCCCCCAGTCCCTTACTGGTGCCACTGATGTCCCTTACTGGTGTAACTGGAGTCCCTTACTGGTGCCCCCAGTCCCTTACTGGTGCCACTGGTGTCCCTTACTGGTGCCCCCAGTCCCTTACTGGTGCCACTGGTGTCCCTTACTGGTGCCACTGGTGTCCCTTACTGGTGCTCCCAGTCCCTTTCTGGTGCCACTGGTGTCCCTTACTGGTGCCACTGGAGTCCCTTACTGGTGCTCCCAGTCCCTTACTGGTGCCACTGGAGTCCCTTACTGGTGCCACTGGTGTCCCTTACTGGTGCCACTGGTGTCCCTTACTGGTGCTCCCAGTCCCTTACTGGTGCCACTGGTGTCCCTTACTGGTGCCACTGGTGTCCCTTACTGGTGCTCCCAGTCCCTTACTGGTGCCACTGGTGTCCCTTACTGGTGCCCCAGTCCCTTACTGGTGCCACTGGAGTCCCTTACTGGTGCTCCCAGTCCCTTACTGGTGCCACTGGTGTCCCTTACTGGTGCCACTGGTGCTGGTGCTCCCAGTCCCTTACTGGTGCCACTGGTGTCCCTTACTGGAGCCACTGGTGTCCCTTACTGGTTCCCCCTCTCCCCCCACCCTCCGTTCCCCCTGCCCCTCCCCCAATGAAGTCAAACTTTTCACTTTCACTTTTTTTGGCCTTTTTTTTCCATCACTTCCGGTTCCGGGGGGGAGGGAGGGGGAGGTGGGGGAGGGGATTCTGGGACTCGTCCCCCTCCCCCCTCCCCAGTTAAAAAGCAGGGGGCGGAAACTTCCCCTCCCCCCTCCTCCCCCCCGGGCATTGAGCAATAAAATTAATTACAAAGGGGGCGGGGCTTCGGGGCTGGCCACGCCCACAGTCTGCCTGCAGTGGCGTGGCAAGGGGCGGGGCTGAGAGGGTGGGGCTGCAGCTGGGGTGTGGCTTCCATGGGGGGTATGGGGTGGCAGTGGGGAGGTGGGCCTGGGCTATGCTAATTGGGTGGTGCCAGCCTCCCCCCGCCCCCCATGTGGGCGGGGTCGCGAAGGGGCGTGGCCAGGTGTGGCTCCCGCGGGGGTGTGGCCCTCAAAGGCCCCGGCCAGCAGTGGGTGTGGCTTCCGAGGGGTGGGCTCTCCACCCTCCTTGGCTGGGTGCCCCAAATGGGCGTGGCCACGCCCGTGGGGGGTGTGGCCGCCAGAGGGGCAGGGTGCTCAAATGGTGTGGCCTGAATGGGAGGTGTCTTTTTGCCAGTGGGTGTGGCCGTGAAGTGGGTGGAGCCTGGGAAAAGGGCGTGGCTGGCATGGGGGCGTTGCCTCGATTGAGGCCGTCTTCCATTGGCTGGTGCTCCGGTGGTTGGCGTGGCCTCCCCGGCAGAGGTCTTCTTCCCGTTGGGTGGCTCCCAAAGTCAGTGGGGCCCAGCAGGAGGTCTGGGGTGGGGGTGGGGCCACGGAGAGGTGGGTGTGGCCTGAGTGGGTGTGGCCCCAAAATGGGTGTGGCCCCAAAGGGCTGGGGGCGGGGTGTGTGTGTTTGCGTGTGCAGGTGCTAGTCCCTGATTGGCTGCTGCCAACTGGGTGTGGCCTTCAAGGGGTGTGGCCTCTTGCCAGCTGCATCACCCCTACAGGGCGTAGCCTGCAACAAGGCCCTCTCCCATTCGTTGTGCCCTGCCCCCGAGGTGGGCGTGGCCCCGGATACGGGCGTGGCCTCAAGAGGAGGTGTGGCCCAAGGGGGGGGGGGCGTGTACCCTGCTGGGGTCGGGCTGCAGGGTGGAGCTTCATCCCTGTGGGCTGTGGGTTTCCTGGAGGGGGCGTGCCCCAGGAGTGGGCATGGTTTCTTGGGGGGGTGTGGCCAGAGAGGGCGTGGCCCTGTTTGCCCCCTCCTTCCCTCCCCACCCCCTTCCTTCCTTTCCCCTTGAGCTTGAATGGCCTCAACCTGGGGGAGGAGTCCCCAGATTGGGGGTGGGGGGTGGTCCCCAAGGTGAGCAGGGGGGCCCCAAATTCGAGGGGGAGGTGTCCCAACTTGGGGGCGGTCCTGAAATTCGAGGAGGGGGTCCCCAAATCCGGGGGGGTCCCCCCACATCTGTCCCCCTTGGCGGGGGGAAGGTTTCTTGAGCTTGGATATCCCCAGGTCGGGGGGGTGGAGGGAGCAGGGGGGGAGTCCCCCAAATGGGGGTGGGGTCCCCAAACTGGGGGTGGGGGGAGGCTAAGGTGGCCTCAGGGAGGGTGAGGTGGGGGTCCCTGTCCCCAAATTGGGGGACATCCCCCCCCCCAAAGCTGTCCCTGTTTGGGGGAGGGGCGAGAAGGATCCTTGAGCTGTGCTGTCCCCAAAGGCTGGGGGAAGGGGGGCAGGGAGGTTCAGGGGGTCTTGAACCCAATTTGAGGGGGCTCCCAAATGAAGGGCGTGGGGGGTGGGGGAGGGGCGTGGGGAAGTGGTGGGGGTCGGGGGTCACTGGGGGTCCCCTCGGGGGTCCCCTCCAGGCCCCTCTGCTGCAGCTGGGCTCTCAGCAGGGAGTTCTCCGACTTCAGTTCCTCCACCTGCGGGGGGGAAGGGGGGGGGGGGGGCGGGGTTAGGGAGGCGGCCACGCCCCAGAGGGCAGCGCTGGACGCTGATTGGGTGGAGGGGAAAGGGAGAGGGGAGGGGCTTGGAAGGGTCCCACCCCCAGCTGAAAGGACCTGGAGGAGACTGGGAGAGGCTCTGGGCCTTACTGGGAGGCACTGGGAGCTACTGGGAGGGGGTTAGGGTTACTGGGAGGCACTGGGAGGGGGTTGGGGTTACCGGGAGGGGGATTAGGGGTACTGGGAGATACTGGGATGGGAGTTAGGGTTACTGGGAGGCACTGGGAGGGGGGGGTTGGGGTTACTGGGAGGCACTGGGAGGGGGTTAGGGTTACTGGGAGGCACTGGGAGGGGGTTGGGGTTACTGGGAGGCACTGGGAGGGGCTTGAAGCTCCGGGGGGCTTAGTGCCCTCCTGGTCCCTCCTGGAACCCTCTGGTGCCCCCTAGTGCCCAGTGGAGCCTCCTGGTGCCTCCTGCAACCCTCTGCTGCCCCCTGGTGCCTGCTGACGCTCGGTGGAGCCCTCTGCTGCCCCCTGGTGCCTGCTGGCGCTCGGTGGAGCCCTCTGCTGCCCCCTGGTGCCTGCTGGCGCCCTCTGTTGCCCCCTGGTGCCCGCTGGTGCTCGGTGGAGCCCTCTGCTGCCCCCTGGTGCCCACTGGCGCTCAGTGTAGCCCTCTGCTGCCCCCAGTGCCTCCTGCAGCCCTCTGCTGCACCCCGGTGCCCGCTGACGCCCGGCAGAGGCCCCTGGTGTCCGCTGGCGCCCACCTGCTGGCGCAGCAGCTCGTTGGCCAGCTGCAGGCGCTCGGCCTCCTTGCAGGCCTCCTGCAGGCGCTGGTTGCTCTGCCGCAGCTCCCGCACGTAGTCGCAGGCCTTGGACAGGATCCCTCCCTTGCTCTGCAGCCCCCCCGGGGGGGCACAAAGAGGAGACCCCTCCCCAAATTCAGCCTCCAGGGAACCCCCCACCCCCCCTCAGCAGCTAACCCCCAGCTGCAACAGCCAGGATGCCCCAAGACCTCCCCAGACCCATTTTACTTCCACCCAGGACCCCCCCAGACCCATTTAATCCCACCCCAGGACCCCCCAAGACCCCCCCAGACCCATTTTATCCCCCCTAAAGACTCACCCAAGACCCCCTCAGACCCATTTTAACCCCCAGGGCCCCCCAAGACCCCCAGACCCATTTTAACTCACTCAAGACCCCCCCAAACCCATTTTAATACCCCCAAGACCCCCAGACCCATTTTACCCCCTCTGTACCCCACAAGGCCCCCAGACCCATTTTACCCCCAAGACCCTCCCAAATCCTTTTAATCCCCCTCAGGACCCCCAAGACCCACTCAGACCCATTTTAACCCCCTAAGACCCCCCCAGACCCATTTAATCCCCCTCAGGACCACCCAAGACCCCCACATCCATTTTACTCCTCCTCTGGACCCCACAAAGCCCCCAGACCCATTTTATCCCCTACAAGGACCCCCAGACCCCCTCAGACCCATTTTACCCCCACCCAGGACCTCCCAAGACCCCCCAGACCCATTTTACCCCCACCAAGGACCCCCAAGACACCCCCAGACCCATTTAACCTCCTCCAAGACCCTCCCAGACCCATATTAACCCCTCTCAGGACCCCCAAACCCTCTCCCCAAGCCCCCGACCCCCCAGGACCTCCAGTTCAAGCCCCCCCTCTTTAGGAACCCTGTGTGCCTCCAAGGAGACTTTGCGCCTCCCCCAGCCTTGTTTTGACCCACCTGGGGCCCCCCCAAAGCCCCTCCCCAAGCCCCCCAGACCCCCCCAAGCCCCTCCCCCAAGGCCCCCAGCCCCCCTCACCGCCCCAGTCTTGCTGTTGTCAGCCCCACAGTCAGGGATGATCTTGGAGAGCTGCACAATCCAATTGTTGATCTTGTCCCGGCGGCGGCGCTCCACTGGGGAGACACTGGGAGTACTGGGGGGGACTGGGAGGGGCTGGGAGGGGCTGGGTGGGGCCAGGAGGGGCTGGGAGGGGCCGGGAGGGGCTGGGAGGGGTTGGGAGGGGCTGGGAGGGGCCGGGAGGGGCTGGGAGGGGTTGGGAGGGGCTGGGAGGGGCCGGGAGGGGCTGGGACCCTACTAGAACCATACTGGGGCCATAGTAGAGCCATACCGGAGCCATACTGGGACCATACTGGGACCATACTGGGGCCATACTGGAGCCATACTGGGACGACACTGGGGCCATACTGGGGCCATACTGGGACCATACTGGGACCATACTGGGGCCATACTGGGACCATACTGGAGCCATACTGGGGCCATACTGGGACCATACTGGAGCCATACTGGGACCATACTGGGGCCATACTGGGACCATACTGGAGCCATACTAGGACCACACTTGGGCCACACTGGAGCCATACTGGGGCCATAATGAGACCATACTGGAGCCACACTGGAGCCATACTGGGACCATAATGAGACCATACTGGAGCCACACTGGGACCATACTGGGACCATAATGAGACCATATTGGGACCATACTGGGGCCATACTGGGGCCATGCTGGGGTCATACTGGGACCATATTGGGACCATACTGGGGCCATACTGGGGCCATGCTGGGGTCATACTGGGACCATACTGGGGTCATACTGGGAGCCTCACCCTCGTTGTGCTGTGCTCGGCGTCGCTCATCCCGAGGCACTCGAGGTCCTTCCAGCTTCCTGAGGGGGGAGACTGGGAGTTACTGGGAGGGGATTTGCGGGCACTGGGAGGCACTGGGAGGGCATTGATGTGAAGTCGGAGTTACTGGGAGGCACTGGGATGGGTCTGGGAGAAGGCTGGGAGGCAGTGGGAAGGATGGGGAGAGCATTTGCAGGGGCACTAGTCGTTACTGGCTTGTACCGGTTTATACTGGGAGGGACTGGGAGGGACTAAGAGACTGGGAGGAAACTGGGAGGGACTAGCAAGGGACTGGAATGGAAGCGGGAGGAGACTGGGAAGACACCGGGAGGGGCCTAGGAGGGGATTGGGAGGGACTGGGAGAGGACTGGGAGGGGACTGGGAAGGGATTACGGACAGGACTGGGAAGGGAGTGGGAGGGGACTGGGAGGGGATTGGGAGGGGATTGGGAGGGGACTGGGAAGGGACTGGGAAAGGACAGGGAAGGGATTGGGAGGGGACTGGGAGGGGACTGAGAAAAGGACTAGGAGGGGACTGAGGAAGGGACTGGGAGGGGACTGGGAGGGGACTGAGAAAGGGACTAGGAGGGGACTGAGGAAGGGACTGGGAGGGGACTGGGGAAGGGACTGGGAGGGGACTGGGGAAGGACAGGGAGAGGACTGAGGAAGGGAGTGGGAGGGGACTGAGGAACTGGGAGGAGACTGGGAGGAGGTGGGGGTGGGGGTGGGAGTTGGGGTGACTGGTCCGGACCGGTTTGCACTCACGGGGAGTAGGGGTGGCCATGGGGGGCCAGGCTGCGCTGGGTACCGGCGGGCAGCACGTCCTGGGGGGTCATCATCACATAGAACTGACCTGGGGGGGCGCTGCCACTCACTGCCAGGCCACTGCCACGTCACTGCCAGGGCACTGCCAGGGCACTGAGAGCCTGACTGGGTTGGACTGGGATGAACAGTGGCATGCTGGGAGGCGCTCTGGGGCTGCTGGGTGCCCACTGGGGGTGACTGGGAGGGACTGGGTAGGGGTTGGGTGACTGGGAGGGGGCTGGATGGTGGGCACGGGTGGGTACTGGGGGCACTGGTGGGTATTGGTGGGTACTGGTGTGCATTGGTGGGTATTGGTGGGCACTGGTGGGTACTGGGGGGTATTGGTTGGCATTGGTGGGTACTGGTGGGCACTGGTGGGTACTGGGGGGTATTGGTTGGCATTGATGGGTACTGGTGGGCACTGGTGGGCACTGGTGGGTACTGGGGGGTATTGATGGGTATTGGTGGGCATGGGTGGGCACTGGTGGGTATTGGTGGGCACTGGTGGGTACTGGTGGGTATTGCTGGGCACTGGTGGGCACTGGCAGGCACGGGTGGGTACTGGTGGGCACGGGTGGGCACGGGTGGGCACTGGTGTGCATTGGTAGGTATTGGTGGGCACTGGTGGGTATTGCTGGGCACTGGTGGGTACTGGTGGGTATTGGGCACTGGTGGGCACTGGCGGGCATGGGTGGGTACTGGCGGGCACTGGTGGGTATTGGGGGGTACTGGTGGGTATTGGTGGGCACTGGCGGGCACTGGTGGGCACTGGCGAGCACGGGTGGGTATTGGTGGGCACTGGTGAGCACTGGTGGGTACTGGTGGGCACCAGTGGGCACTGGTGGGTATTGGTGGGTATTGGTGGGTAGTGGGGGGCACTGGTGGGTGTTGATGGGTACTGGTGGATATTGGTGGGTACTGGTGGGTAGTCGGGGGCACTGGTGGGCACTGGTGGGCATTGGTGGGCACTGGTGGGTATTAATGGGTATTGGTGGGCACTGGTGTGCATTGGTAGGTATTGGTGGGCACTGGTGGGTATTGCTGGGCACTGGTGGGCACAGGTGGGTATTGGTGGGCACTGGTGGGTAGTGGGGGGCACTGGTGGGCACTGGTGGGTACTGATGGGTATTGGTGGGCACTGGTGGGTAGTGGGGGGCACTGGTGGGTATTGATGGGTACTGGTGGGTAGTGGGGGGCACTGGTGGCACTGGTGGGCACTGGTGGGTACTGGTGGGCACCGGTGGCCACTGGTGGGCACTGGTGGGCACTGGCGGGCACTGGTGGGTAGTGGGGGGCACTGGTGGGTAGTGGGGGGCACTGGTGGATATTGAAGAGTACTGGTGGGCACTGGTGGGTATTGGTGGGTACTGGTGGGTACTGGTGGGCACGGGTGGGTATTGGTGGGCACTGGTGGGCATTGGTGGGTACTGGTGGGCACTGGTGGGCACGGGTGGGTATTGGTGGGTACTGGTGGGCACTGGTGGGTACTGGTGGGCACGGGTGGGCATTGGTGGGCACTGGTGGGCACGGGTGGGTATTGGTGGGTACTGGTGGGCACTGGCGGGCACGGGTGGGCATTGGTGGGTACTGGTGGCTACTGGTGGGCAGCGGTGGGCACCGGGAGCTGCTTACCTCCAGCCTGGGCCAGGGCAGGGTCTGCCTGGACGGAGACTGTGCCCTCCCCCCCCCAGGCGAACCTGGCCTCCGCTCCACCCTCGGCCCCGGGGCTGCCCCCATTGCTGAAGGGGTTCTGGATCACTGCCTGTGGGGAGAGCAACTGGGTTAGACTGGGAGGCACTGAGAGGAGCTGGGAGAGGACTGAGAGGGGACTGGGAGGGGACTGGGAGGGGATTGGGAGGGACTGGGAGGGGATTGGGAGGGGATTGGGAGGGGACTGGGAGGGGATTGGGAGGGGATTGGGAGGGGACTGGGAGGGGATTGGGAGGGACTGGGAGGGATTGGGAGGGGATTGGGAGGGGACTGGGAGGGGATTGGGAGGGACTGGGAGGGGATTGAGAGAGGATTGGGAGGGGACTGGGAGGGACTGGGAGGGGATTGGGAGGGGACTGGGAGAGGACTGGGAGGGGATTGGGAGGGATTGGGAGGGGACTGGGAGGGGATTGGGAGGGACTGGGAGGGATTGAGAGAGGATTGGGAGGGGACTGGGAGGGGACTGGGAGGGGATTGGGAGGGGACTGGGAGGGGACTGGGAGGGGATTGGGAGGGGACTGGGAGGGGACTGGGAGGGGACTGGGAGGGACTGGGAGGGGATTGGGAGGAGACTGGGAGGGACTGGGAGGGGACTGGGAGGGACTGGGAGGGGACTGGGAGGGGACTGGGAGGGGACTGGGAGGGACTGGGAGGGGACTGGGAGGGGATTGGGAGGGGATTGAGAGGGGACTGGGAGGGATTGGGAGGGGACTAGGAGGGACTGGGAGGGGATTGGGAGGGGACTGGGAGGGGACTGGGAGGGGATTGGGAGGGACTGGGAGGGGATTGGGAGGGGACTGGGAGGGGATTGGGAGGGGACTCGGGGGGATTGGGAGGGGATTGGGAGGGGACTGGGAGGGGACTGGGAGGGGACTGGGAGGGGATTGGGAGGGACTGGGAGGGGATTGAGAGGGGACTGGGAGGGACTGGGAGGGGACTGGGAGGGGATTGAGAGGGGATTGGGAGGGGATTGGGAGGGACTGGGAGGGGACTAGGAGGGGACTGGGAGGGACTGGGAGGGGATTGGGAGGGGACTGGGAGGGGACTGGGAGGGGACTGGGAGGGGACTGAGAGGGACTGGGAGGGACTGGGAAGGGACTGGGAGGGACTGGGGGATTTAGAGGGGACTGAGAGGGAACTGGGAGGGGACTGGGAGGGACTGGGAGGGACTGGGAGGGGACTGGAAGGGGACTGGGAGGGGACTGGGAGGGGATTGGCAGGGGATTGGGAGGGACTGGGAGGGGATTGGGAGGGGACTGGGAGGGGACTGGGAGAGGACTGGGACGGGATTGGGAGGGGACTAGGAGGGGATTGGGAGGGGACTGGGAGGGACTGGGAGGGGACTGGGAGGGGACTGGGACGGGATTGGGAGGGGACTGGGAGGAGATTGGGAGGGGACTGGGAGGGACTGGGAGGGGATTGAGAGGGGACTGGGAGGGACTGGGAGGGGACTGGAAGGGGACTGGGAGGGGACTGGGAGGGACTGGGAGGGACTGGGAGGGGACTGGAAGGGGACTGGGAGGGACTGGGAGGGACTGGGAGGGGACTGGGAGGGATTGGGGGGGGATTGGGAGGGGACTGGGAGGGGACTGGGAGGGACTGGGAGGGGACTGGGAGGGATTGGGAGGAGACTGGGAGGGACTGGGAGGGACTGGGAGGGGACTGGGAGGGGATTGAGAGGGGATTGGGGGATTGGGGGGGACTGGGAGGGACTGGGAGAGGACTGGGAGGAGATTGGGAGGGACTGGGAGGGACTGGGAGGGGATTGAGGGGACTGGGAGGGACTGGGAGGGACTGGGAGGGGATTGAGAGGGGACTGGGAGGGACTGGGAGGGGACTGGGAGGGGACTGGGAGGGACTGGGAGGGACTGGGAGGGGATTGGGAGGGGACTGGGAGGGACTGGGAGGGGACTGGGAGGGGATTGAGAGGGGATTGGGGGATTGGGGGACTGGGAGGGGACTGGGAGAGGACTGGGACGGGATTGGGAGGGGACTGGGAGGAGATTGGGAGGGGACTGGGAGGAGATTGGGAGGGGACTGGGAGGGACTGGGAGGGGACTGAGAGGGGACTGGGAGGGACTGGGAGGGATTGAGAGGGGACTGGGAGGGACTGGGAGGGGACTGGAAGGGGACTGGGAGGGGACTGGGAGGGACTGGGAGGGACTGGGAGGGGACTGGAAGGGGACTGGGAGGGGACTGGGAGGGACTGGGACGGGACTGGGAGGGGACTGGGAGGGGATTGAGAGGGGATTGGGAGGGACTGGGAAGGGACTGGGAGGAGATTGGGAGGGGACTGGGAGGGACTGGGAGGGGATTGAGAGGGGACTGGGAGGGACTGGGAGGGACTGGGAGGGACTGGAAGGGGACTGGGACGGGACTGGGAGGGGACTGGGAGGGACTGGAAGGGGACTGGGAGGGGACTGGGAGGGGATTGGGAGGGGACTGGGAGGGGACTGGGAGGGACTGGAAGGGGACTGGGAGGGACTGGGAGGGGATTGGGAGGGGACTGGGAGGGGACTGGGAGGGGACTGGGAGGGACTGGAAGGGACTGGAAGGGGACTGGGACGGGACTGGGAGGGGACTGGGAGGGACTGGGAGGGGATTGGGAGGGGACTGGGAGGGGACTGGGAGGGGACTGGGAGGGGACTGGGAGGGGATTGGGAGGGACTGGGAGGGGACTGGGAGGGGACTGGGAGGGACTGGAAGGGGACTGGGAGCGGACTGGGAGGGACTGGGAGGGACTGGGGGGATTGGGAGGAGACTGGGAGGGACTGGGAGGGGACTGGGAGGGACTGGGAGGGGACTGGGAGGGGATTGAGAGGGGATTGGGAGGGACTGGGAAGGGACTGGGAGGAGATTGGGAGGGGACTGGGAGGGGACTGGGAGGGGACTGGGAGGGGACTGAGAGGGACTGGGAGGGACTGGGAAGGACTGGGAGGGACTGGGGGATTTAGAGGGACTGAGAGGGAACTGAGGGGACTGGGAGGGACTGGGAGGGACTGGGAGGGGACTGGAAGGGACTGGGATGGGACTGGGAGGGGATTGGCAGGGGATTGGGAGGGACTGGGAGGGGATTGGGAGGGGACTGGGAGGGGACTGGGAGAGGACTGGGACGGGATTGGGAGGGGACTAGGAGGGGATTGGGAGGGGACTGGGAGGGACTGGGAGGGGACTGGGAGGGGACTGGGACGGGATTGGGAGGGGACTGGGAGGAGATTGGGAGGGGACTGGGAGGGACTGGGAGGGGATTGAGAGGGGACTGGGAGGGACTGGGAGGGGACTGGAAGGGGACTGGGAGGGGACTGGGAGGGACTGGGAGGGACTGGGAGGGGACTGGAAGGGGACTGGGAGGGGACTGGGAGGGGACTGGGACGGGACTGGGAGGGGACTGGGAGGGGATTGAGAGGGGATTGGGAGGGACTGGGAAGGGACTGGGAGGAGATTGGGAGGGGACTGGGAGGGACTGGGAGGGGATTGAGAGGGGACTGGGAGGGACTGGGAGGGACTGGGAGGGACTGGGACTGGGAGGGGAGTGGGAGGGACTGGAAGGGGACTGGGAGGGGACTGGGAGGGGATTGGGAGGGGACTGGGAGGGGACTGGGAGGGACTGGAAGGGGACTGGGAGGGGACTGGGAGGGGATTGGGAGGGGACTGGGAGGGGACTGGGAGGGGACTGGGGGAGGGACTGGAAGGGGACTGGGAGGGACTGGGAGGGGACTGGGAGGGGACTGGGAGGGGACTGGGGAGGGACTGGGAGGGGACTGGGAGGGGACTGGGAGGGGACTGGGAGGGGACTGGGAGGGGACTGGGAGGGGACTGGGAGGGGACTGGGAGGGGACTGGGAGGGACTGGGAGGGACTGGGAGGGACTGGGAGGGACTGGGAGGGACTGGGAGGGACTGGGAGGGGACTGGGACTGGGGGGACTGGGAGGGGACTGGGAGGGGATTGGGAGGGGACTGGGAGGGACTGGGAGGGGACTGGGAGGGACTGGGAGGGACTGGGGGGGACTGGGAGGGACTGGGAGGGACTGGGAGGGGACTGGGAGGGGATTGAGAGGGGATTGGGAGGGACTGGGAGGGACTGGGAGGGGATTGAGAGGGGACTGGGAGGGACTGGGAGGGGACTGGGAGGGGACTGGGAGGGGATTGAGAGGGGATTGGGGGATTGGGGGACTGGGAGGGGACTGGGAGAGGACTGGGAGGAGATTGGGAGGGACTGGGAGGGACTGGGAGGGGATTGAGAGGGGACTGGGAGGGACTGGGAGGGACTGGGAGGGGACTGGGAGAGGGGACTGGGAGGGACTGGGAGGGGACTGGGAGGGATTGAGAGGGGATTGGGGGATTGGGGGATTGGGGGACTGGGAGGGGACTGGGAGAGGACTGGGAGGAGATTGGGAGGGGACTGGGAGGGACTGGGAGGGGATTGAGAGGGGACTGGGAGGGACTGGGAGGGACTGGGAGGGGATTGAGAGGGGACTGGGAGGGACTGGGAGGGGACTGGGAGGGACTGGGAGGGACTGGGAGGGACTGGGAGGGGACTGGGAGGGATTGGGAGGGGACTGGGAGGGACTGGGAGGGGACTGGGAGGGGATTGAGAGGGGATTGGGGGATTGGGGGACTGGGAGGGGACTGGGAGAGGACTGGGAGGGGATTGGGAGGGGACTGGGAGGAGGGACTGGGAGGGACTGGGAGGGGATTGGGAGGGGACTGGGAGGGGACTGGGAGGGACTGGGAGGGACTGGGAGGGGACTGGGAGGGACTGGGAGGGATTGAGAGGGGACTGGGAGGGACTGGGAGGGGACTGGAGGGGACTGGGAGGGACTGGGAGGGACTGGGAGGGACTGGGAGGGGACTGGGAGGGGACTGGGAGGGGACTGGGAGGGGACTGGGAGGGACTGGGACGGGACTGGGAGGGGACTGGGAGGGGATTGAGAGGGGATTGGGAGGGACTGGGAAGGGACTGGGAGGGATTGGGAGGGGACTGGGAGGGACTGGGAGGGGATTGGAGGGGACTGGGAGGGACTGGGAGGGACTGGGAGGGACTGGGGGGGACTGGAGGGACTGGGAGGGACTGGGAGGGGACTGGGAGGGACTGGAAGGGGACTGGGAGGGGACTGGGAGGGGACTGGGAGGGGACTGGGAGGGACTGGGAGGGACTGGAGGGGACTGGGAGGGGACTGGGAGGGATTGGGAGGGGACTGGGAGGGGACTGGGAGGGGACTGGGAGGGACTGGAAGGGGACTGGAAGGGGACTGGGAGGGGACTGGGAGGGGATTGGGAGGGACTGGGAGGGGACTGGGAGGGGACTGGGAGGGGACTGGGAGGGACTGGGGGGACTGGGAGGGACTGGGAGGGGACTGGGAGGGACTGGGAGGGGATTGGGATTGGGGGGACTGGGAGGGATTGGGAGGGGACTGGGAGGGGACTGGGAGGGGACTGGGAGGGACTGGAAGGGGACTGGGAGCGGACTGGGAGGGGACTGGGAGGGACTGGGAGGGGATTGGGAGGAGACTGGGAGGGACTGGGAGGGGACTGGGAGGGACTGGGAGGGGACTGGGAGGGGACTGGGAGGGGACTGGGAGGGACTGGGAGGGGACTGGGAGGGGATTGGGAGGGGACTGGGAGGGGACTGGGAGGGACTGGGAGGGACTGGGAGGGGACTGGGAGGGGATTGGGAGGGGACTGGGAGGCTGTTCACCGGTGGCTACACATTGACAGTGACCCATAGCGGTCCACACTGGTCCATACTGGTGTGTACTGGTCTATACTGGCCCACACTGGTTCTTACCGGTCTGCAATGGTCTGTGCTGATCCACACCGGTCCTCACTGATCTATACTGGTCTGTGCTGATTCACACTGGGTCCTAATGGTCTATACTGATTCCTACCTCTCTGCACAGGTCCATATTGGTTCCTACTAGTCCCTACTGGTCTGTACTGACCCATACTAGTTCCTACTGGTCTACACTGATCTGTACTGACCCATACCAACCCATACTGATCTATACTGGTCTGTACTGATGCATACTGCTCCCTACTGGTCTATACTGGTCTGTGCTGACCCACACTGGGTCCCTATTGGTCTATAGCGGTTCCTACTGCTCTGCATTGATCCGGACTGGTTCACACTGGCCCATACTGGTCTGTACTGACCCATACTGGTCCATACTGGTCTATATTGCTCTGTGCCGACCCATACTGGTCCCTACCAGCCTGTAGTGGTTCCTACTGGTCTGCACTGATCTGTACTGGTCCATACCGGTCTATATTGCTCTGTGCTGACCCATACTGGTCCCTACCAGCCTGTAGTGGTTCCTACTGGTCTGCACTGATCTGTACTGGTCCATACCGGTCTATATTGCTCTGTGCTGACCCATACTGGTCCCTACCAGCCTGTAGTGGTTCCTACTGGTCTGCACTGATCTGTACTGGTCCATACCGGTCTGTACTGTTCTCTATTGACCTATACTGGTCCCTACTGGTCTATACTGGTCTGTACTAGTTCATACTGGTCTATACTGATCTGTATTAGTCTATACTGGTCCCTGCTGGCCTATAGTGGTTTCTACTGCTCTGCACTGATCCATACTGATTCATATTGGCCCATACTGGTCCATACTGATCTGTATTGACCTATACTGGTGCCTACTGGTCTACAATGATTCCTATTGGTGTGCACCGATCTGTACTGGTCCATCCTGCTTTGTACTGGTCTGCATTGACCCATACTGGTCCCTGGTGGCCTATAGTGGTTTCTTCTGCTCTGCACTGACCTGTACTGGCCCATACTGGTCTGTACTGGTCTGTATTGGCCAATATCGGTTCTTCCTGGTCTGTAGTGGTTTCTACTGGTCTGCACTGATCCGTACTGGCTCATACTGGTCCATACTGGTCTATACTGGTCTGTACTGACCCATACTGGTCCCTACAAGTCTATAGTGGTTCCTATTGGTCTGCACTGATCTGTATTGGTCCACAGTGGTCCCCACCAGTCTATAGCAGTTCCTACTGCTCTGCACAGACCCGTACTGGCCCATACTGGTCCATACTGGTCTGTATTGACCCATACCGTCTATAGTGGTTCCTGCTGGTCTGCACTGATCCATACTGGTTTGTATTGGTCTGTACCTATCCATACTGGTTTGTACTGATCTGTACTGACCTGTACCAGTCTGTATTGACCCATACTGGTCCCTACTGGTCTACAGTGGTTCCTACTGCTCTGCACTGATCTGCACTAGTCCATACTGGTCAGTACTGGTCTGTACTGACCTGTGTTGGTCTCTACTGGTCAGGACCAGTCTGTACCGACCTATGCTAGTCTCTGCTACTCCCTACCGGTCTGTACTGGTGCCCACCTGGGTGGCTCCGGCGAAGGTGGAGACCACGCTGACCGCAGCCCCCTCAGGGCCATCCAGGGGAGCCTCGGTCACCTGCACCACCCTGTAGGTCACCTGGGGGTCAAAGGTCACCGAGGGTCAATCAAAGGTCACCCCCAGGGTCAAAGGAGAAACAGAAGCCAAAGGCCAAGGTGGGAGGGGAAGGGTCCCAGGGGGAGGGGAAAGCTCCCAGGGGTCCCACAGGGTGCCCTGCACAGGGGTCAGGGGAGGTCACCAGGACAAAGGTTACAGTGGGCAAAGGTCCTCAGAGGTCATCCAGGTCCCCCCCCAGTGCCCCCAAACCCCCTCCCAGTACCTCACAGTCCCCTCCCAGTGCCCCCAAGCCCCCTCCAGGTACATCCCAGTAACCCCCAGTGCCCCCAAACCCTGTCCCAGTACATCCCAGTGCCTCCTAGTGTCCCCAACTCCCCTTCCAGTACATCTCAGTGCCCCCCAGTGTCCCCAACCCCCCTCCCAGTACATCCCAGTGCCCTCCCAGTACATCCCAGTGCCCTCCCAGTGCCCCCAACCCCCTCCCAGTACATCCCAGTGCCTCCTAGTGCCCCCAAACCCCCTCCCAGTACATCCCAGTGTCCTCCCAGTGCCCCCAACACCCTCCCTCCCAACACATCCCAGTCCCCTCCCAGTGCCCCCAAGCCCTCTCCAGGTGCATCCCAGTAACCCCCAGTGCCCCCAAACCCCCTCCCAGTACATCCCAGTGCCCTTAAACCCTCTCCCAGTCCACTCCCAGCACCTCCCAGTCCCCTAGCAGTTCCTCCCAGTTCCCTCCTATTACCTCCCAGTCCCTTCTCAGTCTCTCCCAGTCCTTTCCCAGTCCCTCCCAGTCCCTTCCCAGTCCCTCCCAGTGCCCTGCTGCTCCCTCCCGCTCCCCCCAGCCTTCCTCCCAGCCCCCCCTCATCCCATCCCAGCAGCCCCCATTCCCCCTCCCAGTGCCCCCCAGGGCCCCCCCAGGCACCTGGCCGCCGTTGCTCTCGGTCCTGAACTGGTACTGCAGGGCAGAGTCGCCGAAGGCTGCCGGCACCGGCACTGGGACGCTGGCAATGGCCACCGCCGCCTCCTCCCCGCCCGGTGCCTCCCCTGCCCCCCACAGCGCCCCCTGCAGCCGCTGCCTGGGGCTGCCAGGGGCTGCCAGGGGCTAGGGAGGGCTGGGAGGGACTGGGAGCGGTCTGGGAAGGGCTGGGAGGGGCTGAGAAGGGATTTGGGGAGACTGGGAGGGGACTGGGAGGGGGTGGAAAGGGGCTGGGAGGAGGCTGGGAAGGGATCTGGGGAGACTGGGAGAGACTGGAAGGGGGTGGAAAGGGGCTGGGAGGAGGCTGGGAAGGGATCTGAGGAGACTGGGAAAGACTGGAAGGGGTTGGAAGGGAGTTGGGGGAACTGGGAAGAGTCTGGGAAGGGCTGGGAAGGGCTGGGAGGGGTCTGGGAAGGGAGTTGGGGGGACCGGGAGGAGTCTGGGAAGGGCTGGGAGGAGTCTGGGAAGAGCTGGGAGTGATTGGGAAGGGACCTGGGGAGACTGGAAAGAGATTGGGAAGGACTGGAAAGAGATTTGGGGGGACTGGGAGGGGTCTGGGAAGGGCTGGGAGGGGCTGAAAAGGACTAGTAAGGGTCCTGAAAAGAGTGGGAGCAGATTGGAAGGGGTCTGGGAAGGGATCTGGGGAAATTGGGAGGAGTCTGGAAAGGGCTGGAAGGGGACTTGGGAAGGCTGGGAGGGACTGGGAAGGGATTTGGGGAGACTGGGAGGGGATTGGGAGGGGGTGAGAAGTGGCTGGGAGGTGAGTTGGGGAACTGGAAGGAGTCTGGGAAGGGCTGGGAGGGGCTGGGAGGGACCTGGGGAGACTGAAAGGAGATTGGGAGGGGCTGGGAAGAGATCTGGGGGGACTGGGAGGGGGCTGGGAGGGGCTGGGAGGGAACTGGGAGGGACTGGGAGGGGACTGGGAACAGATTCGGGGGAGGGGGGGGACTGGGAGGGGGCTTGGGGGGGATACTGGGATGAGCTGGGAGGGGAATTGGGGGGAGGGGGTCCCTAGTATCCCTTCAGAGCCTCCCCCAGCCCTCCCCCTGGGCCCTCCCGGGGCTCACCCTCCTGCAGCTCAACTCCTTCCTCGCTCTCCTGAGGCTTCTCCTGACTGGGGGGAGGGGGAGGACACAATCAGACCCCCCCAAACCTCACACCCCCCTCCCTTCAGCCCTCCCCCCCCAATTTTGGACACAGCCCCCCCCCCAACTTGGGGTCCCCCCCCTTTTGTTCTCCCCCTTTCCTACTTCCTCCTTCCCCTTCCCCCCTCCTTCCCCTCCTTCCCCTCCACCAATTTGGGGGGTCCCCCCCCTTGTGCCCCCCCTATTGACCTCTCCCTTCACCCCCAATTTGGGGTCCCCATTTGCCCCTCCCCCTTTTGCCCCCCTTCCTCCCCACCCCCAATTTAGGGTCCCCCTTTACCCCTCCCCTTTTGCCCCCCTTTCCTCCCCCACTTGGGGTCCCCCTTTTACCCCTTCCTTCACCCCCAATTTGCCCCTCCCCTTTTGCCCCCTCATTTCCTCCCCGCCCCCAATTTGGGGCCCCCTTTATCCCTCTCCCTTTTGCCCCCCCTTTCCTCACCCCCAATTTAGAGTCCCCTTTACTCCTCCCCCTTTTGCTCCCTCCTTTCCTCCCCCAATTGGGGTCCCTTCTTGCTCCCCGTTTTGACCTCCCCTTCAACCCCCAATTTGAGGGCCCCCTTTGACCTCCCCTTCACCCCCTCCCAATTTGGGGTCCCCCTTTGCCCCCATTCTGCCGCCCACTTTTGGGGGCCCCTCTTCCCAAATTATGCTCCTTTGCCCCTCCCCTTTGCCCCCAATTATGTAACCCCCTTTTTACCTCCACATTTACCCCCAATTTGGGGTCCCCCTTTACCCCTCCCCTTTTGCCCCCAATATTGGACCCCCAATTTGGGCCCCCATTTTAAGGTCCCTCTTTTCCCCCTCAAATTTAGGGTTCCCACTTTCCCCCATTTTGGACACCCCCAAATTTGGGGTCCCCCCCTTTGCTCCTCCTCCTTTTGCCTTCCTCTTTCCTCCCTCCAATTTGGGCACCCCCTTTGCCCCCCTTTTACCCCCTCCCCTTTCCTCCCTCCCAATTTGTGGTCCCCCATTTTGCCCCCCTTTTGCCCCCCCTTTTACCCTCCCCTTTCCTCCCCCAATTTGGGGTCCCCCTTTGTCCCCCCTTTTACCCTCCCCTTTCCTCCCCCAATTTAGGGTCCCCCTTTTGCCCCCCTTTTACCCTCCCCTTTCCTCCTCCCCAATTTGGGGTCCCCTATTTTGCTCCCCCTTCGCCCCCACTTTTAACCCTCCCCTTTCCTCCCCCAATTTAGGGTCCCCCTTTTGCCCCCCCTTTACCCTCCCCTTTCCTTCCCCCAATTTGGGGTCCCCTCTTTGCCCCCCTTTTACCCTCCCCTTTCCTCCCTCCCAATTTGGGGTCCCCATTTTGCTCCCCTTCCCCTCCCCTTATTACCCTCCGCCTTCTCCCCCATTCCTTCCCCTCCCTTCCCATTTTTGGGTTGCCCCCCAATTTCAAGCCCCTCCCCTCCCTTTTGCCCCTCCCCCATTTTCTCCCCTCCTCCCCTCCCCTTTTTGGCCCCCAAATTTTACCTCCACCCTTCCCCTTCCAATTTTAGGGTCCCCTTTTTGTCCCCCCCCAACTTTTAGGGTCTCACTTTGCCCTTCCTTCCCCTCCCCATGTTTTTGGGCCCCCCCCCCCCAGTTTTTGGGGGTCCTTACCTGGGGGCTGCAGAGCCAGCAGCCGAATCCAGCCCAGGGTCCAGCATGTCCATGGGGGAAGGGAGGGGGGTCCCACAAAAGAAAGGGGGGGACCCCCAAAAGCAGGTGGGGGACCCCCAAAAGCGGTGGGGGGGGAGCCCAAAAGTGTGGGGGGCAAAAAAAGGGAGGGGGAAGAGACCCAAGGGGATGGAAAGAGGCTTAAAAAGGAGGGGGGGGTGTCCCCGAAGTTTGAGGGGGGGTCCTAAGGGGGTGTCCCCCAACTGGGAGAAGAAGTCCTAAGAGTAAGGAAGGAGGAGGAGAGGGGGCCCTAATGAAACGGGGGAGGGTTTTGGGGGTCCCCAAATTTTAAAGGGGGTCCCCAAAGAGGAAGAGGTCCCCCGAAAGGGGGAGGAGAAGGGAGAAAGGAAGGCGGCAACGCCGGGGGAAGGGGTCCCCAAATTTCGGGGGAAGGAAGTCTTAAGGTCCCGAAATGAAAGGGGGGAGCCCTTTCGAGGGGGAAGGAGGAAGGGAGGGAGGAAGGGGGGGAAGGGGGAAGAGAAAGGAAGGAGGGGAAAAAGGGGGAAGGTTGGGGGTTCTTACTTAGCGGGTGGGAGGAGGGTAAAAAGGTTGGGGGAGGGGGATGAGGTGGGGGAGGGGTAGGGGAAGGAGGGGAGGGGGAAGGGGGTCGCTGCTAATTCCAGGGCCCCTGGAGGGGGTTTGTTTCTTTGCCTTCCCTCCTTTCCCCACCCCCCACCCCCTTCTCCCCTCCCCCTTTTTTTTAGCCTTCCCCCTCCTCCTCCTCCTCCTCCTCCTCTCCCCCCCCCCCCCCTCCGCTCTCTCCCGGCCGCTGATCACGAGGCCAAACACCCCGTCACGTGCCCTGCCCCTCCCCCACCCCCCGCCTCGGTTTTAGGACACCCCCCCGTTCTCTGCCCCCCTCTCCGCGGCCAATTTTCGCCCTCTCCCCTCCCCCTCCCTCCTCCTCTTCCTCCCCCTTTTCCTTTTGGCTGTTTTTTTCCCCCTCGGTTGCCTTTTTCTTCCCCCCCCCCCTCTCCTATCGCGATAGTCTACGGGGGAAGGGGAGGAGGGAGGGAGGGAGGGGGCTCCGCTATCGGCGACTCAAAACAGCGGCGACAAAGCTTCGGTGGCGGCGGCGGCGGCTGAGGGGAAAAAAAAAAACCGGAGCGGGGGGGGGAGGGGAGGGGGGGGAGGAAAGGAGGAGGGAGGGGGGAGGGGGGAGGGGAGGGGAATAAAAATGGAGGAGGAGGAAGAGGAGAAGGAGGAGGAGGGAGGAGGGAGGGAAGCGCCCCGCCAGGGCCGGACCTCGGTTTGCCGACGTCACTTCCGGGAGCAGCGGGCGGCAGCCAATCCCCGTCGCGCTCCCCTGCCGATGTCACTTCCGGGGAGGGCGGGAGCCGCTCCCCCGCCGCGCTGCGCTCGCGGCCGCGCTTCCGGAGTGGGTAGAAGTCGTCCAGGCTTCCCCCCCGCCCCCCACCGCTCCGCCCCGCCTCCCCTCCCTTCTCCCCCGCGCGCTGTTCGCGTCACTTCCGGCATGGACCCAGCCTGGACACCCGCCCCTTACGGCGTCACTTCCGGGGCGGGACCAAGCCTGTCCCCGTTTAGGGATGGAGCCGAGGGGAGTGGGGAAGGGCTGCAGGGGAGGTCCATAGGGGCTGGGGGGAGACCTCTAGAGCCGGGAACGGAGCCTATGGGGGCTGGGGGGAGACCTCTAGAGCCCGGAACGGAGCCTATGGGGGCTGGGGGGAGACCTCTAGAACCGGGAACGGAGCCTATGGGGGCTGGGGGGAGACCTCTAGAGCCGGGAACGGAGCCTATGGGGGCTGGGGGCAGACCTCTAGAACCGGGAACGGAGCCTATGGGGGCTGGGGGAGACCTCTAGAGCCGGGAACGGAGCCTATGGGGGCTGGGGGGAGACCTCTAGAGCCGGGAACGGAGCCTATGGGGGCTGGGGGAGACCTCTAGAACCGGGAACGGAGCCTATGGGGGCTGGAGGGAGACCTCTAGAACCGGGAACGGAGCCTATGGGGGCTGGAGGGAGACCTTTAGAGCCCGGAACGGAGCCTATGGGGGCTGGGGGGAGACCTCTAGAACCGGGAACGGAGCCTATGGGGGCTGGGGGGAGACCTTTAGAGCCCGGAACGGAGCCTATAGGAAGCAGGGAGGGGGCTGGAGAGTGACCTATGCAACCCGGAGGAACCTATAGGAACTGGTCTATAGGGGCTGGAAGGAGCCCCCAGAACCCCCTATGGAGCTCCTATAAGCGCCTCGAGGGGCGCCCTATAGAGGCTGGAGAGGTTCTATAGGGCCCAGAAGAGCCCCATAGAGTCCCGAAGAGGACTACAGGTCGGGGTGGTTGGCGGGGGACACCCACTTGGTGCCGTTGCCCCTTGAAGAGCTCTCCTCTGGGTATTGCCCCTTGAAGAGTCGGTCCCCCCCTCCCTCCCCGCCCAGTGGCGTTGCCCCTTTAAGGCGACTGGAGCCGTGGAGAGGCGCTTGTGGTATCGCCGCTTTAAGGGTGGGTCCCACTCCGAGCCCCTTCACACACGTTGCCATTTTAAGAGACGTTGCCGCCCCCTCCCCCCCCCGGGGCTCCCAAACCGCCTCCCAGCTCTTCCCACGGTCTCCCACTGCCCCCAAACCGATTCCCAGTTTCATCCCAGTCCGTCCCAGTCTACTCCAAGTCCATCCAAATCTTCTCCCTGTCCTTCCCAGTCCCTCCAACCCCCTTCCCACTCTCTCCCGATTCATCCCAATCCCTTCCCAGTCCATCCAAATCCTCTCCCAGTTCCCCCAAACCACTTCCCAGTCTCTCCCAGTCCACCCAAATCCTCTCCCAGTCTCCCCAAACCACTTCCCAGTCTCTCCCAGTCCATCCAAATCCTCTCCCAGTTCCCCCAAACCACTTCCCAGTCTCTCCCAGTCCACCCAAATCCTCTCCCAGTCTCCCCAAACCACTTCCCAGCCTCTCCCAATCCATCCAAATCCTCTCCCAGTGCCCCCAAACCACTTCCCAGTCCCTCCCAGTGCCACCAAATCCCTTCCCAGCCTCTCCCAGTGCCCCCAAATCCCTTCCCAGCCTCTTCCAGTACCCCCAAATCCCTTCCCAGCCTCTCCCAATCCATCCAAATCCTCTCCCAGTGCCCCCAAATCCCTTCCCAGTCTCTCCCAATCCATCCAAATCCTCTCCCAGTGCCCCCAAATCCCTTCCCAGTCTCTCCCAATCCATCCAAATCCTCTCCCAGTGCCCCCAAATCCCTTCCCAGTCTCCCAGTCCACCCAAATCTTCTCCCAGTGCCCCCAAATCCCTTCCCAGCCTCTTCCAGTACCCCCAAATCCCTTCCCAGTCTCTCCCAATCCACCCAAATCCTCTCCCAGTGCCCCCAAATCCCTTCCCAGTCTCTCCCAATCCATCCAAATCCTCTCCCAGTGCCCCCAAACCACTTCCTAGTCTCCCCCCAGTCCATCCCAGCCTATTCCAAGCCCATCCAAGCCCTCTCCCCGTCCTTCCCAGTGCCCCCCAATCCCTTCCCAGCCCCATTCCGCTACCTCCCAGTGCCTCCCCGTTATCCCGGATCCCCTCGCAGCACCCCTACACCTCCTCCCAGCCCCTTCCTAGTGCCCCCCCGTACCTCCCAGTTCCCCCCCCAACCCTCCTCCAGTCCTTCCCAGTGTTCCCAGAGCCCTTCCCGGTGCTCCGGTCCCCTCCCAGCCCCTCCCTGCCTGCCGCTCTCCGCCTCCATCGCCCCTTTTAAGGCGGGCCCCACCCCCTGCGCGTTGCCCTTTTAAGCGCCGCCGGCGCCTTCCAGCCGCCGCCGCTCATCTGGGCCACGCCCCCCAGCCCCTAAGCCCCGCCCTCTGCCCCGCCCACGCCCCGGCGTCTCCGCCCCCTCCCACCCAGCGCCGTCCCCGGCCCGGCTCTTAAAGGCGCCGCAGCCTTTTTTCCTTGCTGCGCGGCGCCGCGGGGCTCTGTCGCGATGTGGCTCCGGCGCCTCCCCGCCGCTATCGCGACAGCGCGGAGCTACCACAGGGAGGAGGGCAGGAAGCTGCTGCTGCGGCAGGTACCGGGCCGGGGCGCGCTGGGAGGGGGGAGGGGAGGGGGTGGCGGAAGTGAGGGTTAAAGGTCTGGGGTAGGGGGAGGAGCTGGGGGGGGACACCAGTATGGACCACTTTGGGACAGGAGGCCACAAATCCCTTCCCAGTCGCTTCCCAGTTCCCTCTCAGTGCCCGCCAGGCTCTCCCAGTGTCCCCAAGCGCCCTCCCGCTGCCCTCAAATCCCCTCCCAGTCCCTCCCAGTAGCTCCCAGTTCCCCCAAGCCCCCTCCCAGTCCCATCCCTCTGCCTCCCAGTTCCCCCAGATGCCCTCCCACTTCCCTTCAATCCCCTCCCACCCCCTTCCCAGTCCCTTCCCAGTCCCTCCCCCTCGCTTCCAGTGCCCCCAATCCCCCTCCTAGCCCTTCCTCGTGCTCCTAACCCCCCCTCCCAGTGCCTCCCAGTAACTCCCAGTTGCTTCCAGTATCCCCCAGTTCCCCCAATCCCCCACCCAGACCCTTCCCAGTCCCTCCCAGTGCCACTCACCCCCCCGCTCACCCCTTCCCAGCGCCTCCCAGTTGCTCCCAGTGCCTCCCAGTCATTCCCAGTGCCCCCCAGATCCCCTCCCAGTGCCCCCCAAACCCCTTCCCAGCCCTTTCTGCAGCCCCCACTCCCCTCCCAGGTGCCCCCCCACGCCCTCTCCCAGGCTTTCCCAGTACCCCTAAACCCCCTCCCAGTGAAAACCAATTTGGGGGTGTCGGGGGCAGCTGTTCGAGCCCTCCTCGTGCACCTTCACCTACCTGCTGGCGGATGAAGGCTCCAGGGACGCCATCATCATCGACCCCGTGCTGGAGAAAGCCCCCAGGGACGCCAAGCTGGTGAAGGAGCTGGGGCTGAGCCTGCACTACGCCAGTGAGCCGCTGGGGGGCGCGGGGAGGGACTGGGGGGGAACTGGGAGGGGGTTTGGGGGCGCTGGGAGGGACTTTAGGGTTACTGGACCATACTGGTTTGAACTGGGAAGGGACTGGGAGAGGCTTTGGCATCTCTAAGCCTTACTGGTGTGGACTGGGAAGGGGCTGGGAGAGGCTTTAGCATCTCTAAGCCTTACTGGTTTGGACTGGGAAGGGGCTGGGAGAGGCTTTAGCATCTCTAAGCCTTACTGGTTTGGACTGGGAAGGGGCTGGGAGAGGCTTTGGCATCTCTAAGCCTTACTGGTGTGGACTGGGAAGGGGCTGGGAGAGGCTTTAGCATCTCTAAGCCTTACTGGTTTGGACTGGGAAGGGGCTGGGAGAGGCTTTGGCATCTCTAAGCCTTACTGGTGTGGACTGGGAAGGGGCTGGGAGAGGCTTTAGCATCTTTAAGCCTTACTGGTTTGGACTGGGAAGGGGCTGGGAGAGGCTTTGGCATCTCTAAGCCTTACTGGTGTGGACTGGGAGAAGCTTTAGCATCACTAAGGCTTACTGGTTTGGACTGGGAAGGGACTGGGAGAGGCTTTGGCATCACTAAGCCTTACTGGTTTGGACTGGGAAGGGCCTGGGAGGCACCTCAGGGGCCCCAGCGCTCCTCCTGCCCCCTGCTGGTCCATACTGGTTTGAACTGGGACGCCTTTTCCCGCCCCCCTGCACTGCCCTCTGGTTGGTTCTCCTTTGCTCCTTGCCCTCTTTGGACGTCGGGTGCTCCCTTTGACCCCGCCCCCTCCCCGTTCGGGACCACGCCCACTTCCGGCCACGCCCCCTCCAGTCAACACCCACTGCCACGCCGACCACGTGACGGGCTCGGGGGCGCTGCGGGGGCTGCTGGGCTGCCGCAGCGCAGTCTCCCAGGCCAGTGGCGCCAGGGCTGACCTCCTGCTGCGGGACGGCGACCGCATCCCCTTCGGAGCCTTCGTGAGTGCAGGCTGGGAGGAGCTGGGAGGGGAGGGGGAGGGGTGGGAGAGAGTGGGAGGAGCTGGGAGGGGAGGGGGAGGGGTCTGGGAGGGGAGTGGGAGGGACTGGGAGGGGACTGGGAGAAGCTGGGAGGGATTGGGAGGGGATTAAGAGGGACTGGGACGGGATTGGGAGGGATTGGGTGGCACTGGGAGTAACTGGGAGGGATTTGGGAGGAGCTGGGAGAGGAATGGGAGGGACTGGGAGGGATTGGGAGAGGAGTGGGAGGGGACTGGGAAAGGATTGGGAGGAGCTGGGAGGGATTGGAAGGGACTGGGAGGGACTGGGAGGGGACTGGGAAAGGATTGGGAGGAGCTGGGAGGGATTGGAAGGGACTGGCAGGGACTGGGAGGGGACTGGGAGGGATTGGGAGAGGATTGGGAAGGGCCTGGGAGAGGATTGGGAGGTGTCTGGGAGGGATTGGGTGGCACTGGGAGTAACTGGGAGGGATTGGGAGTAGGTGGGAAAGGAATGGGAAGGAATGGGAAGGACTGGAATAAGCTGGGAGGTATTGGGAAGGGATTAAGAGGGACTGGGAGGGGATTGGGAGAGGATTGGGAGGGACTGGAGAGGATTGGGAGGGAATGGGAGGGACTGGGAAGGGACTGGAAGAAGCTGGGAGGTATTGGGAGGAGATTAAGAGGGACTGGGAGGGGGCTGGGAGGAGCTGGGAGGGGACTGGGAGAGGATTGGGAGGGACTGGGAGAGGGCTGGGAGAGGATTGGGAGGGACTGGGAAGGTGTAGGAGGGGCTGGGAGGGGACTGGGAGGAATTGGGGAAGGGGGTTGGGGGCACTGGGAGGGGACTGGGAGGAGGTTTAGAGGCACTGGGACACACTGGGAGGAGACTGGGTTATACTGGGAGGGGGTGTGGGGGGCCCTGGGCCGTACTGGTCTATACTGGGAGGCTCTGGGGGGCCTCCAGCTGCCCTGCCACCCCTTGGGGGCCACCTGGGACCCCGCCAGGGCGGAGGGAGAGACTCAGACTGGTTTGAACTGGGACCTTACTGGTTGGAGCTTTAGGAGGGGTCGGGGCGGGGGAAAGGATGGTGCCTGGTTTGGCCTGGGGGGGTCACAGGAGTGGGGTCCCAGCAGGCCCTGGAGGTGAGGGCCAGCCCCGGGCACACCCCGGGCTGTGTCACACTGGTGCTGGACGACTCCTCAGCAGCCTTCACCGGGGACGCCCTGCTGATCCGGGGCTGCGGCCGCACCGACTTCCAGCAGGGTACTGGGAGGGGACTGGGAGGGGACTGGGAAGTGGTGGGAGGGGACTGGGAGAGGCTTTAGCATCACTAAGCTTTACTGGTTTGAACTGGGAGAGGCTTTGGCATCACTAAGCCTTACTGGTTTGAACTGGGAAGGGCCTGGGAGAGGCTTTGGCATCACTAAGCCTTACTGGTTTGAACTGGGAGAGGCTTTGGCATCACTAAGCCTTACTGGTTTGAACTGGGAAGGTCCTGGGAGAGGCTTTGGCATCACTGAGCCGTACTGGTTTGAACTGGGAAGGTCCTGGGAGAGGCTTTGGCATCACTGAGCCGTACTGGTTTGAACTGGGAAGGTCCTGGGAGAGGCTTTGGCATCACTGAGCCGTACTGGTTTGAACTGGGAAGGTCCTGGGAGAGGCTTTGGCATCACTAAGCCTTACTGGTTTGAACTGGGAGGGGACTGGGAGGCACTTTGGGACTGGGAGGGGCTGTGGGGGCTACTGGAAAGCACTGGGAGGGCTCTCTGGGTACTCCCTCGCTGGCTAGGCCCCGCCCCCGTCGCCATAACAACCCGGCGACCAATGGCGGCTCGGTTACCATAGCGCCGCCCGCGGCCCTGTTGTTACGGCGCGCCCCATTGGCCGCAGCCCTTCGTTCCCATGGCGACCGCTGGGCCTATGGCGTCTCGCCTACCGCGGGCGCCCCCTCGGCCCCGTGACGCACCCTCTTCCCCCCGGCCGCTCCGGAGCCTCTCATTGGTCGCGGGGCCGTTGCCGCTGCAACCGCCGGCCAATGGGACGCGGCTGTTTGCCGGGCTGACGCGCGGCGGCGCCCCCTGCAGGCTGCCCGCGGACTCTCTACCGCTCTGTCCACGACCGAATCTTCACCCTGCCCGACCCCTGCCGCATCTACCCTGGACACGACTACAACGGTGGGGCCCCGGGGGAGGAGGACTTGGGGGGCCCGGGAAGGGACCTGGAGGGGGCTGGGGAGGGCGGGGCGGGGCTGGGGGGGATTCTGGAACCGGGTTAGGGGCCCTCAAATCCCCTCCCAGTCCATCCCAGTTCCCCCAAATCCTTTCTCAGTCCATCCCAGCCCCTCCCATTCCCTCCCAGTTCCTCCCAGTGGCCCCAAATCCCTTCCCAATCCCTCCCAGTCCATCCCAGTGCCACCCAATCCCTTCCTAGTCCATCCCAGTGGCTCCAAATCCCTTCCTAGTCCATCCCAGTCCCTCCCATTCCTCTCCCAGTCCATCCCAGTGCCACCTAATCTCCTCCCAGTACATCCCAGTCCTTCCTATTCCTCTCCCAGTCCATCCCAGTGCTTCCAAATCTCTTCCCAGTCCATCCTAGTGGCCTCAAATCCCTTCCTTGTCCCTCCCATTCCCCTCCCAGTCCATCCCAGTGCCCCCAAATCCTTCCTCAGTCCATCCTAGTGCCTCCCATTCCCCTCCCAGTCCATCCCAGTGCCACCAAATCCACTCCCAGTCAATCCCAGCCCTTTCCATTCCCCTCCCAGTCCATCCCAGTGCTTCCAAATCCCCTCCCACTCCATTCCAGTCCATTCCAGTGCCCCCAAATCCCCTCCCAGTCCATTCCAGTGTCCTCAACCCCCCCCTCCCAGCCGATTTCAATCCCTTCCCAGTCTCCCCCAAACCCTCTCCTAGTACACCCCAGTATATCCCAGTACTCCCCCCACCCAGGCATGACCATGTCCACGGTGGGGGAGGAGCGGAGGCTGAACCCGAGGCTGACCCTCAGCCAGGAGCAGTTTGTGGACCTGATGGAGAAACTGGACCTGCCCCGGCCCCGCCTGATGGGTGAACTGGGAGCTACGGGGGGGGGACTGGGAGCATGGATGGAGACTGGGAGGCACTGGGAGGTTACTGGGAGGGCACTGGGAGGGGACTGGGTGGCACTGGGAGGGGACTAGGTGGCACTGGGTGTGACTGGGGGGGGACTGGGTGGCACTGGGAGGGGACTGGGGGAGACTGGGGGGGACTTGGATGCACTGGGAGGGCACTGGGGGTGACTGGGAGCCACTGGGAGTGACTGGGAGGGGACTGGGTGGCACTGGGAGAAGACTGGGAGGGACTGGGGGGGACTGGGAGGCACTGGGAGGGCACTGGGGGTGACTGGGAGGCACTGGGAGTGACTGGGAGGGGACTGAGTGGCACTGGGAGGGACTGGGAGGCACTGGGAGTGACTGGGAGGGGACTGAGTGGCACTGGGAGAAGACTGGGAGGGACTGGGGGGGACTGGGAGGCACTGGGAGGGCACTGGGGGTGACTGGGAGGCACTGGGAGTGACTGGGAGGGGACTGAGTGGCACTGGGAGGGACTGGGAGGCACTGGGAGGGACTGGGAGGGGACTGAGTGGCACTGGGAGAAGACTGGGAGGGACTGGGGGGGACTGGGAGGGCACTGGGAGGGGACTGGGAGGCAATAGGAGGACCTGGGAGGGGGAGGCTCCCCTCTAACCCCGCCCGCTCCCCCCCAGACGTGGCCGTGCCAGCCAATCTGCGCTGCGGGCTCCAGGATGACGCGGCTTAGCCACACCCCCCCGCTTTCCCCGGCCGCTCGGTGCCTTCTTTGCGTGACTTCCGGTTCCGCGTCGGCCATGTTTGGGTCGGGCAGCGCCAGGGCCTGCCTCGGTCTTACCGCTTCTGGTCCCGGCCCTGCCGGCCCGGGGCCAGCTCTGGCCCGGAATAAAAGAGAAGCTGTGAATGGGGAGAGACTGGGGGGGACTGGGAGAGACTGGGGGGACTGGGAGGGGATGGGGGGGACTAGGGGGGTCACTAGTCCATACTGGTCTGTCCTGGTCCATTCTGGGAGGGCCACTGATCCATGCTGGTCTGTGCTGGGCAATACTGGGAGGGCCACTGGGCCATACTGGTCTGTACTGGGCCATACTGGTCTGTACTGGGCCATACTGGTCTGTACTGGTCCATACTGGGAGGGGCACTGGGCCATACTGGTCTGTACTGGGCCATACTGGTCTGTACTGGTCCATACTGGGAGGGGCACTGGGCCATACTGGTCTGTGCTGGTCCATACTGGGAGGGGCACTGGGCCATACTGGTCTGTACTGGGCCATACTGGTCTGTACTGGGCAATACTGGGAGGGGCACTGGGCCATACTGGTCTGTGCTGGTCCATACTGGGAGGGGCACTGGGCCATACTGGTCTGTGCTGGTCCATACTGGGAGGGGCACTGGGCCATACTGGTCTGTACTGGGCCATACTGGTCTGTACTGGGCAATACTGGGAGGGGCACTGGGCCATACTGGTCTGTGCTGGTCCATACTGGTCTGTGCTGGTCCATACTGGTCTGTGCTGGTCCATACTGGGAGGGGCACTGGGCCATACTGGTCTGTACTGGGCCATACTGGTCTGTGCTGGTCCATACTGGGAGGGGCACTGGGCCATACTGGTCTGTGCTGGTCCATACTGGTCTGTGCTGGTCCATACTGGGAGGGGCACTGGGCCATACCGGTCTGTACTGGGCAATACTGGGAGGGTCACTGGGCCATACTGGTCTGTGCTGGGCCATACTGGGAGGGTCACTGGGCCATACTGGTCTGTGCTGGTCCATACTGGTCTGTGCTGGTCCATACTGGGAGGGGCACTGGGCCATACTGGTCTGTACTGGGCAATACTGGTCTGTACTGGTCCATACTGGGAGGGGCACTGGGCCATACTGGTCTGTACTGGGCAATACTGGTCTGTACTGGGCAATACTGGGTCACTGGTCCATACTGGTCTGTGCTGGTCCATACTGGTCTGTGCTGGTCCATACTGGGAGGGTCACTGGTCCATACTGGTCTGTGCTGGGCCATACTGGTCTGTACTGGGCCATACTGGGAGGGTCACTGGGCCATACTGGTCTGTACTGGTCCATACTGGGAGGGTCACTGGTCCATACTGGTCTGTGCTGGTCCATACTGGTCTGTACTGGGCCATACTGGGAGGGGCACTGGGCCATACTGGTCTGTACTGGTCCATACTGGGAGGGGCACTGGGCCATACTGGTCTGTGCTGGTCCATACTGGTCTGTACTGGTCCATACTGGGAGGGGCACTGGGCCATACTGGTCTGTGCTGGGCAATACTGGGAGGGGCACTGGGCCATACTGGTCTGTGCTGGTCCATACTGGGAGGGTCACTGGGCCATACTGGTCTGTGCTGGGCCATACTGGGAGGGTCACTGGTCCATACTGGTCTGTGCTGGTCCATACTGGTCTGTACTGGTCCATACTGGGAGGGTCACTGGGCCATACTGGTCTGTACTGGGCCATACTGGGAGGGGCACAGGTCCATACTGGTCTGTACTGGGAGGGGGGAGGCTCTGCAGCTCCCTGCCAGCCCTTGCTGGTTCCTCCTGCTCCCTGCCCCACCCAAACCTGCGGAGCCGGTTTGGGGCCTTGGCCACGCCCCCTTGGGTCACATGACCATCGCCAGGCCCCGCCCACTTGCAGCCTCCTGGCGGCCCCGGGACCCTTCCCCCCCCCGCTGCGGCTCGGCCCCCTCCCCCCCTTCCTTCGGGAGCATTTTGTGGGGGGGTGTCTTTGACCTTTGACCTTTGGAGCCCATGGGGGGGTCTGACCCTGACCCCCCCCCGGCAGGAACGGTGGAGAGCCAGGGGGTGAGACTGGGATGGACTGGGAGGCACGGGGCGGGGGCTGGGAGAGGGCTTGGGGGGCGCTGGGAGGCACTGGGAAGGAGGTTTGGGGGGGACTGGGAGGCACTGGGATGGACTGGGAGGCACTGGGAGGGACTGGGAAGGGGTTTGAGGGGCACTGGGATGGACTGGGAAGGAGGGTTCGGTTGGACTGGGAGGCACTGGGTTGGACTGGGAGGGAATGGGAAGGGGGTTGGGGGGCACTGGGATGGACTGGGAAGGGGGTTGGGGGGCACTGGGAGGCTTCAGGGCCAAACTGGTTTGAACTGGGAGCCCCTCCACAGGCTTTGGACCCCAAGGAGGCTGCCCTGAAGCTTCAGGGGCTGAGCCTGGAGGTACTTGGGGGGCAGGGACCCAGATCTATGGGGCTGGGACCTAGAGCTATGGGGCTGGGACGCACATCTATGGGGCGGGACCCACATCTGTGGGGCTGTACCCAGATCTGTGGGGCAGGACCCACATCTGTGGGGCTGGGGCCAATATCTATGGGGCAGGGACCCAGATGTATTGGGTTGGACAAAGATCTATGGGGCTGGGCCCCAGATGTATGGGGCAGGGACCCAGATGTATGGGGCTGGACCCCAGATCTATGGGGCTGGGACCCAGGTCTATGGGGTTGGGCCCCAGTTCTATGAGGCTGGGCCCAGATCTGTGGGGCTGGACCCACATCTATGGGCCAGAGACCCAGATGTATGGGGTTGGACCCACATCTATGGGGCTGGACCCATATCTATGGGGCTGGGCCCAGATTTGCAGGGCTGGAACCCAGATCTACAGGGCAGGGACCCAGATCTATGGGGCAGGGACCCAGATCCATGGGGTAAGGACCCACATCTATGGGGCTGGCCCCACAGGATGAGCACCCTTTGGAGGACGAGGGAGCCCTGCCCCATAGCTGTGGGGCCCAGCCCCACAGATCTGCTGACCCCCAAGTAGTGGAGGCCGGGCCAGAGGGAGCGGCAGTGACGGCTGTGGGGCAGGTGAGGACGCTTGGGGGGCAGAGGGTGGGGGTCCCTATGGGGCTCTGTGGGTCCCTATGGGTGGCTGTGGGGCTGTATGGTTCCATATGGGTCGCTAGGGGTTGCTGTGGGTCGCTACGGGTCGCTATGGGGCTGTATAGGTCCCTATGGGTCGCTAGGGGTCACTAGAGCTTGCTAGGGATCCCTATGGGTTGCTAGGGGTCCCTATGGCTATCTATGGGTCGCTATGGGGCTGTATGGGTCCCTAGGGGTCGCTTGGGGTCCCCATGGGTGCCTATGGGTCGCTAGGGATCGCTATGGTTGCCTATGGGTCGCAATGGGGCTGTATAGGTCCCTAGGGATCGCTGTGGGTCCCTATGAGGCTGCATGGTTCCCTATGGGTCGCTAGGGGTCGCTATGGGCCACTATGGGTTGCTATGAGCCCCTGTATGACTCTAGGGGTCCCTACGGGTTCCTATGGATCTATGTGGTTCCTTAGGGGTCGCTAGGGGTCGCTATGGCGCCCTATAGGTCTCTATGGTTCTCTATGGCGCTTTATGGTTCCCTATGGCTCCCTATGGTTCCCTATGGCTCTCTATGGGTTCCCATGGCTCTATATGGATCCCTATGGTTCCCTATAGGTCTCTATGGCTCCCTATGGGTCGCTGTGGGTCTGTATGGCTCTCTATGGGTCCCTATGGGCTCCTATGGGTCCCTATGGGCTCCTGTGGTTCCTATGGGCTCCCTATGGCTCCCTATGGGCTCCTATGGCTCCCTATGGGTCCCTATGGTTCCCTATGGGCTCCTATGGTTCCTATGGGCTCCCTATGGCTCCCTATGGGCTTCTATGGCTCCCTATGAACTCCTATGGCTCCCTATGGGTCCCTATGGCTTCCTATGGGTCCCTATGGCTTCCTATGGCTCCCTATGAGCTCCTATGGCTTCCTATGGGTCCCTATGGCTCCCTATGGGCTCCTATGGCTCTCTATGGTTCCCTATGGCTCCCTATGGGCTCCTATGGCTCTCTATGGTTCCCTATGGCTCCCTATGGGCTCCTATGGCTCCCTATGGGCTCCTATGGCTCCTTATGGCTCCCTGTGGGTCCCTATGGGCTCCTATGGCTCCTTATGGCTCCCTGTGGGTCCCTATGGGCTCCTATGGCTTTCTATGGCTCCCTATGGTTCCCTGTGGCTCCCCATGGACTCCTATGGCTCCCTATGGGCTCCTATGGGTCCCTATGAGTCCCTATGGGTCTCTATGGCTCCCTATGGGTCCCTATAGGTCCCAAACGTTCACTATGGGGCAACCAGGCCCTGACTTGTGGGTCCTGCCCCACAGCTTCTCTTCTCCCATCGCCGTTGGATCCTCCTGGACCCCCCCCGGGTCCTGGCCCTGCAGAGCTCCCTCCAGGTCTGCCCCACTGCGTCCCCTAGTGCCCTCCCTGCCCCCTAGCGCCCCCTAGTGCCCCCCAAGTGCCCTCTAGTGATCTCCCTGCCCCCTAGCGCCCCCTAGTGCCCCCCAAGTGCCCTCAAGTGCCCTCCCTGCCCCATAGTACCCCCAAATGCCTTCCAAGTGCCCTCCCTGACCCCTAGCGCCCCCTAGTGCCCCCCAAGTGCCAAGTGCCCCAAGTGCCCCGCCTGCCCCATAGTGCCCCCCAAGTGCCCTGACTGCCCCCAAGTGCCCCCAAGAGCCTTCCCTGCCCCCTAAGTGCCCCACAAATGGCCCTCAGAGCCCTCCCTGCCCCATAGCACCCCACAAGTGCCCCTCTGTGCCCCAAATGGCCCCATAAGTGACCCCCAAGTGGACCTTAGCCACTTCCCAGTCCCTTCCCAGCCCCTTTGGAGCCCCTCCCAGTCCCTGCCAGCCCCTCCCAGTCTCCCCCTGACCCTCTCCCCTCCTCCCCCAGGGCTCCTTTGGGCTGCACAGGTCTGGAAGCCTCCCCCGCAAGAGGGGGGGAGGGGAGCCGGGGGGGACCCCCCCAGCACCCCGGCCCCAATCCGGTGAGAGACTGGGAGGGGATTTGGGGGGACTGGGAGAGGAGTGGGAGGGGTTGGGAGGGATTGGGATGAACTGGGATGAACTGGGAGGGTCCTGGATTTGCTCCCCCCAGGAGTTGTTGCCCTGAACCTGGACCCAGAGAGCTACAGGTGAGACCTTCCCAGTCCCTTCCCAGTCCCTTCCCAGTCCCTTCCCATTCCCCTCCCAGTCCCCTCCCAGTTCCCTCCCAGTCCCCTCCCATTCCCTCCCAGTCCCCTCCCAGTCCCCTCCCAGTTCCCTCCCAGTGCCTCCCACTCCCCACCCAGGTCCCTCCCAGTCCCTTCCTAGTTCCCTCCCAATTCCTCCCAATCCCTCCCAGTCCCCTCCCAGTTCCCTCCCCAGCCCCTCCCAGTCCCCACCCAGGTCCCTCCCAGTCCCTCCCAGTCCCTTCCTAGTTCCCTCCCAGCCCCTCCCAGTCCCCTCCCAGTCACTTCCAGTGCCCCCCAGTGCCTGTCTCAAGTTGGTGGAACTGGAACTGAGGCTGCGCCAGGCTCTGGCTGAGCGAGAGAGGCTGCTGAGGGCCCGGGTGAGGCACTGGGAAGCACTGGGAGGGGACTGGGAAGGGGGTGGGGGGCACTGGGAGGGACTGGGAGGGGACTGGGAGGTGACTGGGAGGGGACTGGGAGGGACTGGGAAGGACTGGAAGTGGGAGTGTGGCTAGGTGGTGGGTGTGGTCTGAACTGGGCGTGGCCTCGGCAGGCTGCGCGTGTGACAGCCCCGGCCCCACCCCCTGCACCACCGGCCCCACCCCCGGCTGAGGTAAGCAGCCCCCCAGTGGGGACCAGTTGGCTCCTAAGAAACCCTCCCAGTCCCCCCCAGTACCTCCCAGTGACCCCAAATCCCCTCCCAGTCCCTCCCAGCCCCTTCCAGTCCCCTCTCTGTAGTTCCCAGCTGGACCTGCTGTGGGCGCTGTGGGCCTGCAGGCACCTCCTGGTATCTCCCAGCTCCCCCAAACCCCTGCCCAGTGCCTCCCAGCCCCCCCAAGCCCTTCCCTCTCCCCTCCCTCTCCCCTCCCACTCCCCTCCCACTCCCATCCTACTCCCCTCCCAACCCCCTCCCAGTCCCTCACAAGCCCCTCCCAAGCCCCTCCCAGTTCATCCCAATCCCCTCCCAGTCCCTCCCAGTCCCTCCCAGCCCCCTTCCAACCCTCTCCCAGTACACCCCAGTGCCTCCCAATCCCCTCCCAACCCCGTCCCAGTCCCTCCCATTGCCCTCTCTGTGGTTGGCAGCTGGACCTGCTGGGGGCGCTGTGGGTCTACGGCCACCTCCCAGTCCTTCCTAGTCCCTCTTTGTCCCCTCCCACTCCCCTCCCACTCCCCTCCCACTCCCATCCTACTCCCCTCCCAACCCCCTCCCAGTCCTTCCCAGCCCTCCTCCAACCCTCTCCCAGTACATCCCAGTCCCCTCCCAGCCCCTCCCAGCCGCTCCCACCGCCCTCTGCGTGGTTGGCAGCTGGACCTGCTGGGGGCGCTGCGGGCGCGGGGGCACGTGCCGGAGGGCTGCGGCTGGGTGCGGCTCTCGGGGGGCTCCTGCCACGGCAGCCTCACCAAGGCCGGGGGCCGGCTCCGCACCTGGCGCCGCCGCTGGTTCCACCTCGACCCCCGCCGCGGGCTGCTGGCCTACTACAGGGGTACCGCGGGGGGGGGGGGCTGGGAGGGGCTGGGAGGGGATGGGAGGGGACTGGGAGGGAATGGGAGGGGATTGAGTGGAGCTGGGAGGGGGTTGGAGGGGACTGGGAGGGGACTGGGAGGGGCTTGGGAGGGGAGTGGGAGGGACTGGGAAGGTCTGGGAGGGGCGGGGAGGAGCTTGGGAGGCACTGGAAGGGACTGGGAGGGGGTTGGGAGGGGAGTGGGAGGGAGTTGGGTGGGGCTGGGGGGGATTGGGCCAGGCTGGGAGGGGCTTGGGAGGGGCTGGGAGGTGTTGGGAGGGGCTTGGGAGCCCACAGGAGGTCTCTGGAGGGGATCTGCAGGAGCCTCTAGGGGATTCCTCGGAGCTCTGTTGGTGATCCCCAAGGAACCCTTAGGGGATCTAGTGAGGCTGCCTGGGGAGCCCATGGGAGATCCCTGAATAGGAGCTGCTGGGGCCTGTGAGGGATCCCTAGAGGGATCTGTAGGTGACCCATGGAGGATCCATAGGGGATCTATTGGGGGGGGCACAGGAGATCTCTAAAGGAGATCTGTAGGGTTCGAGGGGGGAACCGTAGTGGATCTATAGGGAATCCAGAAGGGATCAACAGGGGATCTCCAGGGGATCCCTGAGAAATCCATAGGGGAGCTCTAAAGGGGATCAGTTGGGGTCCACAGGGAGGCTCTAGGGGGTCTCTTTGGGATCTATTGGGGGATCCCTAGGGAATCTCTGGGGGATCCAGTGGGGATCCCTAGGGAATCCTCGGGAGATCCAGTGGGGCTCCATAAGGAACCCCTGGGAACTCTCTACAGGGGACCTGCAGAAGCCTCTGGGGGATCCCTAAGGGGGTCTCTGGGGCTCCCTAGCAGATCCCCTAGTGGATCCCTGGAACTGATCCCTGCCTCCCCCCACAGACAAGGAGGAGAGGAAGCTGAAGGGCCTCATCTACCTCCAGGCCATCCAGGAGGTCTACTACGACCCCGGGGGGCTTCCCTTCAAGGTCCACCAGGGGGCACCCTACTGGAGGGGGATCTGTGGGGCTGGGGAGGGATCTGTGGGGCTAGGGAGGGATCTATGGGGCTGGGGAGAGGATCTATGGGGCTGGGAAGAGGATCTATGGGGCTGGGGAGGGATCTGTGGGGCTAGGGAGAGGATCCATGGGGCTGGGGAGGGATCTGTGGGTCTGGGGAGAGGATCTATGGGGCTGGGGAGAGAACGTGTGGGTCCGGGGAGAGAATCTATGGGGCTGGGGAGAGGATCTGTGGGGCTGGGGAGGGATCTGTGGGGCTGGGGAGAGGATCTATGGGGCTGGGGAGGGTATCTATGGGGCTGGGGAGGGATCTATGGGGCTGGGGAGAGATCTGTGGGGATAGGGAGGGATCTATGGGGCTGGGGAGGGATCTGTGGGTCTGGGGAGAGGATCTATGGGGCTGAGCCTCTTCTGGGTCCAAGCAGCTCTTGTTAGGACCTCACCAGGAAGGGTTCTAGGAGGGGCTGGGGTGGGATCCATGGGGCTGGGGTGGGATCTGTGGGGCTGAGGATCCACTTATGGGGCTGGGGAGGGACCTGTGGGGCTGAGCCTCTTCTGGGTCCAAGCAGCCCCTGGTAGGACCTCACCAGGAAGGGTTCTAGGAGGGGCTGGGGTGGGATCCATGGGGCTGGGGTGGGGATCTGTGGGGCTGGGGATCCACTTGTGGGGCTGAGGGATCCACTTGGGGGTCTGGGCCCCCTCCCCACAGAGCCCCAACCCTCGGCTGACCTTCTGCCTGAAGACCCTGGAGAGAGTCTTCTGTCTGGTGGCTCCCAGCCCCGAGGCACTCCGCATCTGGATGGATGCCCTGGTGACCGTCACCAAGGGGGAGGAGTCAGACTGACCACGCCCACCGTGACCACGCCCCCTGTTCCCACCCACCCCCCGTGGGCTCCCAGAAGCCTTTGGGGTGGCTGGAGGGCAGTGAAAGGTCACCCAAAGGGGGGATCTGAGGGCACCTGAGGGGCAACAGAGGTCATTAAAGGTCGTCAGAGGTCATCAGAGGTCACCCAAAGGGCGGCAGAGGTCATGAAAGGTCACCCCAGGGGCGCCCAAGGTCACCTGAGGTCACCCAGGGGTCACTGAAGGTCGCCTGAGGGGCATCAAGGGTGACCCAAGGGCCAGCAGAGGTCATGAAAGGTCATCCAGGCGGCATCAGAGGTCATCAAGGAGCACCCAAGGGACACCCAAGGGGCACCAAGGGTCACCAGAGGTCAGCTAAGGAACACCAGAGGTCATCAATGGACACCCAAGGGGCACCAAAGGTCACCAGAGGTCACCCAAGGGGCACCAAAGGTCATCAAAGGACACCCAAGGGGCACCAGAGGTCACCCAAGGGGCACCAAAGGTCATCAAAGGACACCCAAGGGGCACCCAAGGGGCACCAGATGTCACACAAGGGGCACCAAAGGTCATCAAAGGACACCCAAGGGGCACCCAAGGGGCACCAGATGTCACACAAGGGGCACCAGAGGTCATCAAAGGTCACCCAAGAGGCACCAAAGGGACACCCAAGGGGCACCCAAGGGTCACCAGATGTCACCCAAGGGACACCAAAAGACTTCAAAGGACACCCAAGGGGCACCAAAGGTCATCAAAGTCACCCAAGAGGCACCAAAGGGGCACCCAAGGGGTACCAAAGGTCACCCAAGGGGCACCAGAGGTCATCAATGGACACCCAAGGATCACCAGAGGTCACCTAAGGGACACCAAAGGTCATCAATGGACACCCAAGGGGCACTAAGGGTCACCTTAGGGGCACCCAAGGCCCAGTCTGGGACTGGGAGCTAACTGGGAGGCAACTGGGGCCTCCCCCAGCCCCTTCCCGGGGCCACCAGCACCATACTGGGGGGGGAGGGGGGCGGGGCCCAAACCCCGCCGGCCCCGCCCCCCACTTCCGCTGGGCTCGTGGGAGGGGGCGGGGTCCCATTAGTGGGCGCGGTCACGTGGCTTGGGGTTGGGAGGGTGGCGGAAGGGGGAAGGGGGAGGGGGAGCTGGGGGAGCCGCATCCGGGGTGGGGAAGTGGGAGAGGGGTGACTGGGAGGCACTGGGAGGCACTGGGAGGGGGATGGGAAGGGGTTGGGGGATGGGATGGGGGTTAGGAAGGGGGTTGGGGGATGGGATGGGGGCTGGGGGATGGGATGGGGTTGGGAAGGGGGTGGGGGGATGGGCTGGGGATGGGAAGGGGGCTGGGGGATGGGAAGGGGGTGGGGGATGGGATGGGGATGGGAAGGGGGTTGGGGGATGGGAAGGGGTTGGGAAGGGGGCTGGGGGATGGGATGGGGGTTGGGAAGGGGGATGGGATGGGGGGGGAAGGGGTTGGGATGGGCTGGGGGATGGGAAGGGGGCTGGGGGATGGGAAGGGGGTGGGGGGATGGGATGGGGGATGGGAAGGGGGTTGGGGGATGGGCTGGGGGATGGGAAGGGGGCTGGGGGTGATGGGAAGGGGTTGGGAAGGGGGCTGGGGGATGGGATGGGGGTTGGGAAGGGGGTGGGGGGATGGGATGGGGGTTGGGAAGGGGGTGGGGGGATGGGATGGGGTTGGGGAGGATGGGAAGGGGTTGGGAAGGGGGATGGGAAGGGGTTTGGGGGAATAGGATGGGGGTTGGGAAGGGGTTGGGGGATGGGAAGGGGAATGGGGAGGGATGGGAAGGGGGTTGGGAGGGGACTGAGATGAACTGGGAGGCACTGGGAAGGGGTTTGATGCTACTGGGAGATACTGGGAGGGGGTTGGGGGCACTGGGAGGGGGGTGGGAAGAGGATTGGGAGGGGGATGGGATGAGCTGGGAGGCACTGGGAGGGGGTTTGGGGGGGGACTGGGATGAACTGGGAGGGGGTTTGATGCTACTGGGAGATACTGGGAGGGGTTGGGGGGCACTGGGAGGCACTGGGAGGGGTTGGGGGGCACTGGGAGGCACTGGTCAGAGGTTTGGGGCCGCTGGGAGGGGCTGGGGAGGAGGTTTCTGCGGGGCCTGGGGAAGGAACTGGGAGGAGGTTTGGGGTCACTGGGAGGTGGCCGGGGGCTGACCCCACCCCGAGACAGACAAACAACCTCCCACGGGCCCTGAAACTGGGCCATGGGGCACCGCCCCCCCGCGGCCGGCAGGGCCTGGGGGTGGGGGGAAGGGGGCTGCCCCCCCGGCACCCCAAGCCATAGGGCTCAGACCCTAACCCATAGGGCCTGGACCCACACCTATAGGTCCTGCACCCCTGGGACCCCACATCTATAGATCCTGGACCCTAATCCATAGGGCCTGGACCCTAATCTATAGGTCCTGAACCCCTGGACCCCACATCTATAGGGCCCAGACCCATATCTATAGGTCCTAGACCGTAATCTATAGGTCCTGGCCCCCTGGCACCCCACGTCTATGGGGCCCAGACCCTAATCCATAGGACCTGGACCCACACCTATAGGTCCTGAACCCCTGGGACCCCACATCTATAGGGCCCAGACCCTAATCCTTAGGTCCTGGACCCACACCTATAGGTCCTGCCCCCCCTGGACCCCAAGCCATAGGGCCCAGACCCTAATCCATAGGTCCTGGACCCACACCTATAGGTCCTGGCTCCCTGGGACCCCACATCTATGAGGCCCAGACCCACATCTATAGGGCCTGGACTCATATCTGTAGGTCCCAGACCCACAGCTATAGGGCTTGGACCCCTGGGACCCACAGCTATAGGCCCTGGACCCACAGCCATAGGTCCTGGACCCTAATCCATAGGACCCAGACCCCTGGGATCCCACATCTATAGGTCCTGGACCCACAGCCATATGTCCTGGACCCTAATCTATAGGACCCAGACCCCTGGGATCCCACATCTATAGGTCCTGGACCCACAGCTATAGGTCCTGGACCCTAATCCATAGGACCCAGACCCCTGGGATCCCACATCTATAGGTCCTGGACCCACAGCTATAGGTCCTGGACCCTAATCCATAGGACCCAGACCCCTGGGATCCCACATCTATAGGTTCCAGACCCTAATCCCTAGGTCCTGGACCCACATCTACAGGTCCTGGCCCCCTGGGACCCCAAATCTATAGGACCCAGATCCTAATCTATAGGTCCTGAACCCCTGGGACCCCACATCTATAGGGCCCAGACCCACAGCTATAGGTCCTGGACCCTTATCAATAGGTTCTGAACCCTAATCTATAGGTCCTGAACCCCTGGGAGCCCTCATCTATAGGGCCCAGACCCACATCTATAGGGCCTGGACCCTAATCTATAGGTCCTGAACCCCTGGGACCCCACATCTATAGGGCCCAGACCCACAGCTATAGGTCCTGGATTCATATCTGTAGGTCCCAGACCCACAGTTATAGGGCTTGGACCCCTGGGACCCACATCTATAGGTCCTGGACCCACAGCTATAGGTCCTGGACCCTAATCTATAGGCCCCACCCACAGAGGTGCCCTCTCCCCCTTCCCCCCACCTCCGGCTCTATAGGTGGGGGTGGGGGCGGTTCCCGCATTCCTGGGCGTGGCCGCGGCCCCTCCCCTCCCGGTGGGCGTGGCCACCCCTATAGGATCCATAGGGGGCCACCCCCAGCAGCCACGGCCCCCACCCGCCCCTGGCCATGGAGCAGAGGCTGCTGGCGCTGGGAGCCCTGCTGCTGGGTGAGGCTCCTCTGGGGCACCTGGGGGGGACCTAGGGGACCTATAGGGGACATAGGGGACCTGTAGGAGCTGGGGGGGACCCCTGGGGGCTATAGGAGCTGGGGGGGACCTAGGGGACCTATAGGAGCTGGGGGGAACCTCTGGGGGCTATAGGAGCTGGGGGGAACCTATGGGGGCTATAGGGGCTCGGGGGACCTAGGGGACCTATAGGAGCTGGGGGACTTCTGGGGGCTATAGGAGCTGGGGGAACCTATGGGGGCTATAGGGGCTCGGGGGACCTAGGGGACCTATAGGAGCTGGGGGGGACTTCTGGGGCTATAGGAGCTGGGGGAACCTCTGGGGGCTATAGGAGCTGGGGGAACCTCTGGGGGCTAGGGGCTGGGGGACCTATGGGGGCTATAGGAGCTGGGGGAACCTATGGGGGCTATAGGAGCTGGGGGACCTAGGGGACCTATAGGAGCTAGGGGGAATCTCTGGGGGCTATGGGAGCTGGGGGAACCTATGGGGGCTATAGGGGCTGGGCGGGACATAGGGGACCTATAGGAGCTGGGGGACCTCTGGGGGTTATAGGAGCTGGGGGAACCTATGGGGGCTATAGGGGCTGGGGGGGACCTCTGGGGGCTATAGGAACTGGGGGGGACCTATGGGGGCTATAGGGGCTGGGGGGGACATAGGGGACCTATAGGAGCTGGGGGGGACCTATGGGGGCTATAGGGGCTGGGAGGTCCTATGGGGGCTATAGGGGCTAGTGGGGGGGACCTATGGGTCCTATAGGAGCTGGGGGGGACCTATGGGTGCTATGGGTCCTGTAGGGTGCTGTGGGGTTATATAGGACTCCATTGGGTCCTATAGGATTCTATAGGCACTACAGAGCTCATTAGGCTCCACAGGGTTCCACAGGGTCCTATAGGGCTCCATAGGGTCCTGCAGTGTCCTGAGGCCCTATAGATTCTATAGGGCTCCATAGGGTCCTGCAGTGTCCTGAGGCCCTATAGATTCTATAGGGCTCCATAGAGTCCTGTAGTGTCCTATAGGGACCTATAGATTCCATAGGGCTCCATAGGGTCCAATAGGGTTCTATAGATTCTATAGGGCTGCACAGGGTCCTGTAGGGTCCTATGGGGTCCTATAGATTCCATAGGGCTCCATAGGGTCCTGTAGGGTCCAATAGGGTCCTATAGATTCTATAGGGATCCATAGGGTCCTGTAGGGTCCTGTAAGGACCTATAGATTCCATAGGGCTCCATAGGGTCCTATAGGGTCCTATAGATTCCATAGGGCTCCATAGGATCCTGTAGGGTCCTATAGATTCTATAGGGTTCCATAGGGCTCCATAGGGTCCTGTAGGGTCCTATAGATTCTATAGGGCTCCATAGGGCTCCATAGGGTCCTGTAGGGACCTATAGATTCCATAGGACTCCATAGGGTCCTGTAGGGTCCTATAGATTCTATAGGGCTCCATAGGGCTCCATAGGGTCCTATAGGGTCCTATAGATTCCATAGGGCTCCATAGGGTCCTGTAGGGTCCTGTAGGGTCCTATAGATTCTATAGGGATCCATAGGGTCCTGTAGGGACCTATAGATTCCATAGGGCTCCATAGGGTCCTATAGGGACCTGTAGATTCCATAGGGTTCCATAGGGTCCTATAGATTCTACAGGGCTCCATAGGGCTCCATAGGGTCCTATAGAGACCTATAGATTCCATAGGGCTCCATAGGATCCTGTAGGGTCCTATAGATTCTATAGGGCTCCATAGGGCTCCATAGGGTCCTGTAGGGGCCTATAGATTCCATAGGGCTCCACAGGGCTCCACAGGGTCCTATAGATTCCATAGGGCTCCATAGGGTCCTGTAGGGTCCTATAGATTCTATAGGGCTCCATAGGGCTCCATAGGGTCCCCTAGGGTCAGCTCTGACCCTCCCCCTCCCCTTTTTCTCTTCCCCCCTCCCCCCCCAGCCGCCTGCTGGCCCTGCAGGGGGGCTCCGACCCCACCTCTCCCGCGCTGCCCCCAGGCCCCGCCCCCGGGCCCCGCCCCCACCCCCCCCCCGCTGCCCCCCGACTGCGACCCCGCAGCGGAGGTCGCCACCAGTGGCGGCGAGGGGGGAGGAGGGGAAGCCTGGGGGGGTCATGACGTCACGGCCGCGCCCCCTGCTGACGTCACGGCGGAGGAGACCAATCAGCTGGAGGCCACCCGAGACCCCAGGGACGCCTCGGGACCCAGAACCGCAGCGCCCCCGGATGCCACCAGCCAGGGGGGACCGCTGGGGACCTCCCAGGGAGGGGACGGAGCCGCGGCCGCGCCCCCTGCTGACATCACGGCGGAGGGGACCAATCAGCTGGAGGCCACCCAGAAGCCTGGAACCAACCTGGACCCTGTCACTCAAGACCCCCCAGATGCCACCACCCCAGTGGGACCCTCGGAGACCTCCCAGGGAGGGGACAAGGTCCTAGTGGCCACCCCCGGGGATGTCACTATGAAGGGAACCAAGGAGCTGGAGGCCACCCAGGACCCCAAGGCCACCCTGGACCCTGTCACCCAAGACCCCTGTGATGCCACCACCCCGGTAGGACCCTCGGGAACATCCCAGGGAGGGGACAAGGTCCTGGTGGCCACCCCCGGGGAGGTCCCCACAGAGGGGACCAAGCAGCTGGAGGCCACCCAGGACCCTGGCACCACCCTGGACCCGGTCACCAAAGCCCTCTGTGATGCCACCACCCGGGTAGGACCCTCAGGAACATCCCAGGGAGGGGACAAGGTGCTGGTGGCCACCCCCGGGGACACCACTATGGAGGGGACCAAGGAACTGGAGGCCACCCTGGACCCTGGGACCACCCTGGACCCTGTCACTGCAGCCCCCCCAGATGCCACCACCCTGGTAGGACCCCTGGGGACCTCCCAAGGAGGGGACAAGGTGCTGGTGGCCACCCCTGGGGACGTCACTATGGAGGGGACCAAGGAGCTGGAGGCCACCCAGGACCCCAAGGCCACTCTGGACCCTGCCACTGCAGCCGCCCCAGATGCCACCACCCTGGTAGGACCCCTGGGGACCTCCCAAGGAGGGGACAAGGTGCTGGTGGCCACCCCTGGCGACGTCACTATGGAGGGGACCAAGGAGCTGGAGGCCACCCTGGACCCTGGGACCACCCTGGACCCTGTCACTGAAGCCCCCCCAGATGCCACCACCCTGGTAGGACCTTCAGGAACATCCCAGGAAGGGGACAAGGTCCTGGTGGCCACACCTGGGGACGTCACTATGGAGGGGACCAAGGAGCTGGAGGCCACCCAGGACCCCAGGCCACCCTGGACCCTGCCACTGCAGCCCCCCCAGATGCCACCACCCTGGTAGGACCCCTGGGGACATCCCAAGGAGGGGACAAGGTGCTGGTGGCCACCCCTGGCGACGTCACTATGGAGGGGACCAAGGAGCTGGAGGCCACCCTGGACCCTGTCACTCAAGACCCCTGTGATGCCACCACCCTGGTAGGACCCTCAGGAACATCCCAGGGAGGGGACAAGGTCCTGGTGTCCACCCCTGGCGATGTCACTATGGAGGGGACCAAGGAGCTGGAGGCCACCCAGGACCCTGGGACCACCCTGGACCCTGCCACTGCAGCCCCCCCAGATGCCACCACCCTGGTAGGACCTTCAGGAACATCCCAGGGAGGGGACAAGGTGCTGGTGGCCACCCCTGGGGACGTCACTATGGAGGGGACCAAGGAGCTGGAGGCCACCCAGGACCCCAAGGCCACCCTGGACCCTGTCACTGAAGCCCCCCCAGATGCCACCACCCCAGTGGGACCCTCAGGGACATCCCAAGGAGGGGACAAGGTGCTGGTGGCCACCCCCGGGGAGGTCCCCACGGAGGGCACCAAGGAGCTGGAGGCCACCCAGGGCCCCCAGGCCACCCAGGAGCTGGTCCCCAAGGCCTCCCCAGACGGCAGCAGCGTGGTGTGCCCTCAGCCCACATCCCCCGGAGGTGGCAGCCCGGTGGTGGCCACGCCCGGGGGTGTCTTGCTGGAGGGGACAGCTCAGCCTGGGGACAGCTCTGCCACCACCCCTGTGGCTGTCCCCACGGCCACCACACCCCCGGGAGAAGCCCGGGGTGCGGTCACCCCCGGGGAGGAGACACAGGAAGCTTGTGTGGTCCCGGGGGAGCAGCAGGAGGGGGCGGCCCCGCAGGGAGGGGTCCTGGTGGAGGGGACAGCGCTGCCCGGGGCCACCACCCAGCTCGGGGACAGCTTGGACCCCCTCACTGAAGCCCCCCCAGGTGCCACAGCCGGGGTGGGACCCTCGGGAACATCCCAGGGAGGGGACGGAGCTGCGGCCACCCCCCCGGGGGAGGTCCCCACGGAGGGGACCGAGCAGCTGGAGGCCACCCAGGAGCCCAAGGCCACCTTGGACCCTGCCACCGCAGCCCCCCCAGATGCCACCACCCCGGTGGGACCCTCGGGGCCATCCCAGGGAAGGGACAAGGTTCTGGTGGCCACCCCTGGGGACGTCACTATGAACGGGACTGAGCAGTTGGAGGCCACCCAGGACCCTGGGACCACCCTGGACCTGGCCACTGAAGCCCCCCCAGATGCCACCACCCCAGTGGGACCCCTGGGGACCTCCCAGGGAGGGGACAAGGTGCTGGTGGCCACCCCTGGGGACGTCACTATGAAGGGGACCGAGCAGCTGGAGGCCACCCAGGACCCCGGGACCACCTTGGGAGCAGAAACCGAAGCCCCTCCAGAGGCCACCACCCGGGTGGGACCCTCGGAACCACCCCAGGGAGGGGACAAGGCCATGGTGACCCCCGGTGGGGACCTGCTCCTGGGGGCCACCCAGGCGGCAGGGGCCAGCAGCTGCCTGCAGGAGGCCCCCGGGGGGGAGAGGACCACCCTGGGAGCTGACCCCGGGGCCCAGGGCTGCGACAGCGCCGGGGGGGCGCAGGGGGGCGAGCCGCTCCCGTGGGGCTCGGCACAGCCTGCTGCTGCCAGCGGCCCTGGGGACACCCCGGACCCTGTCACCGCAGCCCCCCCAGCTGCCACCACCCCGGTGGGACCCTCGGGGACCTCCCCGGGAGGGGACAAGGTCCTGGTGGCCACCCCGGGGGAGGTCCCCACGGAGGGGACCGAGCAGCTGGAGGCCACCCGGGACCCCAAGGCCGCTCTGGACCCTGCCACCGCAGCCCCCCCAGATGCCACCACCGGGCTGGGACCCTCGGGGACCTCCCAGGGGGAGGGCAGAGCCGCGGCCACGCCCCCTGTTGACGTCACCATAGAGGCAGCCAATCAGCTGGAGGCCACCCGGGACCCTAAGGCCACCCTGGACCCTGTCACCGCAGCCCCCCCAGATGCCACCACCGGGCTGGGACCCTCAGGGACACCTCAGGGGGAGGGCAGAGCCGCGGCCACGCCCCCCGCTAATGTCACCGCAGCGGCAGCCAATCAGCCGCAGGCCACCCGGGCCCCCCCGGCTCTCGCCCCAAACGCCTCCGCCGCCGCCGCCACCGCCGGTGACGTCATGATGCAAGCCCCGCCCCTCGGGTGCAGTCACGCCCTCCCAGTGACGTTAGAGCCGCCCGCGGGCGTGGCCAAAGGAGGCTCTGCCCCCCGGCCAAGCGCGGGGTTCCTCCTGCTGCTGCCCCTCCCCTTGCTCCTGCGCTGACCACGCCCCGCTGGAGGGTTCTGATTGGCTGGGGGGGGGGAGGAGGGGACTGGGAGGAGGGGACTGGGAGATACTGGGAGGGCACTGGGAGGCACTGGGGGATACTGGGAGGGCACTGGGAGGCACTGGGCCATACTGGGAGCCCCTGGGCAGTCTCCTCCCAGTGAGCCCTTGCTGTGTTCCGACCCCCCCCAATAAAGAGCCTCCTGATTGGCTACCTCTGGCTGCTCCTTTCCTTCCTCTCCGCACTCCCTCCCCCTCCCCCCCCCAAGAAAGGGGAACTGGGACACTCCCAGTTCCTCCCAGTTCCCCCCCAGCTTCCTCCCAGTTCACCCCAAAACCCTCTCCCAGTCCTCCCCAGTGCCTCCCAGTCCCCCCCAGTATCTCCCAGTGCCCTCCCAGTGCCTCCCAGTTCACCCCAGTTGCCCCCAACCCCCTTCCCACCCCACCCCAGTCTCCTCCTAGTATCGCCCAGTGCCTCCCAGTCCCCCCAGTATCTCCCAGTGTCCCTAAAGCCCCCCCCAGTCCCCATCCAACCCTCTCCCAGTACATCCCAGTAGCTCCCCAGTGCCCCCAGACCCCTTCCCAGTTGCCTCCCAGTGCCTCCCAGTGCCCACCAGTAGCCCCCAGTGCCCCTAAAGCCCCTCCCAGTCCCCATCCAACCCTCTCCCACTACATCCCAGTAGCTCCCCAGTGCTCCCAAATCCCCTCCCAGTACCCCCCAGCGCCCTCCCAGTCTGTCCCAGCGCCCTCGAGTCCCCTCCCAGTTCCCCTCAGTCCCCTCCCAGTCGCTCCCTGCTTTAACTCCGCTCCCGGGGCCGCGGGTTCGAGCCCTGCCATGGACTGGAGCCGGCACTGGGAGCTACTGGTTTTACTGGTGGCACTGCTGCAGCAAGGTCCCGCCCCCCCCGCCGGCACTGGGAGGCACTGGGAGGGCACTGGGAGGCACTGGGAGGCACTGGGAGGGGACTGGGAGGCACTGGGAGGGGACTGGGAAAGGGACTTGAGGGGGGGGGGATGGGACTGGGGGTTCCTGGGAGGCACTGGTGGGGCTGAGTCAGGGCCGGATGCGGCCCCAGAGAGGCTGAGTCAGGGGTGGGGAGGGGAAAGCTTCCTGCCCCTGAGTCACCAGTACCAGACTGGGGGGCACTGGGAGCTACTGGGAGGCACTGGGAGGGCATTGGGGAGGCACTGGGAGCTACTGGGAGCTACTGGGAGGCACTGGGAGGGCACTGGGAGGGCACTGGGAGCTACTGGGAGCTACTGGGAGGCACTGGGAGGGCACTGGGAGGCACTGGGAGCTACTGGGAGCTACTGGGAGGCACTGGGAGGCACTGGAAGGGCACTGGGAGGCACTGGGAGCTACTGGGAGGCACTGGGAGGCACTGGAAGCTACTGGGAGGCACTGGAAGGGCACTGGGAGGCACTGGGAGCTACTGGGAGCTACTGGGAGGCACTGGGAGGGCACTGGGAGGCACTGGGAGCTACTGGGAGGCACTGGGAGGCACTGGGAGCTACTGGGAGCTACTGGGAGGCACTGGGAGCTACTGGGAGGCACTGGGAGGGCATTGGGGAGGCACTGGGAGCTACTGGGAGGCACTGGGAGGCACTGGGAGCTACTGGGAGCTACTGGGAGGCACTGGGAGGGCACTGGGAGGCACTGGGAGCTACTGGGAGCTACTGGGAGGCACTGGGAGCTACTGGGAGGCACTGGGAGGGCATTGGGGAGGCACTGGGAGCTACTGGGAGCTACTGGGAGGCACTGGGAGGGCACTGGGAGGCACTGGGAGGGAATTGGGAGCTACTGGGAGGGCACTGCGGGATACTGGGAGGGCACTGGGCCATACTGGGAGCCCCTGGGGGAGTCTCCTCCCAGTGAGCCCTTGCTGTGTTCCGACCCCCCCCCCCCCAGTGAAGAACCTCTTGATTGGCTGCCCCTGGCTGCTCCTTTCCTTCCCCTCCCCCTTCCCTCCCCCTCCCCCTCCCCAAAAAGGGGAACTGGGACACTCCCAGTGCCTCCCAGCTCCCAGTGCCTCCCAGTGCCCCCAGACCCCTTCCCAGTGCCTCCCAGTGCCCTCCCAGTGCCCCCCAGAGCCCCCAGACCCCTTCCCAGTGCCTCCCAGTTCACCCCAGTTGCCCCCAACCCCCTTCCCACCCTCCCCAGTCTCCTCCCAGTATCCCCAGTGCCCTCCCAGTGACTCCCAGTCCCCCAATGCCCCCAGTATCTCCCAGTATTTGCCCAGTGCCTCCCAGTCCCCCCCAGTATCTCCCAGTGGCCTCCCAGTGCCCACCAGTAGCCCGCAGTGCCCCTAAAGCCCCACTCAGTTCCCCCCAGTCCCCTACCAACCCTCTCCCAATACATCCCAGTAGCTCCCCAGTGCTCCCAAATCCCCTCCCAGTGCCTCCCAGTGCCTTCCAGTACCTCCCAGTTCCCCTGACTCCCCTCCTAGCCCCTCCCAGTCCCAACCCAGTATCCCCCAATCCCTCCCAGTCCCCCCCCCAAAACCCCTCCCAGACTCCTCCAGTACCCCCCAGCGCCCTCCCAGTCTGTCCCAGCGCCCTCGAGTCCCCTCCCAGTTCCCCTCAGTCCCCTCCCAGTCCCTCCCTGCTTTAACTCCGCTCCCGGGGCCGCGGGTTCGAGCCCTGCCATGGACTGGAGCCGGCACTGGGAGCTACTGGTTTTACTGGTGGCACTGCTGCAGCAAGGTCCCGCCCCCCCCGCCGGCACTGGGAGGCACTGGGAGGCACTGGGAGGGCACTGGGAGGGCACTGGGAGGCACTGGGAGGTACTGGGAGGGACTGCGGGGGGGGGGTGGAGGGGGCGGGGAGGCGCTGGGAGGCACTGGGGGGCACGGGGGGGACACTGGGATGTACTGGGAGAGGGTTGGAGGGGGACTGGGGGGGACTGGGAGGGGCTTTAAGGGCACTGGTGGGCACTGGGAAGGGGATTTGGGGGAGGGTGGAAGGGGCTGGAGAGGACTGGCCGGGACTGGGGGCTCCTGGGAGGCACTGGTGGGGCTGAGTCAGGGCCGGATGCGGCCCCAGAGAGGCTGAGTCAGGGGTGGGGAGGGGAAAGCTTCCTGCCCCTGAGTCACCAGGTCTGGACTGGGGGGCACTGGGGGGGGGGGGCAGGGAGCTACTGGGAGGGCAGTCGGAGGTGCCACTGGGGTGCCAGAGCTGGTCTGTACTGGTCTGTACTGGTCTGTACTGGTCCGTGCTGGTGTCCCAGGGGGGGCTCTGCAGTGCCCCCACTGCTCCTTGGGGCACTGCCAGCTGCTGCCCTGCTCCTTCCCCAACGCCACCTGCCGCAGAACCTCCCTGAGCCAGCGCCGGGGTGAGACTGGGAGGCACTGGGAAGGGACTGGGAGGGGACTGGGAGGGACTGGGAGGAACTGGGAGGGGACTGGGAGCGGATTGGGAGGGGATTGGAGGCACTGGGAGGAACTGGGAGGGGACTGGGAGGGGATTGGGAGGGGATTGGGGGACTGGGAGGCACTGGGAGGGGACTAGGAGGGGACTGGGAGGGACTGGGAGGGGACTGGGAGGGGATTGGGAGGGGATTGGGGGACTGGGAGGGGATTGGGAGGGGATTGGAGGCACTGGGAGGAACTGGGAGGGGACTGGGAGGGGATTGGGAGGGGATTGGGGGGACTGGGAGGCACTGGGAGGGGACTAGGAGGGGACTGGGAGGGACTGGGAGGGACTGGGAGGGGACTGGGAGGGGATTGGGAGGGGATTGGGGGGACTGGGAGGAACTGGGAGGGGACTGGGAGGGGATTGGGAGGGGATTGGGGGACTGGGAGGCACTGGGAGGGGACTAGGAGGGGACTGGGAAGGACTGGGAGGCACTGGGAGGGGATTGAGAGGGGATTGGGGGGACTGGGAGGCACTGGGAGGGGACTAGGAGGAGACTGGGAGGGACTGGGAGGCACTGGGAGGGGACTGGGAGGGGATTGGGGGGACTGGGAGGCACTGGGAGGAACTGGGAGGGGACTGGGAGGCACTGGGAGGGACTGGGGGGCACTGGGAGGGACTGGGAGGGAACTGGGAGGGACTGGGAGGGACTGGAAGTGAACTGGGAGGGACTGGAAGTGAACTGGGAGGCACTGGGAGGGACTGGGATGGTGTTTGGGGACGCTGGGAGCTGCTGGGTTGCACTGGGAGGAGCATTTGGCTATACTGGGAGGCACTGGGAGGTCCTTTGGGGGGGGCCTGGGAGCCGCTGCTTTGTGCTGGGAGGTGATCCTCGGGCGCCCCCTGCAGGAGGCGCTTTGCTAGTGCAGGAGGAAGGAGGCTGCGACATCCTCGGCCCCCCCAACCTGACCCTCACCTTCCGCTCCCACGGAGCTCTGCTGACCCTCAGCGAGCGGCGGGGGGCGGGGGAGGACCAGGGGGAGACAGCCCCGGAGCCACGGCAGGGCGGTGAGGGACTGGGAGGGGAGTGGGAGGGGAGTGGGAGGGGCTAGGAGAGAGAGGGAGGGGCTGGGAGGGGACTGAGCAGGGCTGGGAGGGAGAGGGAAGGGAAAGAGAGTGGAAGAGAGAGAGAGGGAAGGGAGAGGGAGGGGCTGGGAGGGGACTGGGTGTGGCCCCTCCCTGCCTTTTCCCTGACTCCGCCCCCTCTCTGGCCGTAACCCCTCCCCTACCGGTTTGAACCCCGCCCCCCCTGCCGCCCCCCAGGGCGCCCCCTGCGGTGCCTCAGCTGCGATGCCTCTGACGGCTCCTGCGGGCGCCCCCTGCTGGCGCTGCCCTGCCCCTGCCCCGGCGACTACTGCGTTGATGTCAGCAGTCACGTGAGGGGGCAGGGTGAGCAATGGGGGGAGGGGCAGGACTGGGAAGGGACTGGGAGGGACTGGGAGGAGACTGGGAGGGACTGGGAGGGGAGTGGGGGGAGTGGGGGGACTGGAAGGGGACTGGGAGGGAACTGGGAGGGGAGTGGGGGGGACTGGGAGGGGACTGGGAAGGGACTAGGAGGGACTGGGAGGGGACTGGGAGGGACTGGGAGTGGAGTGGGGGGACTGGGAGGGGACTGGGCAGGGACTAGGAGGGACTGGGAGGGGACTGGGAGGGACTGGGAGTGGAGTGGGGGGGACTGGGGGGAACTGGGAGAGGGCCTGGGAGGGGAGTGGGGGGGACTGGGGGGAACTGGGAGGGGAGTGGGGGGGACTGGGAGGGACTGGGAGGGACTGGGAGGGGACTGGGAGAGGCTATGTGGATACTGGGAGGCACTGGGCAGGCTGTTGGGGGGCGTGTCCCTGACCTGGGCCCCGCCCCCTGGCCCCTCCCAGTGGGAGAGGGTCGGCTGCGGGGCTGCGGCAGCGTGGGGCCCTGCCGGGGGCTGCTGGCGCTCGATACCGGCGGCGGCCGCCAGGTGGCGCTGAGGTGCTGCCGGCAGGACCAGTGCGATCCTGGTGAGACTGGGGGGCACTGGGAGGCTACTGGGATGTACTGGGGGGGGACTGGGAGGCAGTGGGTGTGGGGCTGGGGCCGCACTGAGGGCCATGATGGTCCCTGCTGGGCCGTACTGATCTGTACTGGTCAGTCCTGGTCAGTACTGGTCAGCACTGGTTGGTACTGGTCTGTACTGGTCATTATGGGTCTGTACTGGTTGGGTACTGGTCTGTACTGATCCATACTGGTCTGTACTGGTCAGTATGGCTCAGTACTGGTTGGTACTGGTCAGTATGGGTCTGCACTGGTCGGTATTGGTCTGTACTGGTCAGTACTGGTTGGTACTGGTCAGTACTGGTCTGTACTGGTCATTATGGGTCTGTACTGGGCAGTATTGGTTGGTACTGGTCAGTATGGGTCAGTACTGGTTGGTACTGGTTGGTACTGGTCGGTACTGGTCAGTACTGGTGTGTCCTGGTGCAGAGGCCGAGCCGCTGCCCCCCGCCTCGGGGCTGCGCTGCTGGGGCTGGGATGGCCCCGGGACCCCCAGGGGCGACCCCCAAGTGGTGACCTGCAGGGAGGGCCTGACCCACTGCGGCCTGGCCTGGACCTACGGTGAGGGACTGGGAGGGGGCAGGGATCCATGGGGTGGCAATCCACGGGGCAGGGATCTGTGGGGCTGGGATTCATGGGGTGGGATCTCTGGGGCAGGGATCCATGGGGCAGGGATCCAAGGGGCTGGGATCCATGGGACTGGGATCCAAGGGGCAGGGATCCACGGGGCAGGGATCCATGGGGTGGGGGATCCGTGGGGCTGGGATCTCTGGGGCAGGGATCCATGGGGCTGGGATCCATGGGGCTGGGATCTCTGGGGCTGGGATCCATGGGGCTGGGATCTCTGGGGCAGGGATCTCTGGGGCACTGACCCCAAGCTGTGCCCCCCCAGGCCCCTCGGGTGAGCCTTGGCTGCTCCGTGGCTGCGTCACCCCCAGCTGGTGCCAGACCCCCCTGGGGCTGGGGGCGATGTGGGGCAGCCCCATAGCAACCCTCCCACCCCCCACGTCCCCCCCGGGCCCCACAGCTGCCCCCCGGCCCCACAGCGACGCCCCCGGCCCCATAGCGCCCCCCACCTGCTGCCAGGGCTCCTTCTGCAACCAGCTGCCCGGGGACCCCCCCGTGCCCTCCTCTGCTCCACGGCTGCCCCCTGGCTGCCACCGGCTGCTACTGCTGCCCCTCGCTGCCCTCCGGCTGTGGGGCTGAGGATGGGGCGGTGGGAGTTGGGGGGGCAGAGGCTGTGGGGCTGGGGGATCCACGGGGCAGGAAAAGCCTCCAATAAAGTCTTTGCTTTGCCCTTCTCGGAGCTGCTTCGTTTGTTGCGGGGTGGGGGAGGAGGGGAGAGGGGAGCGAGGCAGGGGGAGAGGGGGGAGGGCGCCCCCCAAACCCCCTCCCAGTCCCTCCCAGCAGCTCCCAGGGCAGGGTTGTGACTCACCCCCGGGGGTGACTCAATGGTTTCACCTGGGCAGGGCTGTGGGAAGCGCCGTGGGGCAGGGTGTGGAGCAGTGGGTGGGGCAGGGGGTGGGGCTGGGGTCTGCGGGCCTGGGGTCTGCGGGGCAGGATCTATGGGGTGGGATCCACAGGGCTGCGATCAGCGGGGCAGGGATCGATGGGGCTGGGGTCTAGGGGGTAGAGAGCTGTGGGGCAGGGATCGATGGGGCTGGGGTCCGTTAGGGGTCTATGGGGCAGGGCTGGGAACCGGCTCTATGAACCCATGGGGCAGGGGTCGATGGGGCAGGGATCTGGGCAGCCAGGATCCATGGGGCTGAGTCTCTGGGGCAGGGAGGCCGTGGGGCGTCCTGGGGCAGCCCTGGGGGGGAGGGGGGTTGGGAGGGAGAGGGGCGGAGAGCCCCGGGGGGGCCCCACCCCTGCCCCACCCTATGCCCTGCTCCCTTTAATTGGGGCAGCTGCGGCCCCACGGCAGAAGCAGGGCCGAGCAGATGTGGGGCAGGGCCGAGCAGATGTGGGGCAGAGCTCGGGGGGGCAGCCCCTGGCTGCCACTGCTGCTGCTGCTGCCAGGTATGGGGCAAGGAGGGCACCTGGGGGGCAGAGGTGGAGGGCAAGGGGGTTCGGGGGCATGGAGATAGGACTTGGGGGCAGAGGAGTGGGGACTCGGGGGCAGGGAGAAAGGACTTGGGGGCGGGGATGGGGGGCGGGGAAGCTGTGGGGCTCGAGGAGTAGTTTTGGAGCAGGTTGTTGTGGGGCAGGATCTGTGGGGCGGGGGGGCAAGGCTATGGGGCAGAGGTGGTCACTATGGGGCAGGACCTGTGGGGCAGAGGCGGCCTCTATTGGGCAGGGGTGGTCGCTATGGGGCAGGATCTCTGGGGCAAGGGTGGTCTCCATGGGGCAGGGGTGATATCTATGGGGCAGAGGCTGTCTCTAAGGGGCAAGACCTGTGGGGCAGGGGTGGTCTCCATGGGGCAGGGGTGGCCGCTATGGGGCAGGGGTGGTCTCTACGGGGCAGGGGTGGTCTCTACGGGGCAGAGGTGGTCGCTATGGGGCAGGGGTGGCCGCTATGGGGCAGGGGTCTCTATGGGGCAGGACGCTGGGGCAGCGTGGGGCAGGCAGCGACAGGTCGGCGGCGGTGCCTGGGGGCAGGGCGGGGGCCGGCTGGGGGCGGGGCGGGGCGGGGCCGGGAGCCCCTTCCCAGCCCCACACGACCGGCCGGGGGCCTGGGCCGCTGTTGGGCAGGAGCCGTGGGGCTGCAGTGCCTGAGCTGTGGGGCGGAGGATGGCAGCTGCCGGGGGGGCACCAACGTCACCTGCCCCCCGGACAGCAACGTCTGCGCAGAGGCCCTGGCAGCCCTCACCTGGAGTGAGTCTGGGGGAGACATGGGGGGGGGGAAGTGGGTGCGGGGAGGGGCGGGGGGGGGATCCCTGTGGGTCTCTATCTATGGATCTCTAGGGGTCGCTATAGGTCCCTATGGGTTACTGTAGGTCGCTATGGGTCACTATGGGTCCCTATGGGTCACTATAGGTCCGTATGGGTTGCTATAGGTTCCTATGGGTCGCTATGGGTCACTATGGGTCCCCATGGGTCGCTATGGGTCCCCATGGGTTGCTATGGGTCCCTGTGGGTTGCTATAGGTTCCCATGGGGCGCTATAGGTCTCTATGAGTCGCTATGGGTCACTATGGGTCCCTATAGGTTCCTATGGGTTGCTATGGGTCACTATGGGTCTCTATGAGTCGCTATGGGTCCCTATGGGTTGCTATGAGTCCCTATGGTCGCTATAGGTCCCTATGGGTATCTATAGGTCGCTATAGGTCACTATAGGTCCCTATGGGTTGCTATGGGTCGCTATGGGTCACTATAGGTTGCTATGGGTCCCTATGGTCGCTATAGGTCCCTATGGGTCTCTATAGGTAGCTATGGGTTGCTATAGGTCGCTATGGGTTCCTATGGGTCGCTATGGGTTCCTATGGGTCACTATGGGTCTCTATGAGTCGCTATGGGTCCCTATGGGTTGCTATGAGTCCCTATACGTCGCTATAGGTCACTATAGGTCCCTATGGGTTGCTATGGGTCGCTATGGGTCACTATATGTTGCTATGGGTCACTATATGTTGCTATGGGTCCCTATGGTTGCTATAGGTTCCTATGGGTCTCTATAGGTAGCTATGGGTTCCTATGGGTCTCTATAGGTCTTTATGAGTTCCTATGGGTTGCTATGGGTCGTTAGAGGTCCCTATGGGTCTCTATCAGTCGCTATGGATCACTACAGATCCCTATGGGTCTCTATAGGTCGCCATGGGTCCCTATGGGTCACTATAGGTCGCTATGGGTCACCATGGGTCCCTATGGGTCGCTATAGGTCCCTATGGATCTCTCTAGGTCGCTATGGATCCCTATGGGTCGCTATAGGTCCCTTTGGGTCGCTATGGGTCTGATCTTTTCCCTCTCCCCTTCTTCCCCCCCTCCTCCTCCTCCTCCTCCTTCCCCCCACCTCCAAACCCCTCCCCCTCAGGTCACGGCCGGCTCGCGCTGGGGGGGCGTGGCTGCTCGCGGGGCGTGGGCGGGGCCTCATCGCGGGCCCTCCCCCTGGGCGGCCTGGCGCTCTTCGTGCAGCGGCGGCAGTGCGAGGAGGGGAGGGGCTGCAACCGGGAGCTGCCCCTCGGCACCGACAGCGCCCTGCCCCTGCCCGGTACCGCTGGGGGCGCTGCGACGGGACGGGGAGGCACTGGGAGGGGACTGGGAGGGGACTAGGAGGGAGTGGAAGGGAGTGGGAGGGACTGGGAGGGGACTGGGAGGGGACTGGGAGGAGACTGGGAGGGGACTGGAAGGGGCTGGGAGGGGATTGGGAGGGGAATGGGAGTGGACCAGGAGGCACTGGAAGGGAACTGGGAGGGGACTGGGAGGGCTAGGGAGGGAGTGGGATGGTCGGAGGGGGCAGTGGTTTCCGCTGGTCCATGCTGGTCTGTACCGGTCCGCAGCAGACAATGGCAGCTCCCAGGCCCCCAATGGGCTGCGCTGCTTCGGCTGCCCCCAGGAGGGTCCCTGCCAGCCGACCACCATCGTCTCCTGCTACGGAGACCTCCGCGGCTGCTTCCATGGCAACCTCAGCCTCAGCCTGGGTCTGCACCGGGGCGGCACAGGGAGGGGCGGGGAGGGGCTGGGAGGGGCCTGGGAGGGGACTGGGAGGCACTGGGAGGGGCTGGGGGGGGACTGGGAGGGGAATGGGAGGGGATTGGGAAGGGACTGAGAGGGAGTGGAAGGTACTGGGAGGGACTAGGAGGGGATTGGGAGGGGCTGGGTGGGATTGGGAGGGTCTGGGAGGGGAATGGGAGGGGCTGGTATGCACTGGGAGGGGCTGGGAGGAGACTGATGTCATGCCCCCGGCCCGCAGGCGGCGCCACCGTGTGGCGGGAGGTGCGAGGCTGCACGCGGGACCCCACGTGCCAGGGGGAGCGACGCGGGGACGAGGTGGTGACGCTGATTGGCTCCTGCTGCGGGGAGGACCTCTGCAACCGCCACCTGCTCGGCCCCGCCTTCTTCGACCCTGATTGGCCGCGCCTGGAGCTTCTCCCCCACGGCCACGCCCCACACAACGCCTCCAAGGCTGCCGCCGGCCCCGCCCCCACCCCCTCAAGGGGAGCGGGCGGGGTCAACGCCACACCCAAGATGGCCGCCGGCACCGCCCCCGCCCCTCAGGGGAGATCGGGCGGGGGCAACGCCACATCCAAGATGGCCGCCGGCGCCACCCACACACCCGGTGGAGCATATGTCACACCCAAGATGGCCGCCGGCGCCACCCCCACCCCTCCGGGAGACCTCAACGTGGTCAGCGCCACACCCAAGGTGGCCGCCGAGAGGGGCAAAGCGGACACCCTGACGGCCGGTCTCGGCCGTGACGCCACGGGGTCCGACGGTGACGTCACGAAGGGCAGCGGTGACGTCACGGAGGGCGGCTCCGACCTCAAGGCGGCCGCCAGGGACAGGACGGCCGCAGGGCGCTCGGCCGCGGGGCGCCCCCTGGAGGGCAAGCAGGGAACCAAGGGCCCCGTGGGGAGCAGCCAGAGCTGGGCGGGGCCGGGCTGGCTCCTCCCCTTCCTGCTCCTGCTCCTCCTCTAAGGGGAGGGTCCGTGAAGGTGTTCACGCCCCCCGGAAGTAGGTCCTGACCACACCCACCCCACCCCGTGGGGAAATAAAGGGATGCGGTGGAACCAGTAACACCCAGTGCCTCCCAGGATCCCTCCAGTCCCCTCCCAGTGCCCTCCCAGTATCCCTTCACTCCCCTCCCAGTGCCTCCCAGTAGCTCCCAGTATCCCTCCAGTCCCCTCCCAGTGCCTCCCAGTAGCTCCCAGTACCCTCCAGTCCCCTCCCAGTATCCCTTCCGTCCCCTCCCAGTATCCCTCCGTCCCCTCCCAGTGTCCCTCCGCTCTCCTCCCAGTGCCTCCCAGCCCCGCTCCTCCCCTCGCGCGTGCCCCCTGCGGGTGGGCGTGGCCTCGGCTGCGTCCTTGCGTCATCTCCCGGCGGGGTTGAGGGCGGAGGCTGGGGGAGGGCGAGGGGGCGGAGCCGCCGGGGGTCGGCCCCTCCCCCCCCGCCCCGCGCGCATGCGCGCGGCGGCGGCGGCAGCGGCGGGCCGGGCGCGAGCGGCTCCGCGGCGGTGAGCGCGCGGGGCTGGGCCTATGGCGGGGGCGGTAGTGGGGGGGTGGGGGTGGGGGTGGGGGTGTGGGGGGTGGCCGCCGCCGCCGCGGGGCAGTGTGGGAAAAGGGGCTCGGGCCACGCCCCCCACCCCCCCATCCCGCCGGCCGCGCGGGGCACGCCGGGATCGGGGCCCCTGCAAGCACCGCCCCACCCCCACCCCCCCCCCCGCGCGGGATGCGAGGGAGGAGGGGGAGGGAGGGGGAGGGTCCTAAGGGATGGTGGGTGGGGCTTAGCGGAGGGGAGGAGGAGCCTGAATGAGTAGGCGTGGCCTGTGGCGGTGTGGGAGGAGCCTAAAGACTCGTGGGTGGGGCTTAAAGGGTGGTGGGCGGGATCATCTGGGGAGAGGGAGGTGCCAGGAGCAAATGGGAGTGGCCTGCGGTAGTGTGGCTTAAGCGAAAGGGGTGGTGGGTGGGGCCAAAGGGGTGGTGGGAGGGGCTTAGGGGAGGGAGGGGTCTGGACTAAGCGGTGCTGGTCTGTGGCAGTATGGGAGGGACCCAAGGGGTGATGGGTGGGACCTAGGGGAGGGAGGAAATGGCCTGGCATAAATGGGAGTGGCTTGTAGTAGTGCAGGAGGGGCCTAAGGGGTGGTGGGCGGTGTCTATGGGGCTTGTGGGGTGGCCTATGGGGATGGGGGGGGAGGCCCAAGTAGTAGGGGGAAGAGCATCATGTTCATGTGGGAGGGGCCTATTGGTGGGAGTGACCTAGGGGAGGGGCCTGAGGCCTTGTGGGAGGGGCTTAGAGTAGTCTGTGAGGGGTCCAATGTCGGATGGGAGGGGCTTGGAGTAGCTGGGAGGGGCCTGATGTTACCTGGGAGGGGCCTATGGTAGGAGAGGTGGGGCCTAGACATTGTGGGAGGGGCCTGGCGAGTTCAGCCCTGGGGTTTGCTGTGTGATTGGTGTGCTCGGGACCCAATAGTTGGGGCTTGTAGCGCAGTGGGCGTGGCCTCGGATCCAGCAGGAGGGGCCTGGAGTGTTGGGGGGGAACCTGGAGAGCCTTATCTGATTGGTTGCTTTAGGGGTGGGTGGGGCTTGATGGGAGTGGTTTGAGGTCCGGTGGGTGGTGCCTGGGTGCAGTGGGCGTGTCCCCACCTTGCGGTGGGCGTGTCCTCGGATCCAGCAGGAGGGGCCTGGAGTGTTGTGGTGAGAACCTGGAGGTCCTTGTCTGATTGGTTGCTTTGGGGGTGGGTGGGGCTTGATGGGAGGGGCTTGTGGAGCGGTGGGCGTGTCCCCATCTCGCAGTGGGTGTGTCCCCTGGCACAGGGCGGCCATGATGGCGGACGGGAGGCGGCCGGGGGAGGCCGGCGGCAGCGAGGATGGAGCCTTCGAGGAGGAGGAGGAGGAGGAAGAGGAGGAGGAAGAGGAGGATGAGGATGAGGAAGAGGAGGAGGAAGAGGAAGATGAAGGAGCCTCGCCCGGTGAGGGGGGGGCTTGGGGTGCTGGGGTGGGGGAATATGGGTGCTATAGGGACCCATGGGTGCTGTGTGGAGCTACAGGGTCCCATGGGTGCGGTGGGGACCAATAGGGGCCCATGGGTGCTGTGTGGAGCTACAGGGTCCCGTGGGTGCGGTGGGGACCAATAGGCTCCCATGGGTGCTGTATGGAGCTATAATGTCCCTTGGGTGCTGTATGGAGCTGTAGTGTCCCTTGGGTGCTGTGTGGAGCTGTAGGGTCCCATGGGTTCTGTATGGAGCTATAATGTCCTATTGGTGCTGTATGGAGCTGTGGTGTCCCTTGGGTGCTGTGTGGAGCTGTAGGGTCCCATGGGTTCTGTATGGAGCTATAATGTCCTATTGGTGCTGTATGGAGCTGTAGGGTCCCTTGGGTGTTGTATGGAGCTATAGTGTCCCATGGGTGCTGTGTGGAGCTATAGTGTCCCTTGGGTGTTGTATGGAGTTATAATGTCCCTTGGGTGCTGTATGGAGCTATAGTGTCCTATTGGTGCTGTATGGAGCTGTAGGGTCCCATGGGTGCTGTGTGGAGCTATAGGATCCCATGGATGCTGTATGGAGTTATAGTGCCCTTTGGGTGCTGTATGGAGCTGTAGGGTCCCCTGGGTGCTGTATGGAGTTATAATGCCCCATGGGTGCTGTATGGAGATATATGGTCCCATGGGTGTTGTATGAAGTTATAGGGTCCCTTGCGTGCTGTATAGAGCTATAGTGTCCCATGGGTGCTGTATGGAGTTATAGTGTCCCTTGGGTGCTGTATGGAGCTGTAAGGTCCCACGGGTGTTGTATGGAGCTATAATGTCCCTTGGGTGCTGTATGGAGCTGTAAGGTCCCTTGAGTGCTGTATGGAATTATAATGCCCCATGGGTGCTGTATGGAGCTATAGAGTCCCGTGGGTGTTGTATGGAGCTATAGGGTCCCTTGGATGCTGTGTGGAATTATAATGCCCCATGGGTGCTCTATGGAGCTATAGGGTCCCTTGGGTGCTCTATGGAGCTATCGTTTCCTATGAGTGCTGTGTAGAACTAGAGGCTCTCATGGATGTTGTATGGAGTTATAGGGTCCCTTGGGTGCTGTGTGGAGCTATAATGTCCCATGAGTGCTGTATGGAACTATAATGCTCCATGGGTGCTGTATGGAGCTGTAGGTTTCCTTGGGTGCTGTATGCAGCTATAGGGTCCTTTGGGTGCTGTATAGAACTATAAGGTCTCATGGGCTCTATGTGGAGCTCTATAGAGTTCCATAGGTGCTCCCTAGGGTGCTATAGGGATTCTAGGGAGCACTATAGGTGTCAGAGGTGCTCTGTAGGTACTCTAGGGGGCGCTCCAGGTGCTCCCTAGGGTGCTATAGGGGCTCTAGGGGCACTCCAGGTGCTCCCTAGGGTGCTATAGGGGCTCTAGGGTCTCCCTAGGGTGCTATAGGGGCTCTAGGGGGCACTCCAGGTGCTCTCTACGGTGCTATAGGGAATCTAGGGGGTGCTCCAGGTGCTTCATAGGGTGCTATAGGGGCTCTAGGGGGCGCTCCAGGTGCTCCCTAGGGTGCTATAGGGACTCTAGGGGGTGCTCTAGGTTCTTCCTAGGGTGCTATAGGGGCTCTAGGGGGTGCTCCACATGCTCCCTAGGGTGCTGTAGGGACTCTAGGGGGTGCTACAGGTGCTCCATAGGGTACTATAGGGGCTGTAGAGGGTGCTGCAGGTGCTCCCTAGGGTGCTTTAGGGGCTCTAGGGGGCGCTCCAGGTGCTCCCTAGGGTGCTATAGGGGCTCTAGGGGGCGCTCCAGGTACTCCATAGGGTGCTATAGGGGCTCTAGGGGGCGCTGCAGGTGCTCCATAGGGTGCTATAGGGGCTCTAGGGGCTCCCTAGGGTGCTATGGGGGTCTGCCCCCCCCAGGTGTTCGGCTGCTGCCCGAGGAGGAGGAGGACTCAGAGGCCACTTCGGTGTCATCAGGGGACAGCGGCCCCCCGACGCCCCCAGCCAATGGCTGCGCAGGTACCGCCCCCTCGACCACGCCCCCCCGAACACACCCACTTTTGATCCATAGACTCCACTCACGTGAGCCCCACCCCATGTCATTGTCACTCTGCCTGCTACCCCCTCTTTGACCACACCCACCCTGACCACACCCACTACATCTACGTCTGCTTTGGCTCCACCCTTTTGACCCCACCCCTAGCCACACCTACCCTGATTCTACTCCATTTGAGCACACCCACCTTGACCACACCCACCTTGACCACGCCCAGCCCAACTGCACCCACTCAGGCCACATCCCTCTTGGCACCACCCACTGCCATCCAACCACACCCACTTCATCCACTTTGACTCCATCCCTTTGGCCACACCCCAACCACACCTATCCTGGCACCACCCAACCCAGTTGCAACCGCCCTGACTGCGCTCCTCTTGACCTAACCTGCCCTAACCCCACCCACTCCAATCTGACCACACCCCCTTCTCTTCTCCCCTCCCCCTCCAGGCTCCCGGCCCCGCCCTTCGGAGGACCTTCGCACCCACCCGGACCAGGGCATGGCCACCCTGGGCGTGGTCAGCCTAGGGCGTGGGGGGGGAGTAGGAGTCGGAGTTGGGGACAGCCCCCCCCCACACCACCACCACCCCTCCCTGACCCACCCCCCTTCCTCCAGGGGTGTGGCCGGGGGGGCGGGGCGCCGGGGGGGCTCCTGGGCAGCCGATTGGCCGCACCAGTGCCCCGAGTGTGGGCGTGGCTTCGGCACCTCCCGCGCCCTCAAGGTGCACCGCAGCTACCACGGGAGGAAGAGGCCTCCCCCGGGGGTGGGAGTGGGGGGTCTTGGGGTAGGGGGGGGTCGAGGAGGAGGCCACGCCCACCACGCCCCGCCCCACCCCCCGCGCCCCTCCCCCTTCCACTACATCTGCGCCGAGTGCGGGTTGGGCTTTGGGGCGCCGGCGGCGCTGGGGGCGCACCGCTGCGAGCACGGCCGCCGGCGCCGCCACCCCGCCAGCCCTCCCCCCCAGCCCTCGGGGGGTGGGGGAGGGGCTGGGGGACCTCCCCCCGCCCAAAGGAGGCCTCCGCCCCCCAGCCCATCCCCCCCCCCGCCCCCTCCCCCTCCCCCTGCCTACCGCTGCACCGAGTGCGCCGGAGCCTTCGGGCTGCTGGCCGAGCTCCACGAGCACTACATGGGGCATGCCCGGGGGGAGCTCTAGGGGGCGCTGGAGGGGGAGGGGGAGGGAGGGGTGGGATGGTGGGGGGCAGGGAGGGGTGGTGGTGGGAAGGGCGGGGGAGGGGTGGGGCGGGGAGAGGGTGGGGTGGGCGGAAGGGTGCGGCCGCGGGAGGGGGAGGAGTGAGGGGAATAAAGCTGTGGGGAGATGTGCGGTGGTGATGTCATCAGTGGGGAGGGAGAGGGGGTGGTGATGTCATCAAGGGGGAATGATGTCATCTGTCAGGGGGAGAGGAGGGAGAGGTGATGATGTCGTCAAGGGAGTGGTGACATCAGTGGGAGGAGGGAGGGCAGATAGGGGATGGTGATGTCAGCAAGGTGATGACGTCATCGACTGGGACGGCGACGTAACCGAGAGGTTGATGACGTCAGCAGTGGGATGAGGTTGCTTATTGGCTGGGGGAGAGCCTGCCCTCCTCTCCCACTCTGGGGGGCTTCCCAAAGGAACCAATCAGCTGTGGCCTCGCTATTGATTGGCTGCTTCCTGGTTTGGGCTGCGGCTCCCCTGTCGGGTGTGGCCTCTTCTAGGGCCTGGCCCCGCTTGGGTGGGTGGGGCTAACTTTAGGGCATGGTTCCATCTTTAGGCCTATCCCAGCTTCAAAGGCGTAGCCAATCCTTTTGGGGGGCGTGGCTCTGCTTCAGGGTGTGGCTTGCTCTGGGTGCAGCCTTTTAGGGCCTCCCCATCAGGGTGTGGCCCTTTATTTGGGGGCGTTGCTCTCCTTCAAGGGCGAGGCCTGGTGGGGAGTGGCCTACTTTTTTAGGGTGTGTCCACACTTTAGGGCATGGCCTGATTTTCAAGGTGTGTTTACATTGGGGCGTGGCCTCTTTTTAGGGCCTGTCCCCCTTTTGGGGCGTGGCCTAATTTGGGGGCGTGGCTTAAGTGTTACGGTGTGCCCTAATTGGGTTGTTGCCTCCTTTTGGGGCACGTCCCCACTTCAGGGTGTGGCCTATTTCTGGGCGTGGCCTGACTCGGGGGCATGGCCTTGTCAGGGTATGTCCCCAGTTCAGGGCGTGGCCTAAATATTGGGTGTGTCTTCATTTTAAGGGGGCGTGGCCTCCCTTTAGGGCACAGCCTCCTTTTATGGTGTGTGTCCTCCCCCCCTTTAAGGCCTGTTTTGGGGCGTGGTCTAATTTTCCTGGGTGTGTCGTTGGGGCGTCGCTACCTTAGGGCATGTCCAGTTTCAGGGTGTGGCCGCATCAGGGTATATCCCCACTCCAGGGTGTGGCTTATTCCAGGGCGTGGCATCCTTGGGGGGTGTGTCCCCACTCTAGGGCGTGGCCTGGTTTCCGGGCACAGCCCTCTGCTTTCAGTCCTGGTTCCACCCTAGGCCTCGTGTCCCTCCCTCAGCCCTGCCCCACCATAGGCCCCACCCACCACACCCTAAAGCTCCCCCCCGGGCACGGTGCATATTGCAGTGCCAAGGGCCTGGGTGGGGCCGGGCGGGGCTCAGGGTGTGGCGCAGGGTGGAGCCAGCAGCCGCCAAGGTGAGTGGGCAGCGGCGGTGCTGCTCAGAGCCAGGCCGGGCCAGGGGAGCCAGGGGAGAGAGGGAGGTCTCCCAGTATGTCCCAGTGCCTCCCAGTATCTCCACAGTGGTTCCCAGTGTCCCCCACAGTGGCTTCCAGAGGCTCCCAGTGTCCCCACAGTGGTTCTCAGTGTCCCCACAGTGCCTCCCAGTGTCCCCCACAGTGGCTCCCAGTGTCCCCACAGTGGCTTCCAGCGGCTCCCAGTGTCCCCACAGTGGTTCTCAGTGTCCCCACAGTGCCTCCCAGTGTCCCCCACAGTGGCTCCCAGTGTCCCCACAGTGGCTTCCAGCGGCTCCCAGTGTCCCCACAGTGCCTCCCAGTATCCCCACAGTGCCTCCCAGTGTCCCCACAGTGGCTTCCAGTGTCCCCACGGTGGCTCCCAGTGTCCCCACAGTGGCTTCCAGTGTCCCCACGGTGGCTCCCAGTGTCCCCACAGTGGCTTCCAGCGGCTCCCAGTGTCCCCACAGTGCCTCCCAGTGTCCCCCAGAGTGGCTCCCAGTATCCCCACAGTGCCTCCCAGTGTCCCCACAGTGGCTCACAGTGGCTCCCAGTATCCCCACAGTGCCTCCCAGTGTCCCCACAGTACCTCCCAGTGTCCCCACAGTGGCTCCCAGTGGCTCCCAGTGTCCCCACAGTGCCTCCCAGTGTCCCCACAGTGGCTCCCAGTGTCCCCACAGTGGCTCCCAGTGGCTCCCAGTGTCCCCACAGTGGCTCCCAGTGGCTGCCAGTGTCCCCACAGTGGCTTCCAGCGGCTCCCAGTGTCCCCACAGTGCCTCCCAGTGCCTTCCAGTCCAGTGTCCCCACTGTGGCTGCCAGTGTCCCCACAGCGGCTCCCAGTATCCCCACAGCGCCTCCCCGTGTCCCCACAGTGACTCCTAGTGGCTGCCAGTGTCCCCACAGTGGCTCGCCGTGCCCCCAGGGCGCCCCCCAGCGGCCCGTGACTGTGGCATGGCATCCCCACAGCGCCCCCCGCGGCAGCCGGGCTACGAACCGGGGCTTTATTGCGTATCAAAGGTGTTCAAAAGGGACCTATTTACAGACACACCCGCGCGGGGGGGCGGGGCCACGCCCCCGGGCCACGCCCCCTTCGTACATTATTCATAACCACCCCCCCCGCCCCGCCTCCCCACCCCACCCCTCCCGGGACACGCCCTCCCCTCCCTCCCCCCATCCAACGGCTTTCAGCTTCGATGGGGGAGGGGGGCACCTGGGCGGTGGGCCCCGCCCCCTCGGGGCTTGGGGTAAGGGGCGTGGTTTGCGGGGTGTGGGGCGTGGCTTGCGGGGCTGAGGGTGGGGCTTGGCCCCTTTCCCGCCACAGCCCCCAGTCCCTCCACCCCACGCTGTCCCCTCCCCCCGCGGCCCTCTGGCCCCACTCCTTTGTCCCCCTGCCCCCCCAGCCTGTGCTGTCCCGTGTCCCCTCCCCCACCCTGCTCTCCTGCTGTCCCCAAGTCCCCTCCCCCCAGTCCCCCCCAGGTGTCCCCAACCTGTCCCCATTGTCCCCCTGGGTGTCCCCTCCCACTGTCTCCAGTGTGCTCCTGTCCCCCCTAGCTGTCCCCAGTGCCCCTCCCACTGTCCTGTCCTGTCCCCACTCTCCCTTGCCCCCAACAGGTGTCCCAAATCACCCCCAAATGTCCCCAGTGTCCCTTGTCCCCGTAGTGCCCCCAGCCCCCTCTCCCAGCCCACCCAGTGTCCTCCTCTCCTGTCCCCAGTGTCCCTTGTCCCCCCCCAGTGTCCTCCTGTTCCTGCAGCGCCCTCCCCATGCCTCCAGACCCTCTCCAAGCATCCCCAGTCCTATCCCAGTGCCCTCCCCGTGCCCCCAGTCCTCTCCCAGTGCCCCCAGTGCCCTCCCAGTGCCCTCCCCGTGCCCCCAGTCAGATGAAGAACTCCTCCTTGCGCTTGGCAGCCTCCCCCCCCAGGAAGGCCTCCCTGGCCTCCCCGTGCTCCTCCAGGCCACTGGCCTCGTGGGTCAGGTAGGAGCCTGCAGGAGCCAATCAGCGTCAGGCCACGCCCCTCTCAGCCACACTCCACCCCTTCCAGTCAGCCCCTTCCCCTCCCTGGCACCATCAGAGCCTCCTTGGCCATGCCCCAAGCCTCTTGGCCCCACTCCCTCGAGTCAGACCACGCCCTCTCCCCCCTAAGCCCCTGCCTACCACATCCTACCCTCCAATCACAGCCAAGGGTGGGGTGCTGCTGGCCATGAGCCTCGCCCACACGCCCCGCCCCCTCAATAATGACCCCACCCATTCGAATCCCACCCACACCGGTGTCATGCCCCCAACAGCCCACCCGCCCTCATACCACGCCCCTTGGGAGCCACACCCCTCCCCAACACACACCCCTCCCCCGGAAGTCCCTCCCCATCTCATCATGCTACCCCCACTTGGGAAGTGCCCCAGAAGTGCCCCTCGGGAAGCTCCTCCCCTGGCACTGCCATCCAAAATGCCTGCACCCAAGGTCCCCCCCAGGCGGCGCCTCCGGCAGCAGCCACGCCCCCGGCGGCCACGCCCACCTTTCTGGCGGATGGAGCACCAGACCATGGCGGCCAGCAGGAGGAGCAGGAGGAAGACCAAGAGGGCCAGGATGCCTCCCACGATGGCGTAGGGCAGGGCTCGCTGCGCGGCCACCACCGCCCCCGGGTCTGCAGGGAGGGCAGGATGTGGAGAGATGTGGGGCAGGAGGGGGTTGCTATGGGGTCAGTTATGGGTCCCTATGTGTCTCTCTGGGGCATTATAGACCTGTGGGGCAGGTGTGGGGCAGCAGGGGGCGCAGTAGGGCACACTGACCATACACCACCAGCGCATAGCAGTTGAAGACCCTGCCCTGGGGGTCCCAGGCCTGGCAGCTGTAGGTGCCTGGGACTCCAGAGGTGGCTATGGGGCAGATGTAGGGCAACTACGGGGCACTGTAAATTGCTACAAGTCAGCTATGGGGCACTGGGGGGCAGCTATGGGTCACTGAATTGCTATGGGGCAGCTATGGACTACTATGGGGCAGCTGTAGGGTAGCTATGGGTTGGTGTGGATCACTGTGGGGCAGCTGTGGGTGCGTATGGGTCACGATGAGGCAACTGGGGGTAGGTATAGATCAGTATGGGGCGGCTGTGGGTGGGTATGGGTGGCTATGGGGCAGCTGTGGGTTGGTATGGGTTGCTATGGGGCAGGCTGTGTGTGGGTATGGGTGGCTATGGGGCAGCTGTGTGTGGGTATGGGTGGCTATGGGGCAGATGTGGGTGGGTATATGTCACTATGGGGCAGCTATGGGTGGGTATGGGTGGCTATGGGGCAGGCTGTGGGTGCGTATGGGTGGCTATAGGGCAGGCTGTACGTGGGTATGGGTCACTATGGGGCAGCTGTGGGTGGGTATGGGTCACTATGGGGCAGCCGTGGGTGGGTATGGGTCACTATGGGGCACCTGTGGGTGGGTATGGATGGCTATGGGGCAGCCGTGGGTGGGTATGGGTGGCTATGGGGCAGATGCGGGTGGGTATGGGTGGCTATGGGGCAGCTGTGGGTGGGTATGGATGGCTATGGGGCAGCCATGGGTGGGTATGGGTGGTTATGGGGCAGCTGTGGGTGGGTATGGATGGCTATGGGGCAGCCGTGGGTGGGTATGGGTGGCTATGGGGCAGATGCGGGTGGGTATGGGTGGCTATGGGGCAGCTGTGGGTGGGTATGGATGGCTATGGGGCAGCCGTGGGTGGGTATGGGTGGTTATGGGGCAGCTGTGGGTGGGTATGGGTGGCTATGGGGCAGCCGTGGGTGGGTAGTGGTGGCTATGGGGCAGCCGTGGGTGGGTATGGGTGGCTGTGGGCCAGGCTGTACGTGGGTCTGGGTGGCTATGTGGCAGCCGTGGGTCAGCAGGGGGCGCCATGGGGCACACTGACCATACACCACCAGCACGTAGTGGTCGGAGGCCCTGCCGTGGGGGTTCCAGGCCTGGCAGCTGTAGGTTCCATTGTCCTGGGGCCCCAGGCCGGGCAGGGTCAGGACCTCGCCCTCCGCCCGGGCCCTGGCCGGCAGCGAGTCGTTGCCTCGGCTCCAGGCGATGTCTGTGGGCCTGGGGGGGAGCCCCGAGGTCACCTCCCTGGCACCCCAGGGCCCCCTCTTGGCACCTCCCTCCCAGTCCCCTCCCAATCCCATACCAGCCCCCTTCAGTCTCCTTCCATCCCCTCCAACCCCTCCCAGTCCCATCCCAGTCCTCCCCAGCACCCTCCCAGTGCCTCCCAGTCTCCTTCAGTCCCTTCCAATCCCATCCCAATCCCTCCCAGTTCCTCCCAGTCCTCTCCCAGTCTCCCTCCATCCCCTCCAATCCCTCCCAGTTCCTCCCAGTCCCATTCCAATCTTCTCCCAATCCCTTCACAGTTCCTCCCAGCCTCTCTCAGTCCCCTCCAGTGCCATCCCAGTGCCTCCCAGCCCCCATCTCAGTCTCCCCCCATCCCCTCCAGTCCCTCCCAATCCCATCCCAATCCCTTCCCGTCCTTCCCGGTGCCTGCAGTACCGCGGGTTGCCGCTGACGGCGCAGGTGAGCACCAACGTGTCTCCCTCCCGCAGGACGCTCTGCGAGGGCTGGATCCGAGCCGTGGGGGCGTCTGGGGGCAGGGGACACAGCTGGTATCCCCGCCCGGGGACCCCTGGGACCCCCGCCCCGTCTGCTCCCGGTCCCTCCCCCTGCGCGCAGCCCCGCCCGCGCCTCACACTGCACGTCCAGGGTGTACTGCGTCTGCCGGCTCTGCCCGCGGGCCAGCGCCGGGTGCGTGGCCTCGCAGGTGACGATGGCGCCATGGTCCCTGCGCTCCACTCGCAGCCGCAGGCGGCTCAGCTGCCGGAACACCTTCCCCTGCTGCCGCTGGCTGCTGGCGCCTGGGCGCCGGCGCGGGGGGACGGGAAATGAGGGGGCACGGGGGGCAACGGGGGGGAACGGGACGCAGAGGGGGCAGGGCGGGGGAGGGGGACATGGAGGGAACGGAGGGGCACGGGGGCAGGGGAGGGCAAGGGACATGGGGACATGGAGGGGGAGGGGAGGCACAGAGGGGGACAGGCACACCGGAGACACCACAGTCAGTAATCGCCTCCAGGACCACCACCGGCTCCCCAGGGTCCCCATGGCCTCACCTCCGACATGCGCCCATCCCCCTCCTGCCCCCCATGCCCCCACACCCTGCATGCCTCTCACCCTCCCTGCCTCCATCCCCCCATCTGCCCAACCCCCCCCGTCCCCACCCCTGCCTACCATGCCCCCCCAAACTTCCCCCCACCCCCCCAATATCCCCCTTAACCTCCATGCCCCCAACCCCACAATGTGTCCCCCCATGACCCCACGCTCCCATAGCCCCCAGCCCCCCTCCCCACCCACTCCCATAGCCCCCAGTCCCCCTTCCCCCATAACCTCACACTCCCATAGTCCCCAGCCCCCTCTCCCCCATGACCCCACACTCCCATAGCCCCCAGCTCCCCCATGACCCCACGCTCCCATAGCCCCCAGCCCCCTGCCTCCCATGCTCTCATAGCCCCCAGCCCCCCATGACCCCACGCTCCCATAGCCCCCAGCTCCCCCTGCCCCCCATGCTCTCATAGCCCCCAGCCCCGCCCATGACCCCAGCGCCCTCCCCCCCCCCTGCGGTCACCGGGCAGCTCGCGGCGGTCGCGGAACCAGCGCAGGGTCGCCGGGGGCCGCGCGCGCGGCACGAGGCAGCTGAGCTCCAGCTCCGCCCCCTCCACGGCCACCGCCCCGGCCTCGACCACCGGCGCCTCCGGGGGCACTGCGGGGACACGGCGCCCATGGCACCCCCGGCACACCTCTCGGACTCCCTCGGGGACACACCCCCCCGCACCGGGACACCACTGGGACAACCCTGAGATATCCCCGAGAGACCCCCGGGACTCCCCCCCGGACACCCCCAGGACAGCCCTGAGATATCCCCGAGAGACCCCCGGGACTCGCCCCCGGGACACTCCTGGGACCCTGCCCCAGCTGTCCCCAGGTGTCCCCAGCAGTGGCCTGGAGGGTGCCAGGGCAGGAGCTGCCAGGAGCTTCCTCCACGTCCGAGCGTCCCCAGACCCTCCCCGGTGTCCCCAACTGTCCCTCGAGTGTCCCCAGGTGTCCCCCGGCACTCCTCGCCCCGCTCCTTGCTGCCCCACAGGCGGCAGAGGCAGAGCTGCCGGCGCGCCCCCGCCACGCCTGTGCCCCGCGCCGTGCCCGGTGCGGGCGGCGGGGGCGGGCCGGGTACCCAGGACGGTGAGGGTGGCGATCTGGTGGTGAGTGTCGTCGGCGTAGAGCTGGCAGAAGTAGCCTCCCTCGTCCTCCAGCCGCGCCCCGGCCAGGCGCAGCCGCACTCGCCGCCGGCTGAACTCCGCCAGCTGGAACCGCTCATCCTTCAGCGCTGGGCACGGGGGCAGCAGGGTCACCGCGGGCACGGGGGCACCCACAGAGCCCTGCGGAGCCCTACTGCCACCCACAGAGGCCTGCGGAGCCCCACAGAGCCCCACTGCCACCCACAGAGCCCTACAGCCACCCGCTGGCACCCACAGAGCCCTGCGGAGCCCCACAGAGCCCCACTGCCACCCATAGAGCCCTACAGCCACCCACTGGCACCCACCGCCGCCCTGTGGAGCTCCACTGGCACCCACAGAGCCCTATAGACACCCACTGACACTCACAGTGCCCTCCATGCCCCCCTACTGCCCCCCAGTGCCCTCCCAATGCCCTCCCACTGGCCCCTAGTATCCCTAGTACCTGCCCAGTGCCCCCTAGTGCCCTCCATGCACCCCCTCCTGCCCTCCCACTGCCCTCTACTGCCCTCCCACTGGCACCTGGCGCTCCCTAGTGCCTTTCCAGTGCCCCTCAGTGCCCTCCCAGTCCCAGCACCCCTCAGTGCCCTCCCAGTGCCCCCCAAGCCCAGCACCCCTCAGTGCCCTCCCAGTACCCCCCAGGCCCAGCACCCCCTAGTGCCCTCCAGTGCCTCCCCCCCCGTGGCCACCAGCACCCCTAGTGCCCCCCAAGCGCCCCCACCTGCCCTCCCAATGCCCTCTACTGCCCTCCCACTGGGCTCTAGCACCCCCTAGTGCCCTCCCAGTGCCCTCCAGTGCCCCCAAGCGCCCCTCCTGCCCTCCCAATGCCCCCTCCTGCCCTCCCACGGGCCCGTGGCGCCCCCTAGTGGCTTGGCAGCGCCCCGCAGTCACCCCTGGTGCCGTTGAAGAAGAGGGTCTGGCGGGCAGGGTTCTGGATGACGACGATGGAGCCGTCGTACTGGTGCAGGTGGCAGGTGATCTCCGCCGTGCCCCCCTCCAGCACCGTCACATTCTCTGCTGCCACCTCCTGTGCCCACCCTGCCGGGACACACAGCCCACTGGCACCCACTAGGGGGGCACTGGGAGCACTGGGGGCCAGGCACAGCCTCACTGGGAGCACTGGGAGCCAGGCACAGCCTCACTGGGAGCACTGGGAGCCAGGCACAGCCTCACTGGGAGCACTGGGGGGCAGGGACAGCAGCACTGGGAGCACTGGGAGCCAGGCACAGCCTCACTGAGAGCACTGGGGGGCAGGCACAGCCTCACTGGGAGCACTGGGGGGCAGGGACAGCAGCACTGGGAGCAGGCACAGCCTCACTGGGAGCACTGGGGGGCAGGCACAGCCTCACTGGGAGCACTGGGAGCCAGGCACAGCCTCACTGGGAGCACTGGGGGGCAGGGACAGCAGCACTGGGAGCAGGCACAGCCTCACTGGGAGCACTGGGGGGCAGGGACAGCAGCACTGGGAGCAGGCACAGCCTCACTGGGAGCACTGGGAGCCAGGCACAGCCTCACTGGGAGCACTGGGGGGCAGGGACATCATCACTGGGAGCACTGGGGGCCAGGGACAGCAGCACTGGGAGCACCGGGAGCAGGCACAGCAGCACTGGGAGCACTGGGAGCAGGAACAGCAGCACTGGGAGCACTGGGGGGCAGGCACAGCCTCACTGAGAGCACTGGGGGGCAGGCACAGCAGCACTGGGAGCACTGGGGGGCAGGCACAGCCTCACTGGGAGCACTGGGGGGCAGGGACAGCCTCACTGGGAGCACTGGGAGCAGGCACAGCAGCACTGGGAGCACTGGGGGGCAGGGACAGCCTCACTGGGAGCACTGGGAGCCAGGCACAGCCTCACTGGGAGCACTGGGCACAGCACTGGGGGCAGGGACAGCCTCACTGGGAGCACTGGGGGCAGGGACAGCAGCACTGGGAGCACCGGGAGCAGGCAGCAGCACTGGGAGCACTGGGGGCAGGCACAGCACTGGGAGCACTGGGGGCAGGGACAGCCTCACTGGGAGCACTGGGAGCCAGGCACAGCCTCACTGGGAGCACTGGGAGCAGGCACAGCAGCACTGGGAGCACTGGGGGGCAGGCACAGCCTCACTGGGAGCACTGGGGGGCAGGGACAGCCTCACTGGGAGCACTGGGGGGCAGGGACAGCCTCACTGGGAGCACTGGGAGCCAGGCACAGCCTCACTGGGAGCACTGGGAGCAGGCACAGCCTCACTGGGAGCACTGGGAGCAGGCACAGCAGCACTGGGAGCACTGGGGGGCAGGCACAGCCTCACTGGGAGCACTGGGAGCCAGGCACAGCCTCACTGGGAGCACTGGGAGCAGGCACAGCAGCACTGGGAGCACTGGGGGGCAGGGACAGCCTCACTGGGAGCACTGGGAGCCAGGCACAGCCTCACTGGGAGCACTGGGAGCAGGCACAGCAGCACTGGGAGCACTGGGGGGCAGGCACAGCCTCACTGGGAGCACTGGGAGCCAGGCACAGCCTCACTGGGAGCACCGGCAGCAGGCACAGCAGCACTGGGAGCACTGGGGGGCAGGCACAGCCTCACTGGGAGCACTGGGAGCCAGGCACAGCCTCACTGGGAGCACCGGGAGCAGGCACAGCAGCACTGGGAGCACTGGGAGCCAGGCACAGCCTCACTGGGAGCACCGGCAGCAGGCACAGCAGCACTGGGAGCACTGGGGGGCAGGCACAGCCTCACTGGGAGCACTGGGAGCAGGCACAGCAGCACTGGGAGCACTGGGAGCAGGCACAGCAGCACTGGGAGCACTGGGGGGCAGGGACAGCCTCACTGGGAGCACTGGGAGCCAGGCACAGCCTCACTGGGAGCACTGGGAGCAGGCACAGCAGCACTGGGAGGCAGGGGACCCCCGACCTCAGTGCCCCCGCCCGGGGACACCCCCCGGGAACTCCCTACCCCCTCCCACCTCCCCGCCTCGGGACAGTGATGACGTCACAGCCACGGGTATCTCCCCCCCCTTCCCCCTCCCTCCCCTCTCCTCCGGTTGCCCTGACAGCGGGGCGGGGTGGGGGGGATGGCACGGGAGGCGGGGGGGGAAGTATGACACGAGAGGGGAGGGGCAGGTGACCAAGTGAGCCCCGGGGAGGTTCATCCCGGTTCCGGCGGCGGCAGCGGCACCCCCCCGGGGGTCACCAGGGCGACCGCAGCGCCCTGGCCGCTGCCAAGGGCATTCCCGCGCCAAGGTCACCCCCGGCCCCGCCGCAGCCCCTGCCCGCCGCTGCCCCCACAGCCCCCCCACTGCCCCCACGGCCCCTCCCAGTGCCCCCCGCTGCCCCCACGGCCCCTCCACTGCCCCCACGGCCCCTCCACTGCCCCCACGGCTCCTCCCAGTGCCCACCAGTGCCCCTAAATCCCTTCCCAGTGACTCCCAGTGCCCACCAGCACAGCCCAGTGCCCCTAAATCCCTTCCCAGTGACTCCCAGTGCCCACCAGCGCCTCCCAGTGCCCCTAAATGCCCTCCCAGTGCCTTCCAGTGCCCCTAAATCCCTTCCCAGTGACTCCCAGTGCCCACCAGCGCCTCCCAGTGCCCCTAAATGCCCTCCCAGTAACTCCCAAATCCTCTCTCCCAGCAGCCCCGGCTCCCCTCCCAGTCCCTCCCAGTCCCTCCCAGTGCTCCCCAGGGGGTGCTGCTGCCCACGGAGGTGACACAGGACAAGGGACACTTGTTCCTGTCCCCCCTCAGCCCCAGCCCCGAGGTCCCCCCCAGTGGGTGCTGGGTGGGGGCGAGGAGGCGCCTGCCCCCCCCAGCCCCGGGGGGGTGACAAAGGCTCTCTCTGTGCCACTGCCTGGGGACAGCCTGGTGGCGCCTGGCACCAACCTGGGCACAGCAGGGGCTGGGGGGGGACAGGGGACACGAGGAGGGGACAGAAAGGGGGCAGAGGTGGGGAAGAGGGAGAGGACATGAGGGGGGACAGGGGACACGAGCGGGACCGGGGGTGGGGGCCAGGAGTGGCAGACAAGAGACACGAGGGGGGCCAGGAGTGTGGGACAAGGAGGGGACATGAGGTGGGCCAGGGAACACGAGGGGGCCAAGGGTGGGGGCCAGGGAGGGGGGCCAGGAGCGGCAGACAAGAGACAGGAGGGGGAACAGGAGTGGGGGACAAGGAGAGGACGTGAGGGGACAATGGGAGGAGGGAAGGGGACAGCCAGCCCCCACGGCCATCAGGACACAAGGGGAGAGGGGACACTGGCAGAGGGGTGAAGATGTCACCAGCCCCACGAGGAGGAGGGGACAGGAGGCCACCAGCACGAGGACAGGGGGACAGTGACAGGAGGAGGGAGGAACAAGGGATACCAAAGACACAGGGCCACCCCCCAGGCTGGGGACATTGACATGCTGGGGGGGTGACAGTGACAGCAGAAGGCTCAGGGCCACCCCCAGGCTGGGGACATTGGGATGTTGGGGGGGTGACAGTGACAGCAGAGGACTCAGGGCCACCCCCAGGCTGGGGACATTGACATGCTGGGGGGGTGACAGTGACAGCAGAGGGCTCAGGGCCACCCCCAGGCTGGGGACATTGGGATGCTGGGGGGGTGACAGTGACAGCAAAGGGCTCAGGGCCACCCCCAGGCTGGGGACATTGGGATGCTGGGGGGGGGTGACAGTGACAGCAGAGGGCTCAGGGCCACCCCCAGGCTGGGGACATTGGGATGCTAGGGGGGTGACAGTGACAGCAGAGGGCTCAGGGCCACCCCCAGGCTGGGGACATTGGGATGCTTGGGGGGGGGGAGGGGGCTATGCCAAGGCCACCCAAGGTCTCAGGGTCACCCCTCGGCCATGGGGACACAGCTCGGGGTCGCCTCCCCCCCCCATGTCCCCCTCGTCCCTCCTCCGGTGTCCCCAGGCCGCGGGGGAGGGGGGAGGACACAGGACAAAGCCACCAATGGGGACAGTGAGGGGGGTGACACCGCCAATGCCCCCTTCCCCCCCCACCTCCGGCCGCCCCCCACCATCCGCAGCCCCCCCGGCGGGGGGGGAGAGGGTTGGGGACAGCGCGGGGGGAGGTGACACGGGAAAGGGTCTCGGTGTCCTTCGGAGGTGGGGGAGGGGGGCTGCGGCAGAGGCTGGGGAGGGGTTTGGGGGTGGGGGCCCAATATAGCCCCAAAACGGGGAGGGGGAAGGGGAGGTGAGGCCGGGGTGGGGATGGGGGGGGAGAAGGACATAATTGGGGGGGGGGGAGAATGGAGGGCTGAGGGGGTGGGGGGGATGGGCAGGGGGCGAGGGGGGCATTTGAGGGGGGGTCCTTACCCTGTCCTGCGGCCCAGAGCAGCAGCAGCAGCCCCGGCAGCAGCGCAGGGCACAGGGGGGGCCGCGGGGGGGGCTGCATGGCGGCTGCTGCGTCCCCTCTGCCGCTCCCCACCTGCCGGCCCGGCTAATTTATGCTAATGAGATGCGCGAGGCTGGGCCAATCGCCGAGGGGGAGCAGGGGGGAGGAGCCCCGCGGTGGAGGAAAGGGATTGCGGGGGGAGGGGATGCTGTTTACTGGGCCCAGCGGGGCAGAGGGACACCCCAAAACCTCCCACCCCCCACTCCCCAGTGGCACCTGGGGGGCTGGGGGGGACCCGAAGGTGGGAGGGGGGCAGCCCAGGGTAGGATTGGGGGAACCCAGGGTGGGATTGGGGGACCCTAAGGTGGGATGGGGGAGCCCCAGGGTGCGATGGGGGCAGCCCCAGGGTGGGATTGGGGAAGCCTAAGGTGGGATTGGGGCAGCCCCAGGGTGGGACTGGGGGAGCCCAGGGTGGGACTGGGGGAGCCCCAGGGTGGGATTTGGGGCAGCCCAGGGTGGGATTTGGGGAGCCCCAGGGTGGGATTGGGGGAGCCCCAGGGTGGGATTGGGGGAGCCTAGGGTGGGATGGGGGCAGCCTAGGGTGGGATGGGGGCAACCCAGGGTGGGACTGGGGCAGCCCCAGGGTGGGATTGGGGGAGCCCCAGGGTGGGATGGGGGCAGCCCAGGGTGGGATTGGGGGAGCCCAGGGTGGGACTGGGGGACCCTAAGGTGGGATGGGGAGCCCAGGGTGGGATTGGGGGCAGCCCAGGGGGTGGGATTGGGGGGGAGCCCCAGGGTGGATGGGGGCAGCCCCAGGGTGGGATTGGGGAAGCCTAAGGTGGGATTGGGGAAGCCTAAGGTGGGATTGGGGCAGCCCCAGGATGGGATTGGGGCAGCCCCAGGGTGGGACTGGGGGAGCCCCAGGGTGGGATGGGTGGAGCCCCAGGGTGGGATGGGTGGAGCCCCAGGGTGGGACTGGGGAACCCTAAATTGGAATGGGGGAGCCCCAGGGTGGGATGGGGGCAGCCCCAGGAGGGGATTGGGGGAGCCCAGGGTGGGATAAGGGCAGGCCAGGGTGGGATTGGGGGAGCCCAGGGTGGGATTGGAGCAGCCCCAGGGTGGGATGAGGGCAGCCCTGGGTGGGATGGGGGAGCCCAGGGTGGGACTGGGGCAGCCCAGGGTGGGACTGGGGGCAGCCCCAGGATGGGATTGGGGGACCCACCCTAAGGTGGGATGGGAGCAGCCTAGGGTGGGATGGGGGCAGCCCAGGGTGGGATGGGGGGACCCTAAGGTGGAATGGGAGCAGCCCAGGGTGGGATGGGGGGACCCTAAGGTGGGATGGGAGCAGCCTAGGGTGGGATGGGGGCAGCCCAGGGTGGGATTGGGGGACCCTAAGGTGGGATGGGAGCAGCCCAGGGTGGGATTGGGGGACCCTAAGGTGGGATGAGGGCAGCCCAGGGTGAGATGCGGGCAGCCCAGGGTGAGATGCGGGCAGCCCAGGGTGAGATTGGGGGACCCTAAAGGGGGATGGGGGCAGCCCCCGGAAGAGATTGGGGGCAGCCCAGGGTGGGATTGGTGAAGCCCCAAAGTGGGATTGGGGCAGCCCAGGGTGGGACTGGGGGACCCTAAAGTGGGAGGGGAGCAGCCCAGGGTGGGATTGGGACCCCTCTAGTGCCGGAAGGCCACCCCAGGGTGGGATCTGCCAACCCAGAGTGGGTTTTGGGGCCCCCCAGGGTGATGCCCCCATAGTGCCCAGGGGACCACTCCAGGGTAGGACTGGCCCCCCCAAGGGTGATCCTGGACCCCTCCAGTACCGGGGGGGGGAAACATCCCAGAGTGGGATTGGGGTCCCCCAGAGTGGGACGGGGCACCCCCCGGCGTCCAGAGGAGTACCCCAGGGAAGGATCGCCCCCCGTCCCCCGCTCCCCAGTGCGAGGGGGGCCGCCCCAGGGCGAGCCCGCGGGCCCCGTGGCCAGAGGGTACCCCGAGGCGTGCCTGGGCACCCCCAGGGGCAGCGGCAGGGCCGCCCCCGGGGGCCGTTGCCGTGGCAGCCGCGGCGCCCCCCCCGCCCGGGCAGAGGCACACAAAGAGGGCTCAGAGCCGGAACAGGGCTCCCATTCTGTGCCCCCGGGCAGAGCCTGGCCCGGGCACAGCCCCAGCCCGAGGGGGGAGACCGGGCAGCGGCCGCGGGCGGGCACGGGGGGGCGAGAGGGGAGCGGGAGGGGGGCGACAGGGGGCTGAACGGGGGGCAAAGGGGGCTGGACTGGGAGAGACTGGGGCAGGACTGGGACAGACTGGGGCTGAACTGGGGATAAATGGGGATGGACTGGGTTGAAATGGGGCTAGACTGGGAGAGACTGGGGCTGAATGGGGCTGAACTGGGAGAGACTGGGGCTAAATGGGGCTGGACTGGGAGAGACTGGGGCTGAATGGGGCTGGACTGGGAGAGACTGGGGCTGAATGGGGCTGGACTGGGAGAGACTGGGGCTGGACTGGGACAGACTGGGGCTGAACTGGGGATAAATGGGGATGGACTGGGTTGAAATGGGGCTAGACTGGGAGAGACTGGGGCTGAATGGGGCTGAACTGGGAGAGACTGGGGCTGAACTGGGGCTGGACTGGGAGAGACTGGGGCTGAATGGGGCTGGACTGGGAGAGACTGGGGCTGGACTGGGAGAGACTGGGGCTAAATGGGGCTGGACTGGGACAGACTGGGGCTGAACTGGGACAGACTGGGGCTAAATGGGGCTGCACAGGGAGGGACTGGGGCTGCACAGGGGCTAAATGGAGCTGCACTGGGAGAGACTGAGGCTAAACTGGGACTGGGGCTAAATGGGGCTAGCCTAGGATAAACTGGGGTTGGACAGATATAGACTGGGACTAAATGGAGCTGAACTGGGATAGACTGGGGCTAAGTGAGGTTAAACAGGCACTATATGATGGTAAAAGGGCTCTAAAGGGGACTGATATGGATTAAATGGGGGCAAAATGGGCACCAATGCTGCTAAAGGGACTCCAAAGGGGCTGAAGCAGACTAAATAGAGCAAAAGTGGCAATAAGCCCCAAACAGAGGCTAAAGAGTGTCAAGAGGGAGCTGGGGGCCAAAACAGGCACAAAAGTGATTGGACAGGGGTGAAAGTGGAGCTAAATTTGGCTAAATGGCACCAAATGGGCTAAAAGGGCTCTAAAGGGGGTGAAGTGCACTAATTGGAACAAAAGTTGCCCTAAGTCAGCACCAAACTTGGGCTAAAGAGGGTCAAGAGACCAAAAAAATGACAAAATGGAGTGAAAAGGGGACAAAGTGGAGATAAAATGGGGCTAAATGTGTACTAAATGATGCTAAAAGGGCTCCAAAGGGCCTGAAATGGACTAAATGGGGGCAGAAAGGGCACTAAATGATGCTGTAAGGGCTCCAAAGGGGCTGAAATGGAATATATAGGGGAGAATGGGAACTAAATGATGCTGAAAGGATTCAAAGGGGGCTGAAATGGACTAAATGGGGGCAGAAAGGACACTGAAGGATGCTAAAAGGGCTCCAAAAGGGCTCTAATGCACAAATAGGGGCTAAGAGGGCACTAAAGGATGCTAAAGGGGCCCTAAATGGATCTGAAATGGACTCACTGGGGGCAGAATAGGCACTAAATGATGCTAAAAGGGCTCCAAAGAGGGTTGAAATGGACTAAAGGGGGGCAGAATGGGCACTAAATGATGCTGAAAGGGCTCGAAAGGGGTCTGCAATGGACTAACTGGGGACAGAAAGGACACTAAAGGATGCTAAAAGGGCTCCAAAAGGGCTGTAATGCACAAATGGGGGCAGAATGGGCACTAAAGGATTCTAAAGGGGCTCTAAATGGATCTGAAATGGACTCAATGGGGGCAGAATGGGCACTAAAAGATGCTGAAAGGGCTCCAAAGGAGCTGAAAGGGACTAAATGGGGGCAGAATGGGCACTAAATGATGCTAAAAGGACTCCAAAGTGACTGCAATAGACTGAATGGGGCAGAATAGGCACTCAATGATGCTGAAAGGCTCCAAAGGGGGCAGAATTGAACTAAATGGGGGCAGAATGAGCAATAAATTAGGGTAAAAAAGCACAAAAAGGGCTGAAATGGACTAAATGGGGGCAGAAAGGACATTAAAGGATGCTAAAAGGGCTCCAAAAGGGCTGCAATAGACTGAATGGGGGCAGAATGGGCACTAAAGGATGCTGAAAGGACTCCAAAGGGGCAGAAATAGACTAAATGGGGGCAGAACGGACATTAAAGAATGCTAAAAGGGCTCCAAAAGGGCTGTAATGCACAAATGGGGGCTAAGAGGGCACTAAATGATGCTGAAAGGACTCCAAAGGGGGCTGAAAGGGACTAAATGGGGGCAGAAAGGGCAGTAAATGATGCTAAAAAGGCTCCAAAGGGGCTGAAATGGACTAAATGGAGGCAGAATGAGCACTAAATGATGCTGAAACAGCTCCAAAGGGGCTGAAATGGAATAAATGGGGGCTTAATTGCATTAAATGATGGTAAAAGGACTCCAAAGGGAGCTGAAATGGACTAAATGGCATCAAATGATGCTAAAAGGACTCCAAAAGGTCTGAAATGGACTAAAGAGGGGCAGGAAAGGCAGTAAATGATGCTAAAAATGCTCCAAAGGGGCTGAAAGGACTAAATGGGGGCAGAAGGGGAGCTAAAGAATGGAAAAAGGGCTCCAAAGTGTCTGAAATTGATAAATGGGGGCAGAATGGGCAGTAAATGATGTTAAAAGGACTCCAAAGTGGCTGCAATAGACTGAATGGGGGCAGAATAGGCACTCAATGATGCTGAAAGGCTCCAAAGGGGGCTGAAATGGACTAAATGGGGACAGAATGAGCAATAAACTAGGGTAGAAGGGCACAAAAAGGGCTGAAATGGACTAAATGGGGCAGAATGGGCACTAAAGGATGCTAAAAGGGCCCTAAATGGAACTGAAATGGACTAAATGGGGGCAGAATGGGAGCTAAATGATGCTAAAAGCACTCCAAAGAGGCTGAAATGGACTAAATGGGGGCAGAAAGGACACTAAAGGATGCTAAAAGGACTCCAAAGGGGCTGAAATGGACTAAATGGGGGGTAAAAGGACACTAAATGATGCTGAAAGTGCTCCAAAGTGTCTGAAATGGACTAAATAGGGGCTTAAAGGACTCCAAAGGGGCTTACATGGACTATATGGGGGAGAATGGGAACTAAATGATGCTGAAAGGATCCAAAGGGGGCTGAGATGGACTAAAAGGGGGCAGAAAGGGCAGTAAATGATGCTAAAGGGGCTCCAAAGGGGCTGAAATGGACTAAATGGGGGCAGAATGGGCACTAAATGATGCTGTAAGGGCTCCAGAGGGCTGAAATGGACTAAAAGGGGGCAGAATGGGCACTACATGATGCTGAAAGGACTCCAAATGGGGCTGAAATGGACTAAAGGGGGGCAGAATGGGCACTCAATGATGCTGAAAGGGCTCCAAAGGGGGCAGAAATGGACTAAATGGGGGCAGAATGGGAGCCAAATGATGCTAAAAGGGCTGCAAAAGGGCTAAAATGGACTAAATGGGGACAGAATGAACACTAAATGATGGTAAAAGACTCCAAAGGGGCTGAAATGGACTCAATGGGGGCAGAATGGGCACTAAATGATGCTGACAGGGTTCCAATGGGGCTGAAATGGACTAACGGGGGGCAGAAAGGACACTAAAGGATGCTAAAAGTGCTCCAAAGGGGCTGAAATGGACTCAATGGGGGCAGAATGGGCACTAAATGATGCTGACAGGGTTCCAATGGGGCTGAAATGGACTAACGGGGGGCAGAAAGGACACTAAAGGATGCTAAAAGTGCTCCAAAGGGGCTGAAAGGGACTAAATGGGGGGCAGAAGTGGCTCTGAATTATACTAAACAGGCTCAAAAGGAGGCTGAAACAGTCTAAAAGGGACTAAATGGGAACTAAAGGATGCTGAAAGGGCTACAAAGGGGCTGAAGTGCACTAAGTGGAGGAGAATGGGCACCAAATGATGCTGTAAGGACTCCAAAGAGATTGCAATAGACGGAATGGGGGCAGAATGGGCACTAAATGATGCTGAAAGGACTCCAAAGGGGCTGAAATGGACTAAATGGGGGCAGAAAGGGCAGTAAATGATGCTAAAGGGGCTCCAAAGTGTCTGAAATTGACTCAATGGGGGCAGAATGGGAGCTAAATGATGCTGTAAGGGCTCCAAAGGGGCTGAAATGGACTAAATGGGGGCAGAACGGGAGCTAAATGCTACATTGTATCCAAAGGAGGCTGAAATAGACTAAATGGGGGTAAATGGCACTCAATGATGCTAAAAAGGCTCAAATGGGGCTGAAATGGGGCTGAAATGGGCACTAAATGATGCTGGAAGGGTCCAGTGGGGCTGTCGTGGACTCGATGGACAAGGGGAGACCCTAAAGGCCTTGGAGTGGCGCAGAGAGTCTGTGTGTGGCTGGGGAGGAAAGGGCAGACCCCGGCCCCCTTGACGGGGGGGGCTCTTCACCTGGCGAGGGGGTTGCGGCTGGGCGGCGGCAGACAGGACTCCCCAAGGGGCCGGGGGGGAACTCACCGCTCGGAGCCACCGCTGAGGGCCTGGGGAGCCAAAATGGCGGCGGCCGTGCAGCCGCAAGAGCCCTTTCCCGCCTTCGCCGGGCTCGACCAATCAGCGGCCGCCCCTGCCGGTTAGCCGCACGGGCGGGGAGCTGGCTGCCTCCCCCGCTCCCTTCCCCCCCCTCCCTCGCAGCTCCGCGCCCGGAGCCCTCAGGCAGCTTTCCCTTGGCCGAGCTCCAGACTCGGCGCTTCCAGAGGCGAGAAACGGGACGGAAAAGGCTTTGTGCCTATCCCCGCCCCGTCCCCGCCCGCCTCCGGGGGGACGTGGAAGGGCAGTTTGGAAGCGCGGGAGCGGAGGCAGGCGCGCAGGGCGACGAAGGTAAAGCAGCAGCAGCTTCCTCCCGCGGCACTCCTCCGCCTCTTGCGTCGATTAAATCCCCTTTTCCACCCCTCCTCCCCATTCTGGAGACGAAATCACTTCCCTTCCACCCCCAGCGCAGAAGTCTGCCCCTTGCAGAGGGTTCCAGCAGGTTTGTTCCCCCCCCCCCCCCAAGCCCCTCAGGGGGAGGCTGCAGGCAGCTCCTTCCCTCCAGCCCCTTCCTGCTTCGCTTCCACCCCAGGCTCAGCCCCAGCTGCCTCCAGGCTCGGCACTGCCCCAATAAAAGCTTCTCCCAGTGCCTAAGAAAGCACCAAATAACCTTCCATCAAAAAGCACCAAGGTTGGGACACAAAAATCCTCTTTTCCCATCCAAAAGCCTCAATTTGGGGACACAAAAATCCTCTTTCCCCTCCAAAAACCTCACCTTTGCAACACAAACATCCTCTTTTCCATCCCAAAACCTCCATTTGGGGACACCAAAATCCTCTTTCCCCTCCCAAAAACCTCCATTTGGGGACAAAAAATCCTCTTTCCCCTCCAAAAATCTTAACTTGGAGACACAAAAATCCTCTTTTCCATCCCAAAACTTCAATTTGGGGACATAAAAATCCTCTTTCCCCTCCAAAAACTTCTATTTTGGGACACCAAAATCCTCTTTCCCCTCCAAAAACCTCAACTTTGGGACACAAAAATCCTTTTTCCCCTCCAGAAACCTCAATTTGGGGACACAAAAATCCTCATCCCCTCCCAAATGAAGTTTTGGAGGTTGCTGCAATCCCACAGGGTAAAGGAACTGTCAGGGCTGGAAGGGACCCCAAGGCTCATCCAGCCTCAACCCCCTGCCCTCCTCACACCACAGCAGGTTGCTCACAGCCACCTCCAGCCTGGCTTTGAGCACCTCCAGCCATGAGGCTTCCACCACCTCCCTGGGCAACCTGTGCCAGGCTCTCACCACCCTCATGGGGAACAACTTCGTCACATCCATTCTCAATCTCCCCTCCTCTAGCTTGGATCCATCCCCCCCAGTCCTATCCCTCCCTGACACCCTCCAAAGTCCCTCCCCAGCTTTCTTGCAGCTCCCTGCAGACCCTGGAAGGCCACCATGAGGTCTCCTGAGAGCCTTCTCCTCTCCAGCCTGCACAACCCCAACTCTCTCAGGCTGTGCTCAGAGCAGCTCCAGCCCTCTGCTCCTCCTCAGGGCCCTGCTCTGGACACCTTCCAGCACCTCCAGAGCCTTCCTGGACTCAAGAGCTCCAGCTGTGGTCTCAGCAGAGTGGAGCAGAATCTCCTCCCTCATGAGGTTGGCTTGGGGAGCCTCTGCAGCCCGCCCCAGTGCCTCCAGAGGGATCCCTGCCCTCCCTCCTGCCTGCCCAGGATCCCTTCAGGGGACTCTCAGTGCTCAAATGCTTTCCTCCCACCTTTTGGGGCAGTTTCTGGGGATTTTGGCACCTTCTGGGGCGCTTTTTTCCCATCCTTTTTGTTGTGTGTCCCTCCCCTTCAATCCTTTTGGCTTCTCACTTCCTTTTGAAGCCCTTTTTCACCCTTTTTTGGGGTGCACTTCCCCCCCAGTTTGGGGCAATTTCCTTCCCGTTCGGACCACCTCCCTCAAGGCTTTGCGGCTGTTTCCCCCTCCCGAGGCTGGGAACCACCACAGCGAGCGCTTGGGGACTCTCCTTTATTGGGCTCCTCAGTGCTTCTTGCTGGCAGCAGCCACCTGAAACGGGACAAAAACCCCCAAAAAGAGTTAAAACCCAGCCCACAACGCCCCAGCAGTGTGAAAAAGGTGAAAGAACAGCCCGGAACGGCCCCAAAAAGGGCGGAAACGAGCCCAGAACCAACCTGCCCTGCGATGCGGTCCAGGTCCCGCTGCCCCTGGGGCGTCAGCTTGCGCCCGCTGCAGAGGGGTAAAACCAGGGGGAAAGAGGGGGAAATGGGCACAGTGTTACCAAAAAGGGAGAAATGAGGACAGGGGAGGGGAAATTTGGGCTAAACCCAGGGGAAAACAGGGTCAGAACGGGGCCCAAAGGGTACTGGGGGGGGGTGGAGTGGAACAAAAAGGCAGGGTGGAAATAGAGGTAGAAAAGGGAAAAGCAGCTCAGTTGGGGAAGAAATAAAGAAAGGGAGGAAATGAGGCACAACAGGGGAAAAAAAGGAGGAAATGGGCAAAAGGGAAAGGTTGCTATTAGTGAAGGGCAGAAATGGGTGAAATAAGGAAGGAAATTGGGCAAATTGGGCCGAGGAGAAAGGTGAGGTTTTGGGAGGGGGTGCAAAGGGAAGGGGAAGAATTGGGTCAGAAGAGAGAAAAATGGGCAAAGTGGTGTGGAAGAAAGGGGGGCCAAAAGAGGGGGAGGGGGAAAGGGGGGCCAAAAAAGGGGGAAAGGGGGCCAAAAAGAGGGGGAAAGGGGGCCAAAAGAGGGGGGGGGGGAAAGGGGGCCAAAAGAGGGGGAGGGGGAAAGGGGGCCAAAAAGAGGGGAGGGGGCCAAAAAAGGGGGAGAGGGGAAAGGGGGCCAAAAGAGGGGGGGGAAAGGGGGCAGTTGTTAGCAGAAGTTGGGAATGTGACAATGTGCTGTAAAAGCTTGGGGTTAAATGGGGCAAAAAAGGTTAAACGAGACAGAAAATGAGAGGTGGGAGGGAAAGGCAAATTGAGGGGAAAAAAGCAACCTGAGAAAAGAACAAAATGAGCTAAAAAGGAGGGGAAAACGGGACAGGAAAGGTCAAAACTGGAGCAGGGAGAAGCGTAGGGAGAGAGGGAGAGAGTCGAGGGGGGAGAGGGGTGGGGAAATGGGGTGAAGGAGGGTAAAAGAGGTTAAATAGAGCTAGGGAAGCAGAAAGTGGAGAGAGGAAAGGCAAAAATGAGCAAATTGAGGCTGAAAAAGGTGAAAAAAGGGCAAATTGGTGTAGAGAGTGGAAAGATGGGGCAAAAAGAGCAAGAAACAGGTCACAGGCTAACAGGGAGGGGAGTGGGTAAAGTGGGGAGGAAATGGGTTAAAAATGAGCCAAAAATGGGGCTGAGGAGGCAGCAAATAAGGTGAGAAATGGGGGAAATGGGCAAAGTGAGGCTAAAAAAGGTGAGAAAAGGGCAGATTGGTTGAGAAGGATGGGAATGGGGGGGGGGGGAGGGAGCAGAAAGAGTCAGAATGGGATCAGCTATAAGCCAAAGGGGAAGGGTTAAAAAGGAACAAAAATGGGGCCAAGGAGGCTAAAAACAGGTTAAAAGAGACTGGGAGAAGAGCAAAGGAGGTGAGAAACGTGGGAAACAGGCAAATGGGGGCTAAAAAGAGAGGAAAAGAGGGCAAGTCGGCCCAAAAAGGCCGAGAGAAGAGAACCCAAAGGGGAAGGGGGAAGGAAGAGAGAGGGCAACCGAGCGGGGTGCAGAGAGGAGAACCCGAGGGGGGAGGAGGAGAGAGGAGAACCCGAGGGGGGAGGAGGAGAGAGGAGAACCCGAGGGGGGAGGAGGAGAGAGGAGAACCCGAGGGGGAGGAGGGAGGACCCGAGGGGGGAGGGCAGAGAGGAGAACCCGAGGGGGAGGAGGAGAGAGGGCAACCGAGGGGAGGGGCAGAGGAGGGGAGGGGGGTGCAGAGAGGGGGGGGGGAGGAGGAGAGAGGGCAACCGAGGGGGGGTGCAGAGAGGGCAACCGAGGGGGAGGAGCAGAGAGGGCAACCGAGGGGGGAGGTGCAGAGAGGGCAACCGAGGGGGGAGGTGCAGAGAGGGCAACCGAGGGGGGAGGTGCAGAGAGGGCAACCGAGGGGGGAGGTGCAGAGAGGGCAACCGAGGGGGAGGTGCAGAGAGGGCAACCGAGGGGAGGTGCAGAGAGGGCAACCGAGGGGGAGGTGCAGAGAGGGCAACCGAGGGGGAGGTGCAGAGAGGGCAACCGAGGGGGAGGTGCAGAGAGGGGAGGGGGGTGCAGAGAGGGCAACCGAGGGGGAGGTGCAGAGAGGGCAACCGAGGGGGGAGGTGCAGAGAGGGCAACCGAGGGGGGAGGTGCAGAGAGGGCAACCGAGGGGGGAGCCGGTGGGGAGCCGCGCCCCGCACTGACCCGTCCTGGTCCTTCTCGACCATCTTGAGCCCCTCCAGCGCCTGCAGCACCCTGCGCGCCACCGAGCCGGAGCCGCGGCTGAAGTGGCTGGGCCGCACCCCGCGCCGCTGCCGCCCGCCGTACACCTTGGCCATGGAGCCCACGCCGGCGCCGCCCCGCAGGTACAGGTGCCGAGCCGTGGAGGCTGCCGCGCCGCGGCGGAGAGGAGGGGAGGGGAGAGGTCAGGTCAGCAGCAGCAGGGACCCTGCGGGGGGGGGGATGGGGATGGGATGCGGGGGGGGAGGGGGATGGGGATGCGGATGGGGAGGGGGATGGGGAGGGGGATGGGGATGCGGATGGGGAGGGGGCCCGCCCCGCCCGGCGCTCACCGGCCCGCGTGTAGAACCAGTTCTCGTCGTAGGGCGCCAGCTCCTTGTGCTTGGCCAGCTTCACCGTATCCGCCCACTCGGGCACCTTCAGCTTCCCCGACCTACGGCCGCGCCCCAAAGCATCCCCAGCTGCCGCCGCGGAGCCCGCCCCACACCCCCTGCACACCTTCTTTAGGGAGACCCCCTGAGTACCCTAGAGACCCCTCCCCGGGCTCCTCCTCCCCAAGGACCATAGACTCCTTCCTCCCCGGGGACCATAGACCCCTCCTCCCCCGGGTACCGCAGGGACCCCTCCCCTCCCGGAACCCTTCCTTCCCCTCCCCGGACTCCTCCCCCCCCGGGTACCGTAGAGACCCCGCCCCTCCCAGGACCCCTCCTCCCCCGGGTACCGCAGGGACTCCTCCCCTCTACCGGCAGCCCCACCCCGCACCCCCTCCCGGCTCCCCTCCCGGTGCTCCTCACTTCTTGAGGAAGGCGGCCAGGGCCCGCACGAACTCCTGCTGGTTCACGTCCTTCACCGTCACACCGGGCATCTGCCGGGGCGCACCGCGCACGGCTCAGCCCCGCGCCCGCCTTCCCCTCCCCCGCTGCCCGTGACTCCCATCCCACCTCCCCCTTTCTCCGCCCCCCGCGGAAATTGGGCGCTCCTGGAGCCCCCTTCCCCGTTTTCCGATTCCTGCCCCCCTTCCCCGTTTTCGATTCCTGCCCCCCTTTCCCCGTTTTCGATTCCTGCCCCCCTTCCCCGGTGCCAATTCCTGCCGCCCCCCCTTTCCCCGGTGTCGATTCCTCCGTCCCCCCAGTGTCGATTCCCAGCCCCCCACGCGGCCGCTCCAGGACCTTGCTGCTGCCTCCTCGCGCGGCCAGAGCGGAAGAGGCGGAGCCTGGCGGCTGCCTTGGCTTAACCGCTGGGCCCAGCCCTCGCGAGAAGCCTCTGACCAATCCGCCGAGGCGAGATCGGGCACCAGCCAATGGGCGCGGCCCCTCTGGTTCTGGGCGTCTCGTCGCGGAGCATGATGGGAGCTCCCGCCGTGTTTCCTCTCCCCCTTCTTCTCCCTCCCCCTCGTTCCGGCAAAGGGCGGGAAGCGCCTGGACCCTCCCCGTGGGGGCCTCGCGCGCCTCTTGCAAATCCGGCGCTCATTGGCTCTGCCCCCACGCCGGGCGCTGAAAGCGCCGCTCTGATTGGCCGGAGCGGCTGCAGCGCCCTCACAGCTACCGCACTGCCCCTGGCGGGTTTGGGTCGCTGCGGGGCTGCAAACCGCAGCTCTGCCTCGGGGCGGCCCCGGCGGTGCCCCCAGGGCGTCCTGGGGTCCCTGTGCCCCCCCCGTGCTGTGTCCCCGCGGGCTGTCCCTGGGCCGCCCCTGTGCTGGCTGCAGGCTGCCCCAGAGCCGCTCTCAGGCGGTCCCTACCTGCCCCCTCCCCAGCCCTTGCTCCCACCCCATTGAGTGGGCGAGGCCTCCCCCCTCCTCCTCCCCCCCGCCCTTTTCCTCTCCTCCCCGCGTCCCTCCTTCCCCCCAGCCAATCACGGCACTCCTCACCCCCGATAGGCGGACACAGGAGGCGGGGCGTGGCTCTCATTCGCCGTTGTTAAAAGATCTCGGTCACGTGACCCGACCGGCCCCGCCCCCTCCCTCCCGCTGTCCCCGCGGCGACGGAGGGGGCGGGGCCAAAGTGCTAGAGGGGGTGGGGGAAGGGCGAGGCCTGGAATGCTCTCAGGTGGCAGGCGAGGGGGGCGGGGCTTCCGCGGGCTCCGCGGCGGGAGGGGCGGGGCCGGCGGCGGGAGGGGCGGGGCCCGGAGCGACAGAGGAAGAGGCGGAGGAGGAAGAGGAGGCGGCGTCGGCGGGCGGAGCGTCGGCGGGGTCCGGGGGCGGGGCCTGCTCGGGAGGCGTGGCCGCCTGCATGATCTTCTGGCGCACCTCGCGGATCTTGAGCTGCAGACACAGCTTGGTTGGGAAGATCTCCGAGAAGCGGCTCTGGAAGGCGGCCGTGGCCTGCGCTGCGGGCACAGCGCCCGGTCAGGCACCGCCCCCACCCACGGACACACAGACACACGGACGGGGACGGGCACACGGACGGGGATGGACACACAGCTGGGGACGGGCAGACACGGACAGGGACAGATACACAGCCAGGGTCAGGAACGGACAGACAGGGTCAGGGACGGACAGACAGGGACAGACAGACAGGATCAGGGACAGACAACCAGGGACAGGGACAGATACACAGGGACGGACAGACAGAGTCAGGGACACACAGACAGGGTCAGGGACAGATACACACGGACAGACAGACAGGGTCAGGGACAGGCAGACAGGGCCAGGGACAGGCAGACACACAGGGACGGACAAACAGGGTCAGGGACGGAAAGACAGAGTCAGGGACAGTTACACAGGGAGACACAGACAGGGTCAGGGACAGATACACAGGGACGGACAAACAGAGTCAGGGATGGACAGACAGGGTCAGGGACAGATCCACAGGGACACACAGACAGGGTCAGGGACGGACAGACAAGGTCAGACACGGTCATGGACGGACAGACAAGGGCATACAGCCAGGGTCAGAGACAGATACACAGGCACAGACAGACAGGGTCAGGGACAGACGGACAAGGACTGAGAGGCAGGCAGGGTCAGGGCACATGGACAGATGGGCAGACAGACAAACAAGGCCAGCGCCGTGTCTGCTCTGGGCTGCTGGGGCTGTGCTTTGGGGGAGCTGTGCTAGGTGTGAGTTGGGGTGCAGGGGGGCGGGTGTTGGGGTGCAGGGGGCCGGGTTTTGGGGTGCAGGGGGCGGGTGTTGGGGTGCAGGGGGCCGGGTTTTGGGGTGCAGGGGGCGGGTGTTGGGGGCGGGGTCAGGTGTTGGGGTGCAGGGGCGGGTTTTGGGGGTCAGAATTTGGGGTGCAGGGTGCAGGTTTTGGGGTGCAGGGGGTCAGGTGTTGGGGTGCAGGGGGGCGGGTGTTGGGGTCAGATTTTGGGGTGCAGGGTGCAGGTGTTGGGGGGCAGGGGGTCAGGTGTTGGGGTGCAGGGGTTACCCGAGGGGAAGAAGCCGTGCTCCTGGAAGAGCTGCATCACCAGCGCCCGGCGCTGGTCCAGGGTGCGGCGCAGGGAGGAGAAGGGAACCTTCTCGTACTCCAGCTCCCCCAGCACGTCCTCCCCCTCCCCCCCTGCAAGAAAGGAGGGGCTCAGGGGGGACCCCCCAACCCCCCCCACCCCCCCATACCCCCCTCACCAAAGCAGGAATCCTACCACCCCCCCTCAAGTCCCCTCCGACCCCCACTGGGACTCCCCCACATTCCCCTCCCTCCCCCACCAGGTTGTGGGGTCCGAGCCTCCCCCGCAGCCCCCATGGTCCCCCAGCTCCCTTCAGCTCTCCCCCAAAAAGTGTCCCCCCTCCAGCCCCTTGCTGCTCCATCTGCCCCCCGCCCCCAGAGCAGGGTGGGGACCCCCAGGCCCCCATACCAGGATATAAAGCCCCCAGCCCCCAAGCTCCCCCATAGCAAGGTAGGGATCCCCTAAACCCCGCCAAGCGCCCCCAGGCCCCCATATCAAGGCAGGGACCCCTAACTCCCCCAAGCAGGATGTAAGCACCCCCAGCCCCCAAACTCCCCCATAGCAAGGTAGGGACCCCTAACCCCCAAGCAGGATGCAAGCACACCCAGCCCCCAAACTCCTCCATAGCAAGGCAGGGACCCCTAACCCCCAAGCAGGATGTAAGCACACCCAGCCCTCCCCAAACTCCCCCATAGCAAGGCAGGGACCCCTAACCCCCGCGGGCAGGATGGAAACACCCTATAGCCCCCCCCATAGCAAGGTAGGGATCCCTAACCCCCAAAACAGGACATAAGGACCCCTAGTCGTCCCCCAGCCCCCATAGCAAGGCAGGGATCCCCTAACCCCCTAAGCAGGATGTAAGCACCTCCAGCCCCCAAACTCCCCCATAGCAAGGTAGGGATCCCTAAACCCCCTAAGCAGGATGTAAGCACCCCCAGCCCCCAAACTCCCCCATAGCAAAGTAGGGATCCCCCAAACCCCAACATAGCAGAATCAGCCCCCAAACCCTCCCCCTCAGCAGGTTGTAGCCCCCAGCAGGCTGTAGCCCCCCCCGGTTGGAGTGGCCCCCCGTCCGACCTGGCCTCTCGAAGGTGAAGATGTCCCCAGGCTCCGCCCCCTCACCCTTGGCGCTCTTGGGGGTGTTGGGCTCGGAGCCGCAGCTGGAGCGGCGCCGCAGCTTCCGCTTGGGCGAGGAGGGATCCTCCTCCAGCTCTGCCGGCAGCGAGAGGGCAGGGGTGAGGGGGATGTTGGGGTGCTGGGGGGTCGGGGGGGGCCGGGGGGGCGTGGCCTCACCGGTGGAGTTCTTCCTCTTCTTGCGGTAGCTGCCCAGGATGGCGCGGGGGGAGGTGGCCAGGGCCTGCAGGGTGGGGGAGGGCAGCACCTCCTCGGGGCGGAACTCCGGCAGCTCGGCGAAGCGCTCCTCGAAGTCCACCTCCGACAGCACCCTGCGGCGGGGGGCGGGGCGGGGACACACCCAGCTGAGGCCGCGCCCACCCTGGGGCGCATTCCGCAGCCCCCCCCCACGCACCCGCCACGCCCGGCCCCCCCGGCACCGCCTGCTGCTTCAATCCGGCCCTCCCTAACCCCTCCCCCCCGCCAGCCCCTCCCCCTGATCCTAAGCCCCTCCCCTCACCACGAGACCCCTCCCCATGCCCCGCCCACAGCTGCGCCCCCTCCCCCAAACCCTACCCCTGTAACTCCTGCCTGGCTCTGGCCCCGCCCCCAACGCAGGCCCTGCATGATTGACTCCTCCCCCTCAGAGCCCTGCCCGCCTCTGCTCAAGCCACGCCCCTTCAAGCCCTCTCCTCCCACCCACAACTCTGAGCCCCATATCTCTGGCCCCGCCCCTTCCCTGAGACCCCTCCCCCGGCCCCACCCCCCCTCACTTGTCAACGCTGTCGAAGGTCTTCTTGAGGGGGGGAGGTCGAACCTTCACCTTCTTGCCTGCCCCTCCCCCGCCCTCCTTCCGTTCCTCTCCCGGCGGGGGCGGAGCTGTGCGGGGGGGGCCCCCCTCAGGAGGAGCTGGTGGGGGGGAGGAGGAGGAGGAGGGGCCAGCGGGGGGCAGGTCTGGGCGAGGCTCGGAGGGCGGCACCCGCCAATCAGGAGGAACCTTGGAGGCCTGCGGGGGGAGGAGTCAGTGAGGAGGGGGCGTGGCTGAAAGGGGGTGGGGTTAATGACCAGGTGGGGACAGGAACAGAAGGTGTAAGGGAGTGGGGCTTGACAGAGTGAGGATGGAGTTAATGAGTGGCTAATGAAGGGGTGAGGCTAAGAAGAGAAGGGTGGAGCCAAGGGTGTGACTCAGGAGGTGTGGATGATGTGGTGAAAGGCTGGAGCATTGAAGGGTGTGACTAATGGAGGCGGAGTCAATGAGGAGGCAGGGCCACAGGAGGGCAGATGAGAGGCGGGGCTAAGGAAGGGCGGGGCTCCAGGGCACGGTCACTCACCGGCTCTGTGGGGGCGGGGCTGGGCGCTGGCTCCTCCCTCCAGGGCTCGGCACCGGGCGGGGAGGGTGGGGCTGTGGGTGGAGCCACGGGCAGGGCCGAGGGGGCGGAATCCCAATCAGCAGCAGCAGGGGGATGGGGAGGGGAGGAGGTGGCGGCGGTCGAGGGAGGAGCAGGGTCCGCTGGTGGGCGTGGCCCCGGGTCGGGCACAGGGCGTGGTGTGGGCGGGCCCTCGTAGCAGCCAATGGGGATGGAGGCGATGGCAGCCTTCACCTTCTGGGGGGGCTTGGGGGCCGGGCGGGGCGGCCGGGCCGAGGGGAAGCTGGGCGGGGCTGTGGGAGGGAAGGGGCGTGGTTAGGGTGAGCCATGCCTCCTTCATTTGCATATGCTGCCCACACCCTACCCTAAGCGCCTCCTACCTGCCAGAGCCACACTCCTGCAGCCCCTCCCACTTTCATTAGCTCTGCCTCCTGCACACCCAAACTGCTGATTGGGCTGCGCTGGTAGCACCGCCCCTTCAGCCCCACCCCATTCTGTAACCCCTCCTCTATTGGCTCACAGAAGCCCCGCCCCTTCCAACCCCCTCCCTTCCCTTTGTCCCCACCACCTCCCTTTAAGCCCCACCCCCTCTTGTGGCCCCACCCTCTCCCTGGGCTCCACCCCCCACCGCCCCGCCCCCCATTACCTGCAGTCCCTTGCGCAGGGGCGGGGCCTCCCTTGGGCAGGATGGGCGTGGCCGAGGGCGGGGCCGCCGAGGGCGGAGGGGCGGCGCCGGCCACGCTGTAAACCAATCCGGGCGCAGGGGCGGGGCCGGGGGCGGAACCAGGGTAGATGGCAGCCAGGACGGGCGGGGGAGGGGCGGAGGAGGGAGGAAGCTGCGGGGGGGGCAGCGCAGAGACCCCCACGGGGGCTGGGGCCAGCAGCGGAGGCTGCCCTGGGGGGGAGGGGAGGAGGGATCACGGGCAGTTAGGACCCCCCAGCACACCCTCCCCCCGCCCCCAGGACCCCCCCAAGTCACCCCTGGAACCCTGCCCCCATCCTCTGACCCCCAACCACCACCCCCCCCCCGACTTCAATTGCTGTCCCTTGAGACCCCCAAACACCCCCTGTGGCCCCCCCCACCCAACAGCCACCACTGGGACCCCCCAGTTGCCCTCCCACGACCCCCAACTGGCCCCCAGATCCTCAATTGCCATTCTGGGTCCCTGACTACCCCCACTGGACCCTCAGTTGCCCCCAGCCACACAACTGCCCCCAGCCCCTCACTTGCCTGCCCCAGACTACACATCTGCCCCCCCAGCCACACAAGTGCCCCCCAGCCCCTCAGCTGCCCCCCCAGCCCCTCAGCTGCGCCCCCCAGCCACACAATGACCCCCCCAGCCACACAATTACCCCCCCAACCCCTCAGCTGCCCCCTCCCCCCGTACCGGGCAGCAGGGGCTGGACGATGGCGGACCCCCCTGGGCCGATGGCTGCAGCGAAGCCCAGGGCCACCGGGGGGGGCTGGACGTAGGCGGCGCCGGGAGGGGCCGGGGGGGCAGGAGGCTGCTGCTGGAGGGGGGTGGCGGCAGAGGGGGGGGGAGGGGGCGGGGGAGGGGCAGGGTGGACGTAGGCGATACGGGCGGGGGAGGGCAGCAGCACCTTCGGGGGGCCCCGGAGCCCCCCGAGGCCCCCCCGGGAGGCAGCGGCAGAGGACTCAGCTGGATGATCTGGGGAGGAGGGACACAGCTGTTAGGGGAGGGGCATGGGGGAGGAGGCATGAAGGCATGAGGGGGAGGAGGAGGCATGGGGGAGGAGGCATGAGGGGGAGGAGGCATGAGGGGGAGGAGGCATGAGGGGGGGAGGAGGCATGAGGGGGAGGGAAGGGTCCCATGGGGGACATTTGGTCTGTGGGGGGCAGCTGGGGAGCCCGGGGGGGGGAATGGAGGGTGGGGGGGGGGGCAGCTGGGTGGGGTAGTGGAGCAATTGAGGGGCTGGGGGAGGCGAGGGGGGCTGGGGGCAACTGAGGGTCTGAGAGGGTAGGTGGGGGACCCGGGGGGGGGCAGTTGGGAGCCAATTGAAGGTCTGGAAGAAGCAGCTGGGGGTCCCGGAGGAGCAAGTGTGGGGCTGGGGGGGCAGGTGGGGGTCCCAGAAGGGCAAGTGTGGGGCTGGGGGGGCAGGTGGGGGTCCCAGAAGGGCAAGTGAGGGTCTAAGGGGGCAGGTGGGGGTCCCAGAGGGGCAAATGAGGGTCTGGGGGGAGGTAAGTGGGGGTGGGGGAGGGGCAGGCAGGGCACTTACCTTGCCCGGGGGCGTGGCCGTGCTGTGGGTGGCAGCGAAGGGGGGCAGGGTGGGGCCGGGTGGGGCTCGGGCGGGGCCAGGTGGGGCCACAGGCACCAGGACCTTGCCGGGCAGCAGGGGTGGGGCCAGAGGCTGCCCTGGGGGCGCAGGGGGGGCTGCAGTGGCACAGGATCAGAACCCCGCAGCCACAGGGACCCCCCCCCCCAAACCCCCCCCAGCCCCCCTGGCTGCCAGCCCCAAGGCTGCCCCCCCGGTGCCTCCCTGGCCCCACAGCTGCAACTGCCCCCAGCCCCCAAGTGCCCCCAAGCTGCACATCCCACCCCCAGATGCCCCCCAGCTGCACCCCACCCCCAGATGCCCCCCAGCCCCCAAGTGCCCCCAAGCTGCACATCCCACCCCAGATGCCCCCCAGCCCCCAAATGCCCCCAGCCCCCAAGTGCCCCCCAAGCTGCACATCCCACCCCCAGATGCCCACCCAGATGCCCCCAAGCTGCACATCCCACCCCCAGATGCCCCCAGCCCCCAAATGCCCCCCAGCCCCACATCCCCCCAAAGTGCCCCTCCCCCTGCCCCCCCTCACCTTTGGGCGTGCAGCCCCCTGCGGGGGGGCCGGGCCCGGCCAGGCCTTTGCCGTTGCTGCTGCTGCTGCCGCCGGGGGGGGGCAGGGCGAAGTGGAGCCCCGCGGGGGGGTTGGGGGCGGCGGGGGGAAGGGGCTGGGCGGGGGAGCGGCAGGGGCGGGGCCGGGGGCGGGCGGGGGCCCCCTTGGCGTGGGGGGCAGGGCCAGGCCGGGGGCCAGGGCGGGCAGCAGGTACTGGACCTTGGCCGGGGGCTGCAGCAGCCCCAGCGCCAGGGGCCCGTTTGGACCTCCCCCGGCCCCGCCCCTCCCCCGCCCCGCCCCCGCCCCCGGCCCCCGCGCCCCCGGCCCCCCCGCCCCGCGAGGAACTGCACGGCAGAGGGGGAGGCAGCAGCGTCACAGGGGCGGGGGCGCGGGGGGGGGGGGGCGGGGGCCGGGCCTCCCCTCCTCCTCCGGCCCCTCCCCGGGCCCCCTCCCGCCGCCCCTCCCCCGCCCCCAGCACCAGGCTGGCCGCGACCACCCCTCCCCCCCCCCCAGCAGGGCCCCCGGGGGGGCTTTGCCGCGCTCCCCTCCCCCCGCCCCCCCCGCGCCTCCCCGGGGCCCCCCCCCGACCGGCCCCGCGGGGGGGGCGGGGCGCAGGGGTGGGGGCGGGGCCGGGGGACCCCCTTCGGCCGCCCCTCCCCCCCCGCTGTCGGCCCTTTTGCGGCGGGGGGGCGGGGCGGGGGGCGGGGCCCCCTCGAAGCGTTTGGGTGGGGCGCCGGGGGGGGGCTCGGAGGGGGAGGGGTCCAGGTCCTGGGGGGGGCGGGCGGGGGGAGGAGCCGGCGGGAAGCGCTTCCGGGGCACAGGCTGGGGGAGGGGACGGGAGGGGTCAGGGGGGGTCAGACCCCCATGAGCCCCACCCCACAGAGCCCCTCCTGCCCCACAGAACCCCCCCGGGCCCCACAGAGCCTGCCCAGCCCCACAGACCCCCCCCACAGAGCCTCCCCAGCCTCACAGAGCCCCCGGGCCCCACAGAGCCTGCCCAGCCCCACAGTGCCCCCGGGCCCCATAGAATCCCCCAGCCCCACAGAGCCTACCCTAGGCCCCACAGATCCACCCCTAGCCCCACAGAGCCACATCCCGGCCCCCCCCAGAGCCCCGCCTCGGCCCCCCCCAGAGCTGCCTGTGACCCCCACCGGAGGCTGCTCCTGCCACCCCCAGCCCCATAGCTCCTCCCTGTGCCCCACAGCGATGCCTGGGGCCCCCAGCCCTGCCCCACCTGGCTGTCCTCGCCCGAGGCCGCGCCCTCGTCGCTGTCGCTGACTCTCTCCTTGCACTTCAGGTCGATGTCCGCGGGGGGGGGGAAGCTGTCGTCGGCTTTGGGGGGGGGGGGGGTCAGGTGAGGTCAGCGGGGCCCGGGGTACCCTCTCGCCCCCTCCCCACCCCCACCCCTGCCCTGGGCCTCACCGATGACGTCATCGTCGCCCTCCTCCTCCTCCTCGCAGATCACCATCCGCTCCTCATCGCTGGTCAGCTCCTCGCTGGCCGCCCGGGGGGGCCGCGGCCGCCCGGGGGCGGGAGGGCCGAGGGGGGGTGGCGGGGGAGGAGGGGGAGGCCCGGCGGGGCTGACCCCCGAAGGGCTGGGCCGAGGGGCGGGGCCCGAAGGGGCGGGGCCCGCAGGCGGGGCGTAGGCAGCTGGTTTGGCCCCACCGTAAGGGGCAGGAGCTGAACACATCTGGGGGGGGGAGGGAAGGGGGGAGGAAGAGATCAGGGGGAGGGGGAGGGCAAGGAGGTGGAGGACCCCCCCTGGGTCCCACGGAGTCCCCCCTGAGCCCCATAGAGCTTCCCTGACCCACAGAGACCCCCTGGGAACCACAGAGTCCCCCTGAGCCCCATAGAGATTTCCTGACCCACAGAAACTTCTCTGCCCCACAGAGACCTCCCCTGAGCCCCACAGAGCTTCCCTAGCCCACAGAGACCCCCTGAGCCTCACAGAGACCCCAGCTGAGCCCCATAGAGCTTCCCTGACCCAGAGACCCCCTGAGCCCCACAGAGCTTCCCTGACCCACAGAGAATCTCTGGGCCCCACAAAGACCTCCCTGACCCATAGAGACTCCCTGGACCCTACAGAGTTTCCTCTCAGCTGCAGAGAAACCCCAGCCCCATAGAGCTGTCCCTGTGCCCCACAGGACCCAGCCCCACTCCCCCCCTCCCCAGCCCCACCTGTCTCCTCCCCAGCCCCTACCTGGCTGAGCTCGTGCAGGGCGTGGCCGTGGGCGTCGCCCAGCCCCACCCCACTGTGACTGAAGGCTCGGGGGCGGGGCTGCTGCTGGGCCCCTCCCCCCACGGAGCCCCCCCCGGGGGGTCCTGACCCCCCTTTGCCATCAGACAGCCCAGGAGGGTCGGTGGCACCTGGGGGGGGGACAAAAAAGGGGGGGGGGAAAGTGGGAGGGGTCAGGGAGAGCTTGGAGACTTGGGGGGGACAGGGAGAAAATCCTAGGGGGGCTGGTGGGGGCTTGGGGGGTGTTGAGAGGGGGTATGAGAGAGGGTTGTGAGGTCTCTTGAAGGGTTTTTGAGAGGTGGAAGATCCTGGGGGAGGTCTCAGGGAGCATTGTGGAAGAGGGGTGGGGGGAGTAACCAGAAGGAATTTGGGGAGCTGGGGGGGCCCTGAGTGGGCTACAAGGGAAGGGGGGATGGGGGGGGAGGAGGGGGGAGTGCCTCTGAAGGAATCTGGGGGGGGTCACCAGGAGCAGTTGGAGGAGCTCTGGGGAGGGTTGGGGGTCCCTAACCTGCAGAGGGCACTGAGGGCTGTCTGCATGTGGCTGACCTGCAGGGGGAGCCCTGGGGCTGTGTATCAGCAGCTGCCCTGTGCCCCAGGGCTGCTATGCCAGGGTCTGACCTGCAGGGGGAGCCCTGGGGCTGTGTATCAGCAGCTGCCTGTGCCCTGGGGCTGCTATGCCAGGGTCTGACCTGGAGGGGGAGCCCCGGGGCTGTGTATCAGCAGCTGCCTGCACCCCGGGACTGCTATGCCAGGGTCTGACCTACAGAGGGAGCCCTGGGGCTGCATATCAGCAGCTGCCTGCACCCCGGGGCTGCTATGCCATGGTCTGACCTGCAGAGGGAGCCCTGGGGCTGTGTAGCAGCAGCTGCCTGCACCCAGGGGCTGCTATGCCAGGGTCTGACCTGCAGGAGGAGCCCTGGGGCTGTGTATCAGCAGCTGCCTGCACCCAGGGGCTGCTATGCCAAGGTCTGACCTGCAGGGGGAGCCCTGAGGCTGTGTATCAGCAGCTGCCTGTGCCCCGGGCTGCTATGCCGGCGTCTGACCTGCAGGGGGAACCCTGGGGCTGTGTAGCAGCAGCTGCCTGCACCCCGGGGCTGCTATGCCAAGGTCTGACCTGCAGGGGGAGCCCTGGGGCTGTGTAGCAGCAGCTGCCTGCACCCCGGGGCTGCTATGCCAAGGTCTGACCTGCAGGGGGAGCCCTGGGGCTGTGTATCAGCAGCTGCCTGCCCCCCGGGCTGCTATGCTGTCGTCTGACCTGCAGGGGGAGCCCTGAGGCTGTGTATCAGCAGCTGCCTGCCCCCCGGGCTGCTATGCTGTTGTCTGACCTGCAGGTGGCGCGGCGGGGCCACTCTCGGAGGCGCTTCTCTCGCGAGGCTCTTTGGGGGTCCCCCCTGGGCCCCTGCCCCCCTCGGAGCTGGACTTCTTGCGGTCCTTGTTGCACCACTTCCAGTCGGGATGGGCCTTGAAGTGAGCCTCCTTCACCTGCACCCCGAGCACAGCCCCCTCAGCGCCCCATGGCCAGGCCGCCCCCACGGCCCCCACAGACCCCACGGCCCCCACAGACCCCCACGGCCCCCCCCCGCCAGGAGACTGGAGGAGGACCTGAGGGGGAGCTGGGGCCTCTAGAGTGGGTCTGGGGTCTCTGGGGGTCCTGAGGGGACATTTTGGGGGGTCCTGAGTTAAGGGCCACCCCCAACTCCCCCCTTGAGAGCCCCCAAAGCCCCCTCATGACCCCCAAGACCCCTGAGGAGCCTCTTCGATCTCTCCAATCCCCCCCAGGACCCCCTTGGGTCCCTCAAATCTCCCCCCCCCTCAAATCCCCCTCAGGACCCTCTGAGGTCCCCCCCAAAGCCCCCTTGGGACGCCCCAAAACCAGCTGAGGACCCTCTTAGATCTCTCAACCCGCCCCGGGGGAATCCGCAGTACCCCTAAATGCCCTTCCCGACCCCCGTCCTTCAAACCCCCTGAGGACCCCGAGGTGCCCCCAACTCCCCCTTTAGAGCCCCAGAGCCCTTCCACAGCCTCTGAGTCTCCCCCCGGTCCCCTCTGGGACTCCATCAAACCCCCTCGGGACCTCCCAACCCACCCCATGGACCTTCTTAGACGCCTCCACTCCCCCTCAGGACCCCCAACCCAACCCGAGGAGCCCCTTGGACGCCTCCACTCCCCCTCGGGACCCCCAACCCAACCCGAGGAGCCCCTTGGACGCCTCCACTCCCCCTCGGGACCCCCTACCTGCCCCTAGGAGCCTCTTGGATGCCTCCACTCCCCCTCGGGACCCCCAACCCACCCCGAGGAGCCTTAGATGCCTTCACTCCCCCTCGGGACCCCCAACCCACCCCGAGGAACCCCTTGGATGCCTTCACTCCCCCTCGGGACCCCCAACCCACCCCGAGGAGCTCCTTGGATGCCTTCACTCCCCCTCGGGATCCCCAACCCACCCCGAGGAGGCCCTTGGATGCCTCCACTCCCCCTCGGGACCCCCAACCCACCCCGAGGAGCCCCTTGGATGCCTCCACTCCCCCTCGGGACCCCCAACCCACCCCGAGGAGCCCCTTGGATGCCTCCACTCCCCCTCGGGACCCCCAACCCACCCCGAGGAGGCCCTTGGATGCCTTCACTCCCCCTCGGGACCCCCTACCTGCCCCTAGGAGCCTCTTGGATGCCTCCACTCCCCCTCACAGCCCCCAACCCACCCTGAGGAGCCTTAGATGCCTCCACTCCCCCTCGGGACCCCCAACCCACCCTGAGGAACCTTAGATGCCTCCACTCCCCCTCGGGACCCCCAACCCACCCCGAGGAACCTTAGATGCCTTCACTCCCCCTCGGGACCCCCAACCCACCCCGAGGAGCCTCTTGGATGCCTTCACTCCCCCTCGGGACCCCCAACCCACCCCGAGGAGCCTCTTGGATGCCTCCACTCCCCCTCACAGCCCCCAACCCACCCTGAGGAGCCTTAGATGCCTTCACTCCTCCTTGGGACCCCCTACCTGCCCCCCCTCTTGGATGCCTCCAACCCGCTCGGGACCCCCTACCTGCCCCCTCTTAGATGCCTTCACTCCCCCTCGGGACCCCCAACCCACCCCGAGGAGCCCTTGGATGCCTTCACTCCCCCTCGGGACCCCCAACCCACCCCGAGGAGCCTCTTGGATGCCTTCACTCCCCCTCGGGACCCCCAACCCACCCCGAGGAGCCTCTTGGATGCCTTCACTCCCCCTCGGGACCCCCAACCCACCCTGAGGAGCCTTAGATGCCTTCACTCCCCCTCGGGACCCCCAACCCACCCCGAGGAGCCCCTTGGATGCCTTCACTCCCCCTCGGGACCCCCAACCCACCCCGAGGAGCCTCTTGGATGCCTTCACTCCCCCTCGGGACCCCCAACCCACCCCGAGGAGCCTCTTGGATGCCTCCACTCCCCCTCACAGCCCCCAACCCACCCTGAGGAGCCTCTTGGATGCCTTCACTCCCCCTCGGGACCCCCAACCCACCCCGAGGAGCCCCTTGGATGCCTTCACTCCCCCTCGGGACCCCCAACCCACCCTGAGGAGCCTCTTGGATGCCTTCACTCCCCCTCGGGACCCCCAACCCACCCCGAGGAGCCTTAGATGCCTTCACTCCCCCTCGGGACCCCCAACCCACCCCGAGGAGCCTCTTGGATGCCTTCACTCCCCCTCGGGACCCCCAACCCACCCCGAGGAGCCTTAGATGCCTTCACTCCTCCTCGGGACCCCCAACCCACCCTGAGGAGCCTCTTGGATGCCTCCCCCTCAGGACCCCCAACCCACCCCGAGGAGCCCTTGGATGCCTTCACTCCCCCTCGGGACCCCCAACCCACCCCGAGGAGCCTCTTGGATGCCTTCACTCCCCTCGGGACCCCCAACCCACCCCGAGGAGCCTTAGATGCCTTCACTCCCCTCGGGACCCCAACCCACCCCGAGGAGCCTCTTGGATGCCTTCACTCCCCCGGGACCCCCAACCCACCCCGAGGAGCCTTAGATGCCTTCACTCCCCCTCGGGACCCCCAACCCACCCCGAGGAGCCTCTTGGATGCCTTCACTCCCCCTCGGGACCCCCAACCCACCCTGAGGAGCCTTAGATGCCTTCACTCCCCCTCGGGACCCCCAACCCACCCCGAGGAGCCCCTTGGATGCCTTCACTCCCCCTCGGGACCCCAACCCACCCCGAGGAGCCCCTTGGATGCCTTCACTCCCCCTCGGGACCCCCAACCCACCCCGAGGAGCCCCTTGGATGCCTTCACTCCCCCTCAGGACCCCCAACCCACCCCGAGGAGCCTCTTGGATGCCTCCACTCCCCCTCGGGACCCCTTAGCTGCCCCTAAGGAGCCTCTTGGATGCCTCCACTCCCCCTCGGGACTCCTTAGCCCCCCCCTCCCCGAGGCGGCTGGGCCGCCCCCCGCCCGGGCCGCACCTGGAAGGCCAGGTCGTGGTACTTCTGCTTCTCGCGGGGCCCCAGGGCGTACCACCACTCGCCCAGGATCTTGCTGACGGTGCGGTTGTCCTGGTTGGGGTGCCGCTGGTGCACCAGCGCCCGGTGCCGCTTGCTGAAGATCATGAAGGCGTTCATCGGCCGCCGGATGTGCTCCTTGTCCCGCTGCGGGAGCGGAGCGGCCCCGTCAGGCACCGGCCCCGCCAGGCACCGGGCAGCGGAGCGAGGATAGCCCCGGGGAGCAGGGAGGGTGGCTGGGGGGTGGTCCCGGGGGGCAGGGAGGGTGGCTGGAGGATGGCCTCGAGGAGCAGGGAGGGTGGCTGCGGGGTGGTCCCCAGGGGGCAGGGAGGATGGCTGGGGGTGGTCCCGGGGGACAGGGAGGATGGCTGGGGGATGGCCTGGGGGCAGGGAGGGTGGCTGCGGGGTGGTCCCCAGGGGGCAGGGAGGATGGCTGGGGGATGGTCCTGGGGGGCAGAGAGGGTGGCTGGGGGGTGGTCCCAGGGGAGGGGACACGGCCCGGGGGGGAGGGGACACGGACCGAAGAGTAGGAGGGAGCAAAGGGATAACCCCGGGGGGAGGGGACGCGGACTTGTGGGGGAGGAAGGAGGCTAAGGGATAGCCCCGGGGGGAGGGGCCAGGGCCCGGGGGCGGGGCTGCGGGGGCGGGGCTGCGGGGCGCACCTTGCAGGGGCTCCTGCCCTCCTTGTCGGGGTCCTTGGGCAGGGCGCTCAGCGACTGCGTTCGGCGCTTGCCCGGCCCCGGCCCCGGGCCCGGCAGCGGCAGCTCCGCGGCCACCACCGACAGGAACCTGCGGGCGGCGCCAGAGGGACGCACCCCTGAGACCCCCCCGACAGCACCCCCACAACATCCCCCCCCGAACCACCTAGGTCTCCCCCGAGCCCCGCTTAAAGTCTCCCCAAGCCCCGCCCCGAACACCCACAACTCTCCCCAACCCCCTCCCAACCCCCTCAACTCCCTCAAGCCCCCCCAACCCCCCCAACCCCTCCCAAATCCCCCCCACTGCCCCCTCCCCAGTCTTCCTCAAGCCCCCCCAGCCCCCCAAACCGCCCCTACACTCTCACCCCGCCCCCGCCCCCCCTTACGCATCGTCCTGGTCGCTCTCGGTCTCGCTGTCCAGCCGGGGGGGGCCGGGGGGCTCCTCCTCAGCCCCAGGGGGTCCCAGAGGGGTGATGGGGGGCCGGGGAGGGGCCGGAGGGGCGGCGGGGGGCTGGGGGGTCTGGTAGCCCCCCCGCAGCGACCGGGTTCGGGACCCCCCCCGGGCAGCTCGGGGGCGACGGCAGCAGCCTCGGGGGGCTCTGGGGGGGAGGGGCAGAGAAAGAGGTTAAAAGGAGAAAGCAGAAGAGGGAGGGGGAGGGGCGGGGTCGGGGGGGGTTACCTTTGCTCTGATTGGCCGGCGGGGGGTGATTGACAGGCTGGTGGCCCTGGGGGGGCTGCGGGGGGGCGTCCGGCTGGCTGGGGGCCAGGAAGGGCACCAGGGAGTGCCAGGGGAAGACGGCGACCGAGCGAGGCTCCACGTTGGTCCAGACTGCGGGGCAGGGGCGTCAGGCGGAGACCCCCGACCCACAGCGGGACCCACAGCCACACTGAGCCCCCCCCGGCCCACAGCGGGACCCACAGCCACACTGAGCCCCCGCCGGCCCACAGCGGGACCCACACCCACAGCGGGACACACACCCACAGCGGGACCCCCCCTGACCCATACCGGGACCCAGACCCACACTGAGCACCCCCCGGCCCACAGCGGGACACAGACCCACAGCGGGACCCCCCCTGAACCACAGCGGGACCCAGAACCACAGCGGGACCCACACCCACACTCAGCCCCCCCAGGCCCACACTGTGCCCCCCCAGACCCACACTGTGCCCAGACCCACACTGTGCCCCCCAGACCCACACTGTGCCCCCCCAGACCCACACTGTGCCCAGACCCACACTGTGCGCCCCCAGACCCACACTGTGCCCCCCCAGACCCACACTGTGCCCAGACTCACACTGTGCTCCCCAGACCCACACTGTGCCCAGACCCACACTGTGCCCCACCAGACCCACACTGTGCCCCCCAGACCCACACTGTGCCCAGATCCACACTGTGCCCCCAGACCCACACTGCGGCCCCCCAGACCCACACTGTGCCCCCAGACCCACACTGTGCCCCCAGACCCACACTGTGCCCAGACCCACACTGTGTCCAGACCCACACTGTGCCCCCAGACCCACACTGTGCCCAGACCCACACTGTGCCCCACCAGACCCACACTGTGCCCCCAGACCCACACTGTGCCCCCCAGACCCACACTGTGCCCAGATCCACACTGTGCCCCCAGACCCACACTGCGGCCCCCAGACCCACACTGTGCGCCCCCAGACCCACACTGTGCCCCCCCAGACCCACACTGTGCCCAGACCCACACTATGCCCCCAGACCCACACTGTGCCCCCCAGACCTACACTGTGTCCAGACCCACACTGTGCCCCCAGACCCACACTGTGACCAGACCCACACTGTGCCCCCAGACCCACACTGTGCGCCCCCAGACCCACACTGTGCCCCCCCAGACCCACACTGTGCCCAGACCCACACTGTGCCCCCAGACCCACACTGTGCACCCCCAGACCCACACTGTGCCCAGACTCACACGGTGCCCCCCCAGACCCACACTGTGCCCAGACTCACACTGTGCCCCCCAGACCCACACTGTGACCAGACCTACACTGTGCCCCCCAGACCCACACTGTGCCCAGACCCACACTGTGCCCCCCCAGACCCACTCTGTGCCCCCAGATCCACACTGTGCCCCCAGACCCACACTGTGCCCAGACCCACACTGTGCCCCCAGACCCACACTGTGCCCCCAGACCCACACTGTGTCCCCCAGACCCACACTGTGCCCCCCCAGACCCACACTGTGCCCAGACTCGCACTGTGCCCCCCCAGACCCACACTGTGCCCAGACCCACACTGTGCCCCCCAGACCCACACTGTGCCCAGACCCACACTGTGCCCCCAGACCCACACTGTGCCCCCAGACCTACACTGTGCCCCCAGACCCACACTGTGCCCAGACCCACACTGTGCCCCCAGACCCACACTGTGCCCCCAGACCCACACTGTGCCCAGACCCACACTGTGCCCCCAGACCACACTGTGCCCCCAGACCCACACTGTGCCCAGACCCACACTGTGCCCCCAGACCCACACTGTGCCCCCAGACCTACACTGTGCCCCCAGACCCACACTGTGCCCAGACCCACACTGTGCCCAGACCCACACTGTGCCCCCCCAGACCCACACTGTGCCCAGACCCACACTGTGCCCCCCAGACCCACACTGTGCCCAGACTCACACTGTGCCCCCAGACCCACACTGTGCCCCCAGACCCACACTGTGCCCCCAGACCCACACTGTGCCCCCAGACCCACACTGTGCCCAGACCCACACTGTGCCCCCAGACCCACACTGTGCCCCCAGACCTACACTGTGCCCCCAGACCCACACTGTGCCCAGACCCACACTGTGCCCCCAGACCCACACTGTGCCCCCAGATCCACACTGTGCCCCCAGACCCACACTGTGCCCAGACCCACACTGTGCCCCCCAGACCCACACTGTGCCCAGACTCACACTGTGCCCCCCCAGACCCACACTGTGCCCCCAGACCCACACTGTGCCCCCAGACCCACACTGTGCCCAGACCCACACTGTGCCCCCAGACCCACACTGTGCCCAGACCCACACTGTGCCCCCAGACCCACACTGTGCCCAGACCCACACTGTGCCCCCAGACCCACACTGTGCCCAGACTCACACTGTGCCCAGACCCACACTGTGCCCAGACTCACACTGTGCCCCACCAGACCCACACTGTGCCCCCAGACCCACACTGTGCCCCCCAGACCCACACTGTGCCCAGACCCACACTGTGCCCAGACCCACACTGTGCCCCACCAGACCCACACTGTGCCCCCAGACCCACACTGTGCCCCCCAGACCCACACTGTGCCCAGACCCACACTGTGCCCCCAGACCCACACTGTGCACCCCCAGACCCACACTGTGCCCAGACTCACACTGTGCCCCCCCAGACCCACACTGTGCCCTCCCAGACCCACACTGTGCCCAGACCCACACTGTGCCCCCCCAGACCCACACTGTGCCCCCAGACCCACACGGTGCCCAGACCCACACTGTGTCCAGACCCACACTGTGCCCCCAGACCCACACTGTGCCCAGACCCACACTGTGTCCAGACCCACACTGTGCCCCCCCAGACCCACACTGTGCCCCCCGACCCACACTGTGCCCAGACCCACACTGTGCCCCCCAGACCCACACTGTGCCCCCCCAGACCCACACTGTGCCCCCTGACCCACACTGTGTCCCCAGACCCACACTGTGCCCCCAGACCCACACTGTGCCCCCCCAGACCCACACTGTGCCCCCCAGACCTACACTGTGTCCAGACCCACACTGTGCCCCCAGACCCACACTGTGCCCAGACCCACACTGTGCCCCCAGACCCACACTGTGCCCCCAGACCCACACTGTGCACCCCAGACCCACACTGTGCCCAGACTCACACTGTGCCCCCACACCCACACTGTGCCCAGACCCACACTGTGCCCCCAGACCCACACTGTGCCCCCAGACCTACACTGTGTCCAGACCCACACTGTGCCCCCCCAGACCCACACTGTGCCCCCCCAGACCCACACTGTGCCCCCCAGACCCACACTGCGCCCCCCAGACCCACACTGTGCCCCCAGACCCACACTGTGCCCTCCCAGACCCACACTGTGCCCAGACCCACACTGTGCCCCACCAGACCCACACTGTGCCCCACCAGACCCACACTGTGCCCCCCAGACCCACACTGTGCCCAGATCCACACTGTGCCCCCAGACCCACACTGCGGCCCCCAGACCCACACTGTGCGCCCCCAGACCCACACTGTGCCCCCCCAGACCCACACTGTGCCCAGACCCACACTATGCCCCCAGACCCACACTGTGCCCCCCAGACCTACACTGTGTCCAGACCCACACTGTGCCCCCCCAGACCCACACTGTGACCAGACCCACACTGTGCCCCCCCAGACCCACACTGTGCCCAGACCCACACTATGCCCCCAGATCCACACTGTGCCCCCAGACCCACACTGTGCCCAGACCTACACTGTGCCCCCAGACCCACACTGTGCCCAGACTCACACTGTGCCCCCAGACCCACACTGTGCCCAGACCCACACTATGCCCCCAGACCCACACTGTGCCCCCCCAGACCCACACTGTGCCCAGACCTACACTGTGCCCCCCCAGACCCACACTGTGCCCAGACTCACACTGTGCCCCCAGACCCACACTGTGCCCAGACCCACACTATGCCCCCAGATCCACACTGTGCCCCCCAGACCTACACTGTGTCCAGACCCACACTGTGCCCCCCCAGACCCACACTGTGACCAGACCCACACTGTGCCCCCAGACCCACACTGTGCGCCCCCAGACCCACACTGTGCCCCCAGACCCACACTGTGCCCAGACCCACACTGTGCCCCAGACCCACACTGTGCACCCCCAGACCCACACTGTGCCCAGACTCACACGGTGCCCCCAGACCCACACTGTGCCCAGACTCACACTGTGCCCCCCAGACCCACACTGTGACCAGACCTACACTGTGCCCCCAGACCCACACTGTGCCCAGACCCACACTGTGCCCCCAGACCCACTCTGTGCCCCCAGATCCACACTGTGCCCCCAGACCCACACTGTGCCCAGACCCACACTGTGCCCCCAGACCCACACTGTGCCCCCAGACCCACACTGTGTCCCCCAGACCCACACTGTGCCCCCAGACCCACACTGTGCCCAGACTCGCACTGTGCCCCCAGACCCACACTGTGCCCAGACCCACACTGTGCCCCCAGACCCACACTGTGCCCAGACCCACACTGTGCCCCCAGACCCACACTGTGCCCCCAGACCTACACTGTGCCCCCAGACCCACACTGTGCCCAGACCCACACTGTGCCCCCCCAGACCCACACTGTGCCCCCAGACCCACACTGTGCCCAGACCCACACTGTGCCCCCCCAGACCCACACTGTGCCCCCAGACCCACACTGTGCCCCCAGACCACACTGTGCCCCCAGACCCACACTGTGCCCAGACCCACACTGTGCCCCAGACCCACACTGTGCCCCCAGACCCACACTGTGCCCAGACCCACACTGTGCCCCCAGACCCACACTGTGCCCAGACTCACACTGTGCCCCCAGACCCACACTGTGCCCCCAGACCCACACTGTGCCCCCAGACCCACACTGTGCCCCCAGACCCACACTGTGCCCAGACCCACACTGTGCCCCCAGACCCACACTGTGCCCCCAGACCTACACTGTGCCCCCAGACCCACACTGTGCCCAGACCCACACTGTGCCCCCAGACCCACACTGTGCCCCCAGATCCACACTGTGCCCCCAGACCCACACTGTGCCCAGACCCACACTGTGCCCCCCAGACCCACACTGTGCCCAGACTCACACTGTGCCCCCAGACCCACACTGTGCCCCCAGACCCACACTGTGCCCAGACTCACACTGTGCCCCCAGACCCACACTGTGCCCCCAGACCCACACTGTGCCCCCAGACCCACACTGTGCCCCCAGACCCACACTGTGCCCAGACCCACACTGTGCCCAGACCCACACTGTGCCCCCCCAGACCCACACTGTGCCCAGACCCACACTGTGCCCCCAGACCCACACTGTGCCCAGACCCACACTGTGCCCCCCCAGACCCACACTGTGCCCAGACTCACACTGTGCCCAGACCCACACTGTGCCCAGACTCACACTGTGCTCCCCCAGACCGACACTGTGCGCCCCCAGACCTACACTGTGCCCCCCAGACCCACACTGTGCCCAGACCCACACTGTGCCCCACCAGACCCACACTGTGCCCCCAGACCCACACTGTGCCCTCCCAGACCCACACTGTGCCCAGACCCACACTGTGCCCCCAGACCCACACTGTGCACCCCCAGACCCACACTGTGCCCAGACTCACACTGTGCCCCCCCAGACCCACACTGTGCCCTCCCAGACCCACACTGTGCCCAGACCCACACTGTGCCCCCCCAGACCCACACTGTGCCCCCCAGACCCACACGGTGCCCAGACCCACACTGTGTCCAGACCCACACTGTGCCCCCCCAGACCCACACTGTGCCCAGACCCACACTGTGTCCAGACCCACACTGTGCCCCCCCAGACCCACACTGTGCCCCCAGACCCACACTGTGCCCAGACCCACACTGTGCCCCCAGACCCACACTGTGCCCCCAGACCCACACTGTGCCCCTGACCCACACTGTGTCCCCAGACCCACACTGTGCCCCCAGACCCACACTGTGCCCCCAGACCCACACTGTGCCCCCAGACCTACACTGTGTCCAGACCCACACTGTGCCCCCAGACCCACACTGTGCCCAGACCCACACTGTGCCCCCAGACCCACACTGTGCCCCCAGACCCACACTGTGCACCCCAGACCCACACTGTGCCCCCAGACCCACACTGTGCACCCCCAGACCCACACTGTGCACCCCCAGACCCACACTGTGCCCAGACTCACACTGTGCCCCCCCACACCCACACTGTGCCCCCAGACCCACACTGTGCCCCCAGACCCACACTGTGCCCAGACCCACACTGTGCCCCCAGACCTACACTGTGTCCAGACCCACACTGTGCCCCCAGACCCACACTGTGCCCCCAGACCCACACTGTGCCCCCAGACCCACACTGCGCCCCCCAGACCCACACTGTGCCCCCAGACCCACACTGTGCCCCCTCCCAGACCCACACTGTGCCCCCAGACCCACACTGTGCCCCCAGACCCACACTGTGCCCCCAGACCCCACTGTGCCCTCCCAGACCCACACAGACCCACGCCCCCAGACCCACACTGCGCCCCCCAGACCCACACTGTGCCCAGACCCACAATGTGCCCCCAGACCCACACTGTGCCCCCAGACCCACACTGTGCCCCCCAGACCCACACTGTGCCCAGACCCACACTGTGCCCCCAGACCCACACTGCGGCCCCCAGACCCACACTGTGCCCCCAGACCCACACTGTGAACCCCCAGACCCACACTGTGCCCAGACCCACACTGTGCCCCCAGACCTACACTGTGCCCAGACCCACACTGTGCCCCCCAGATCCACACTGTGCCCAGACCCACACTGTGCCCAGACCCACACTGTGCCCCCCAGATCCACACTGTCCCCAGACCCACACTGTGCCCAGACCCACACTGTGCCCCCCAGACCCACACTGTGCCCAGACCCACACTGTGTCCCCAGACCCACACTGTGTCCCCAGACCCACACTGTGCCCTCCCAGACCCACACTGTGCCCGGCTCAGGGGTTGCAGAGGTCACAGCCCTGACCCCAGGAGGTCACATGCTAAGGTCATGTTAAGGTCATGCTAAGGCCCCCCCTGGAGGACCCCAGGCCCAGCAGAGCCCCCCCGGCCCTGGGACCCCCCCCCAGAGCTGAGCTGGGTCCCAGAGCAGCCCCCAGGAGAGTCTCAGCCTCTCCCCCTCCCCCTCCCTGTCCCAGCTCTACCCTGGGGGGGTGTGGCAGGGGCTGGGCCCCCAGCTGCCATGGAGCCCTCCCCCAAGACCCACGGGAGGGTCCCAGCCCTGCCCTGGCCTCCAATCCTGACCCCCCCCCAGCAGGCAGTGGGGACCCCTCCCCCAGCCCCCTGCATGGCTCCAAAGGGCTTCAGAGACCCCCAAATCCCACCCCCAGCCCCCTGAACGGCTCCAAAGGGCTTCAGAGACCCCCAAATCCCACCCCCAGCCCCCTGAACGGCTCCAAAGGGCTTCAGAGACCCCCAAATCCCACCCCCTCCCAGCCCCCTGAACGGCTCCAAAGGGCTTCAGAGACCCCCAAATCCCACCCCCAGCCCCCTGAACGGCTCCAAAGGGCTTCAGAGACCCCCAAATCCCACCCCCAGCCCCCTGAACGGCTCCAAAGGGCTTCAGAGACCCCCAAATCCCACCCCCAGCCCCCTGAACGGCTCCAAAGGGCTTCAGAGACGCCCCCAAAATCCCACCCCCAGCCCCCTGAACGGCTCCAAAGAGGCTGCAGAGACCCCCAAATCCCACCCCCAGCCCCCTGAACGGCTCCAAAGAGCTTCAGAGACCCCCAAATCCCACCCCCAGCCCCCTGAACGGCTCCAAAGAGCTTCAGAGACCCCCGAATCCAAACCCCCACCCCCAAACCTCAACAGCCGCTCACAGCCCCCAGCCCCCATCCCGGACCACCCCAAATTGCCTCCACCACCCCCAGCTCCTCCCCCCTTCACGACCCTCCCTCGAACCACCTCAGGACCCCCGAACCTCCCCTGACCCCTCCCCACAGTCACCCCAAGGCCCCCTGCCCCCCCCCCACCCCGGGCTCACCTCAGGAGCCCTCCCCAAAGCCCCCAGCACCTTCTCGCGACCCCCGAATCCCACCCCCGGCCCCCAAATCATCTCAGCCCCTCCCTCCAGCCCTCCCCACCCCCTCCCGACCCCCCGAGTGACCTCCTGGACCCCCAAGCCCCTCCCCAAACGCTGCCATCACCTCAGGACCCCCGAAAACCTCCACAGCCCCCAGGACCCTCCCCAAAACCTCCACACCCCCTCGCGACCCCTGCACCCCCGCCAAAAGCACCTCCAGGACCCCAGCCCTCCCCCTCCCCTTCCCACCCCACCCAACCCCTCAGGACATCTCCTCACGAAACCCCCCAAATCACCCCCGGACCCCAGCCCCCTCCCCAAACACAGGAACCGCCTCAGGACCCCCAAAACCTCCCCAGCCCCTCCCCCAGCCCTCCAATCCCCTCCCCCAAACATCCTCCCCCATCACGACCCCCCAGCAGCACCTCCCGGACCCCAACTCCTCTTCCCCCACAGCGACCCTCCCCCTCCCCCCATCCCTCTCCCCCCACCCCCATCCCTCTCCCCCCACCCCCATCCCCTCCCCCTCCCCCATCCTGCCCTCACAAAGCCTCCGCAAGGCCCCGAGCCGCCTGGGGGTGGCCTCGGCCGCCCCCGACCCTCCCCCCCCCAACACCGCACCAGCCCCCCCCGCCCCTCGCGCCCCCTGCCCCACCGGCGCCCCCCGCGCCCCCCCCGCACTGACCGAACATGCCGAGGCCTCGGGGCGGGCCGGCGGCGGGGGGCAGGGCGGTGGAGGACATGGCGGCGGGGCCCGGGGCGGGGGGGGGGAGGGGAGGGTCCCCGGCGGGGGCGGGGGGGGGAGGGGAGCGGCACCGGAAGCAGCCGGAGCGGGGCCGGGGGGGACCGGATCGGGGCCGGGGCCTCCGCCCGCGCCCGCCGCGCGCCAGCAAAGGGCGCGCGCGCCCGCCCCGCCCCCCCGCGGGCCCCGCCTCCTCCTCCCCCCTCCCCCCCCTTCCCTTCCCTTCCCCGCGCGCTGCCGCCGCGCAGGCGCCGCCCGCCGGAGCCGATTGGCCGAGGCGCCGCGCGTATGCAAACGAAGGGCGCGGCCTCCCTCCCTCCCCCGCCTCGGCTGCCGACACCCCCACCCCCCCCCCGCGCGCCGCGCGGGCCGCGCCCCCGCCACGCCCCCGCAGCCGCGCGTCCATTGGGCAGCGCCGATCGCGGCCGCGCCCCGACGACCACGCCCCTCTCCGCCCACGAGGACGGGGGGCTCCCCCGCGAGGCCACGCCCCGGCCCGCAAACCACGCCCCCAGCGCCACAAACCCACGCCCCCAGCGAGCCACGCCCCCCTGCCCCCGCCGCCGCGCGGGCATCGGGCGGGGCAGCGCCGGCCGCGCCCTGACCTCACCCCGCCAGGGGGCCCCGGCCCGGCCCTGAGCCCGGCCCCGGCCCCGGGGGGGCGCCGCGGGGGCGTGGCTCTGGCCTCCCCGGGACACAATGGCCTCGGGGCCCACGCACTGGGGCAGCTCTGACATCACCGTGACACTGCCCCCCCCGGCCACGCCCTGGCTTGGCTCTGACGTCATCCCCACACGGCTGTGACCCAGCTGTGACCTCGCTGTGACCTCACCCCGACCACGACCTCACTGTGACGTCATCACCCCCTGACCCCACTGTGATGTCATCACCCCGGGGGCCAGCTCTGACCTCGCCATGACCCTGCTGTGACCTCGCCGTGACCTCACCACCCTGTGCCATGCCCTGACCTCACCGCCGTGACCTCCCCCTGGCCCTGTGACCCCTCCCCGTGCCACACCCACCCTATGCCAGCCGCACCCTGCTCCACCCCATCCCCATTTAACCCCCCCCAAGCCCACCCCTTTGAGCCCCCCCCTCCCCTGCCCCCACTCCTTCCCCCCTCCCCCCATCTCCTCCTCCCTTCCCTCCCCATGTCATGCCCCTCCCCCCGGCCCCGCCCCGTACCTGTGCCGGGCCTCCCCATGACGATCTCCTTGCGGGGGGCTGGGGGCGCGGCTGCCCCCCCCCCATAATCTCCGGGCACCAGCAGGGGGAGCAGTGCAGCGGGGGAGGGGTGGAAGGCGACAGGGTGCAGGGGGGGGCCCCCGAAGCCCGCGGGGGGCTGGAGGTGGGGTTGAGGGCCGCGCTCCGGGGCGGGGGTCGAGTTGGGAGGGGCTCTGAGGGGAGGGGGCCGCAGGCGGCCGGCGTTGATGGGGACGGGGGCGGCCAGGGGGGGCTTGTGGGGAGGGGGCTGCTGCGGGGCGGGGGCGGGGGGTGGGGGAGGGGGCCGGGATCTGTGCGCGCCGGGGGCGGGCTCGGGAGGGGCACGTCGGGTTGCGGACGATCACGGGCGACCCCCGGGGGATGCCCGGCACCCGCCGAGCCCCCGGCCCCGCCTCAGCCGTCAGGGGGGCGAAGAGGGGGGAGAGGGCTCGGAAGACCCCCCCCGCCCCGCCGCCGCCCCCTCCCCCTCCCCCCAGCTCCTGGGGGTCTGGGGGGGAGGGCTCCGCTTTGCGCTTGCCGGGGCTGAGCGGGACGCTGAAGGGCAGCCCGGGCTGGAAGTGGGGAGGGGGCAGCCCGGACGGCGGCCGCGCCCGCGGGGGGGGCGGCGGCGGCGGAGGGGGGGGAGGGGGCGGAGGGGGGGGCGGCGGGGGGCTGAGCCCCTCGCCCGGGCGGGGGGTGCCGGCGCTGAGGTGTCGGCCGCGGGCGCGGGGGGAGGCCCCGACGGGGCTGAAGTTGGCCGGGCGGAAGCCGAAGAGCGGCGAGGGGGAGGGGAGGGCGCGGGGCTGGAAGGGAGAGGGCGCCGAGGCCGGGGAGAAGCTGGGGGTGCCGGAGCGGGAGCTGCCCAGCGACACCAGCATCACCGCCGCCTCGCACTCGTCGAACTCGAAGCGCGACAGGTCGGCGTGGCCCGGCGTGGGCGTGGTCCCCGCGGGCGTGGCCCCTCCCGACTGGCCGCCGCCGCCCAGCCCCCGGGGGCGCGCCTCGGGCGCGGCATCGCCGCAGCTCTCCCGCGACGCCTCCTCGGCGCCGCCCCACTCGAAGTCGGAGCCCTCCCGCGGGTGGTGGGCAGCGGCGGCAGCGGCGTGGGGGTGGGGGTGAGGCAGGGCGGGGTGGTGCGGGTGGTGCGGGTGGGGGTGGGCGTGGGGGTGGGCGTGCGGGGGGTGCTGGGCGCGGCCCTCAGGCAGCCCCGCGGCGCCCTCCAGCTCCTTGGTGCGCATGGAGAGGTGGCGGGAGCAGAAGCCGCGGCGCTGCGACTCCTTGGTGCAGCCGTCGCGGGAGCAGAGCCGCCGCCACTGCTTGCCGTTGAACTTCTTGCGGATGCCGTTGGGGGTGCACACCACATCCCCCTTCTTGTACTTGGGCTGCGGCGGCGTGCCCGACGGCGGCGTGCCGCAGGGCGCCCCCGCGCGGCAGCCCGGCGCCGAGCTCAGCTTGGAGACCTGCGGGGAGCAGCGCAGGGCGGGTGGGACGGGGCCGGCAGGGCGGGGCGGGGCAGGGCAGGGCAGGGGAGGGCAGGGCAAGGCAGGGCAGGGGAGGGCAGGGCAGGGCAGGGCAAGGCAGGGCAGGGCAAGGCAGGGGAGGGCAGGGTGGGTGGGATGGGGCGGGCAGGGCAGAGCAGGGGAGGGCAGGGGAGGGGAGGGCAGGGCAGGGTGGGTGGGACGGGGCAGGCAGGGCAGGGCAGGGCAGAGCGGGTGGGACGGGGCGGGCAGGGCAAGGCAGGGCAGGGCAGGGCAGCCCCCACGCAGCGGCACGGCCCCGGCAGGCAGCAGCAACCGCAGCGGGGCAGTGGCAGACTGCTGACCCAAGGCTGCTGAGGCCAAAACTGAGCCATGGCTGCTGAGGCCAAGCCTGACCCATGGCCGCTGAGGCCAACCCAGACCCACGGCTCCTGCGGCCAACCCTGGCCCACAGCCGCTGAGGCCAAGCCTGACCCATGGCCGCTGAGGCCAAGCCTGGACCCACGGCCATAGAGGCCAAGCCTGGACCCTGGGCCGCTGAGGGCAAGCCTGACCAATGGTCACCCACTCCAACCACTGACCAATGGTCATCCACTGACCCAAGGGCATCGACTCCAACCACTGACCAATGGTCATTAACTCCAACCACTGACCCAAGGGCATCGACTCCAACCACTGACCAATGGTAACCAACTCCAACCACTGACCAATGGTCACCCACTCCAACCACTGACCAATGGTCATCAATTCCAACCACTGACCCAAGGTCACCAACTCCAACCACTGACCAATGGTCGACTCCAACCACTGACCAATGGTCACCGACTCCAACCACTGACCAATGGTCAACCACTGACCAATGGTCACCGACTCCAACCACTGACCAATGATAACCGACTCCAACCACTGACCAATGGTCACCGACTCCAACCACTGACCAATGGTCATCCACTGACCCAAGGGCATCCACTCCAACCACTGACCAATAGTCAACCACTGACTAATGGTAACCAACTCCAACCACTGACCAATGGTCATCTACTCCAACCACTGACCAATGGTCACCGACTCCAACCACTGACCAATGGTCATCCACTCCAACCACTGACCGATGGTCATCCACTCCAACCACTGACCGATGGTCATCCACTGACCCAAGGGCATCCACTCCAACCACTGACCAACAGTCAACCACTGACCAATGGTCACCGACTCCAACCACTGACCAATGGTCAACCACTGACCAATGATAACCAACTCCAACCACTGACCAATGGTCACCGACTCCAACCACTGACCAATGATAACCAACTCCAACCACTGACCAATGGTCACCGACTCCAACCACTGACCAATGGTCATCCACTGACCCAAGGGCATCCACTCCAACCACTGAACTGACCAATAGTCAACCACTGACCAATGGTCATCTACTCCAACCACTGACCAATGGTCACCCACTCCAACCACTGACCAATGGTCATCCACTCCAACCACTGACCAATGGTCACCCACTCCAACCACTGACCGATGGTCATCCACTGACCCAAGGGCATCCACTCCAACCACTGACCAACAGTCAACCACTGACCAATGGTCATCAACTCCAACCACTGACCAATGGTCAACCACTGGCTAATAGTCAACCACTGACCAATGGTCACTGACTCCAACCACTGACCAATGGTCATCGACTCAACCACTGACCAATGGTCATCCACTCCAACCACTGACCAAGGGTCATCCACTGACCCAAGGGTCATCCACTCCAACCACTGACCAATGGTCACCAACTCAACCACTGACCAATGGTCACCACTTCCAACCACTGACCAATAGTCATCCACTCCAACCACTGACCAATGGTCATCGACTCCAACCACTGACCAATGGTCACCACTTCCAACCACTGACCAATGGTCATCCACTCCAACCACTGACCAATGGTCACCCACTCCAACCACTGACCAATGGTCACCACTTCCAACCACTGACCAATGGTCACCCACTCCAACCACTGACCAATGGTCACCCACTCCAACCACTGACCAATGGTCACCACTTCCAACCACTGACCAATGGTCATCCACTCCAACCACTGACCAATGGTCACCCACTCCAACCACTGACCAATGGTCCACTCCAACCACTGACCAATGGTCACCACTTCCAACCACTGACCGATGGTCATCCACTCCAACCACTGACCGATGGTCACCACTTCCAACCACTGACCAATGGTCATCCACTCCAAACACTGACCAATAGTCACCGACTCCAACCACTGACCAATGGTCATCCACTCCAACCACTGACCAATGGTCAACCACTGACCCCAGGGCACTGACTCCAGCCATGGACCCAACCCCCCCAAGGCCACCTGCCCCCCACCCTGGTGCCAGTGTGGAGCCCTGCAGCCCTCAGTGGTCCCAGCCCGGATCCCCCAGCCCCCTTCCCCCGCCCCCCCTCGCCCCCCACTCACCTCCACGTCCTCCTCATTGCCTTTGGCTGCGCTGCCGACATCTGCTGCCCCTGCCCCTGCTCCTCCTCCTGCTCCTGCTCCCCCCTCGTCGCCCTGCTCGGGGTCGGGGCTGGGGGCGGGGGGCTCGGCCTGGGGGTGCCAGGGGGGCCGCAGGAGGCGCAGGCCGGAGCGGGGCACCCAGACGGGGGGCGCGGCGGGGGGCGGCAGGAAGCGGACGCGGTAGGAGGGGGGCTTGGCGCTGACCTCCACCACCGTCCCCTGCCGGTACAGCGTCTCGGCGGGGTCCAGCCGGGCGCACACCGCCGTGCCCACCCCCAGCGCCCCCGCCGGGGGTGTGGAGTCGAGCACCACGGCCGGGGGGTCGCCCCCCAGCCCCCCCGGCAGGAAGGTGAGGCCGCGGTCGCCCTGGAACTGCACGCCCAGCTCCTGGCCGCGCCGCAGCTGCTTGACCACCGCCGGCTGGAAGACTCCCCCCGGGCGCCGCGCCAGGACCCGCTGGCAGCGCAGCCGCCGCAGCGCCGCCTCGGGGGGGTCCTCGCCGGGGGGGCGGCGGGGCTCGGCGGGCGGCGGCGGCTCGGGCGCCGGGGGCTCGTCGTCGGCGGAGTGCTCGCTGGCGGTGTCGGTGCTGGAGCAGCCGCTGCCGGCCTCCCCCGGGCCCGGCGGCTTCTTGCGGGGGGCGCGGGACTTGAAGGTGGCGGTTTTGCGGCTGGGGGGCGGGGGCGTCGGGGGAGTGGGGAGGTGGGGAGGGGAGTGGGGGGCAGGAGGAGGAGGAGGGGGGGCGCCGCCGCCGCAGGGTGCTGGGGGGTCGGCAGAAGGGAGGGGGTCGCGGCGGCCCCCCCCGGGTTGGGGTCGGGGGAGGCGGCGGGAGGGTCGGGGTCTTCGGGGGGGGGCGGGTTGGGGCGGGAGGGGGAGGGGGGAGGGACGTTGGGGCGACCCCCTGAGGACGAGGAGGAGGAAGAGGAGGAGGAGGAGGAGCCGCCGGTCTTCCTCGCCGGCTTCATCATCCTCCTGCCGGGGGGGGGGGGGAGGTCCTGGAGGGGAAAGAAAACTTGGGATTAAGACTGGGGGGGGCACACGGAGACCCCCTCCCCACATACACCCTGGGAGGAGGAGGAGGAGGGGAGGGTGGGCAGAAGCTTTGCGGGGGAGGTCCGGGACCACGGCGGTGACCCCGGGGATGGGGGTGTGACCCCCCACACACCCCCCGCCCCCGAACTCGGGGTAGTGGCAGCCGGGGTGGGGGTCGGGGTCAGCGACCCCATGGGTGGGGGGGTGACGACCCCCCCCCCATCCCCCCCATATTGTGGGCAGCCCGGGGGGAGGGGGCAGCACCTCAAACGGGGGGGCGCAGGACCCTCATTGTGACCCCATGCGGGGGTGTGACACTTTGGGGAAGCATGACAGCCGGAAGTAGGGTGACAGCACCACGACCCCCCATGGTTGAGCTCCCGGGGGGGGAGGCACCCATTGGGGGGGGGGGTTGTTGACACCTCGGGGGAGGGAGCAGCAGCTTCCAGCGGGGGCCAGGACCCCCCCACGCCCCCCCCCGTGCACCCCATGGGTGGGGGGTGACAAGCCCTGGCCTCGCCCCCGACCCCCCCAGCTGTGGGCAAGAGCAGCCGGGGGGGGTGGGGGGGCAGTCCGGCACCTTCGAGGTGTCCCCATGGGGGTGGGGGGGCGACACTTTGGGGGGGGGGTGACAGCCGGAAGTGCAGTGACAGCCCCACGACCCCCACCCCAAAAGTGCTCCCAACAGCTCCCTGGGGGGGGCAGCACCCCGTGAAGGGTCCTGGGACCCCCCTCAGGGAGGGGGGAGGGGGGCAGCCCCGCGGGGCGGGGGGAGAGGACCCGCGGGGGGGGGGAGGGGTGTCAACACTTTGAGGGGGAGCTGGCGCCCCCCCGGCACCCCCAAATCTGTCCGCGGCGGGGGGGGGAGCAGCACCTGAAACGGGGGGGCCAGGACCCCCTACGTGCACCCCAGGGGCTGAGAGGGGCAGCACCCCCGCGGGGGAAGGGTATGACACTTCGGGGGGGTGGGGGCACGACCCCCCCCGTCCGCCCCATGGCTGTGTGGGGGGGTGACCCCAAAAGCGGCGCGAGCCCCTCCAACGCCCCCGAGGCCGCACAGCCCCCCCGCGGGGGGGGAGGGGTCAGTACCCGAAAAGTGTGCGGGGGGGGGGGCCCACCCGGGGGGAGACCCCAAAGTGCGCGTGCGGGGAGCGGCGCCCAAAGCGGGGGAGGGCAACACTTGAGGGGGTCCTGCCCCCCGGGGTGACACGTCACGGCCCCCCCCCCGCCTGCCCCTTGCTCTCCGCTCAGGCTCCTCCCCCTCCCCCCCCGCGGGCTGGGGTCGTTTTCTCTGCCCCCCCTCTTCCCCCCCCCTTCCTCTCGCTCTCCCCTCCCCCCGGTACCTGCGGCCCCGCCGCCGCCGCCCGCAGCCGACAAAATGGTGAATGAAGCCGGGCCGCAGGCGGCGCCGGCCAACCAGCGCCCACAACCGCCTGACTGGCGGCGCCGGCAGCCAATGGCGAGCGCCGGGCCCGCGCCGGCCGCGCCGCCCTCTCCCCCTGCCCGAAGGGCGCCGGCCGCGGCCAATGGGAGGCGCCGGCGGCGCCGGCCGGCGGCCAATGGGAGGCGGCGCGCGGCGGCGGGAGGGGGCGGGCCGCGAGGCCAGGCCCGGACTTGTTTACCTGGGGCCGGGGCGCGAGGCAGGCCGGGAGCTGTGGTCCGCGCGGGGCAGGCCGGGAGCGAGCCCGCAGCCGGCGGCCCTCGGCGCGCGGCCTACGACTCCCAGCGTGCCCCGCGCCGCGCGCCGGCCGCCGGGAGCTGCAGTCCGCGCGGCTCCCGGCACTCCGTCGCCCGGCGTGCCCCGCGGCCGCCCCGCCCCCTCCGCCGCCTCCTCCTCCTCCTCCTCCTCCTTCCCCTCTCCCCTCCCTCCCCTTCACCTCCCCCCCCCCCCCCCCCCAGGCTAAACTGCACCCCCCCTCGGCGGGGCCCGCGCGCGACCTGCGGGGAGGGGGGCAGGGGAAGGGGGGGGGGGTGTCGGCGGGGAGGCTAATTTGCATCTCATTAGCATATTGATGAGCTCACCCCCGCGGCCTCTCCCGGCGCCGTCCGGCCCCGGCCGGGCCCCTCGCGGCTTCCCCTCAGCAACAGCGGAGCCGCCGCCGGCAGCGGCCAATCAGCGCCCGCGCCGGCCCCGCGGCCACGCCCACCCCGCCCCTCCCCACGTGGGGAAGGGGAAGGGCGGGGCCCGGCCTCCGCCAACCAGCGGCCGGGGCGGCAGAGCGATGAGGTCACCGCCGCCGCTTCCCATTGGGGCACGGCAGCGACCAATCCGCGCGCGGAACGGGGCTGGGGGAAGGGGGGCGGGGAGGGGGAGGGGGGCCCTTAGTGACACGCTGGAGCCTTGGCCCCGCCCAGCGCCTCCTAGCCCCGCCCCACGCACCCGAAGCCCTGCCCCGCCGCCTGTTAGCGGAGCCTGCGGGGCCTTAGCCCCGCCTCGCTGCATCCGCGCGCCTCGAGGCCACGCCCCGTCACGGATCCTCGCCCCACGTACGCTTAGCCACGCCCCGCGTCAATTCAACTGGGCCCCCAGCCTTTAAACCCCTCCCCCGGGCCCCGTAGCCACGCCCCACGTCGCTGACTCCCCGCCCCGCGCGCCTCTAACCCCGCCCCACAGCCAATTAAAGAAGCCCGGAGAGACTTAGCCCCGCCCCGTGCTGCATTAACCCTGCCCCACGCCCCCTTGACCACGCCCCCCTGCTCTAGACCCCGCCCCAAGCCTATTTGAGGAAGCCGAGAGGGGCTTAGCCCCGCCCCTCCTCATTAAACCCCTGCCCACAGGCCCCTGAGCCCCGCCCCACGGCACTAAACCCCGCCCACGGACCTCTTAGCCCCGCCCCATCACAATCCCCACGCCCCGCGCCGCTGAGCCCCGCCCCCACGCCTCTCAACTCCACCCCACACCCCCTTAGCTCCACCCCGCGCCACTTACGACCCCTCCTAACCCCACCCCGGCCATCCTCAGCCCCGCCCCCGGCCTCGCCCCACCCCCCCAGCAGGGGAGGGGAGGGGCCCCGACGCATTTCCCGCCACCAGCTTCCCGCCGGGGGGAAGCTGAATAATTAATGAGGCTAATAATAGCCGGAGGGGTATGGGGGGGGAGGGGATGGCACCAAGCCGGGGGCTAGGGGGGTGGGCAGGGGTCCCCTGAGGCCCTCCCCAGTGCCCCCCGGGGTTACATCAGCCGGGGAGGGGAAGGAGGGGAGGGGCAAGCCACGCCCCAATTAGCCCCACCCACTGCCTAATTAGCATCTTTGCCCTTCCTGAATTGCCCCCACCCCAATTAACTTTCCCCTAATTACTCCTTAATTAACTCCCAGTTGCCTTCTGTCCTACCGAACCTCCTCCCCTAATTACCCCTAATTATGCCCTCCCCAATTGCCCCTTCTTAATTACCCCCTCCCCTAATTACCCCTAATTAGACCCTGCCCAATTGCCCCTTCTTAATTATCCCCTCCCCTCATTACCCCTAATTATGCCCTCCCCAATTGCCCCTTCTTAATTACCCCCTCCCCTAATTACCCTTCAATTATCCCTCCCGAATTACCCCCACCCTAATTATGCCCTCCCCAATTGCCCCTTCTTAATTACCCCCTCCCCTCATTACCCATAATTAGACCCTCCCCAATGACCCCTAATTAGACCCTCCTCAATTGCCCCTTCTTAATTACCCATCCAGTTACCCCTAATTAGACCCTTCCCACTTGCCCCTTCCTGTCTACACCTCCTTTAATTACCCCCTCCCCTAATTATCCTTCATTTACCCCTCCTGAATTACCCCCACCCTAATTATGCTCTCCCCACTTGCCCCTTCTTAATTACCCCCTCCCCTAATTACCCCTATTTAGACACATCCCACTTGCTCTTTCCTGTCTGCTCCTCCTTCACTTTCCCCCTCCCCTAATTACCCCTAATTAGACCCTCTCCAATTGCCCCTTCTTAATTACCCCTCCCCTAATTACCCCTAATTATGCCCTCCCCAATTGCCCCTTCGTAATTACCCCCTCCCCTAATTAGACCCTTCCCCCTTGCCTCTTCTTAATAAACCATTCATTTACCCTTCATTTACCCCTTCCGAATTACCCCCACCCTAATTATGTCCTCCCCAATTGCCCCTTCTTAATTACCCCCTCCCCTAATTACCCCTAATTGGACCCTCCTCAATTGCCCCTTCTTTATTACCCCCTCCCCTAATTACCCCTAATTAGACCCTCCCCACTTGCCCGTTCTTAATTACCCCTCCTCTAATTACTCCTAATTAGACCCTCCCCAATTGCCCCTTCTTAATTACCCCCTCACCTAATTACCCTAATAAGATGCTACCCAATTGCCCTTTCTTCATTACCCCCTGCCCTAATTACCCTTCAATTACCCCTCCAGAATTACCCCCACCCTAATTATGCCCTCCCCAATTGCCGTTCCCACTTGCCCCTTCCTGTCTGGTCCTCCTTCAATTACCCCCTCCCTAATTACCCCTAATTAGACCCTCACCAATTGCCCCTTAATTACCCCCTCCCCTAATTGCCGCTAATTAGACCCTTCCCGTTTGCCCCTGCTTAATTACCCCCTCCCCTAATTGCCGCTAATTAGACCCTTCCCGTTTGCCCCTGCTTAATTACCCCCTCCCCTAATTACCCCTCATTTACCCCTCCCCAATTACCCCCACCCTAATTATGTCCTCCCCAATTGCCCCTTCTTGATTACCCCCTCCCTTAATTACCGCCCTAATTACCTCCCTCTAGCTCCCCAGCCCCTAATTCCCCCTACTCTAATTGCCCTTCCCCAATTACCCCCTCCTCTAATTAGCCCCTTAATTACCCCTCCCCTGTTGCCCCCTCCCCTAATTACCCCGAAATGGCCTCTTCCTATACCCTGAGCCCCTAATTACCTTCCCACAATTAACTTATTAGTGACCCCTCGCCAATTACCCCCCCATAATCAATTACCCAACCCATAATTAGCTCATTAATGACCCCTCCCCACTTGCCCCTCCCTTGTCTCTTTAATTACCCCATCCCAATTATCCTCTCCTCTAATGAGACCCGACCCCCCCCCAATCACGGCCTCCCCTCATTAGCTCCTTAATTGCCCCCCACACTAATTACCCCCTCCCCACTTTACGGCGCGGGGTCCTTATAACCCCTCCCCCCCCCCCCCTTTCCTCCAACGCCGTGGGCGGGGCCGGGGCGCGCTCGGGGGGGGGGGCAGGGGCATCATCTCCAGGGCAACAGCGCGGAGGAGGGCGGGGCCGGAGCGAGGGGGAGGCGGGGTCAGGGGCGGGGGGCGGGGCCACGGCTGGGGGCGGGGCCCGGGAGCGCGGCGGCAGCAGCGGAGCCATGAAGACCCCGGCGGACGCAGGTGGGGACTGAGCCCCCCTCCCCCCCGCTTCCCCCCCCCAATTCCTCCCCCCTCCCTCCCCCCCCAAAACTTGGGGACCCCTTGGGGGGGGGGAGGAGGAGAGGAAGAACTTTGGGGGGGGGTGGGCAGCGCCCCCCCGCGAGCGGCGGCGGTGGGGGAGGGGCAGAACTTTGCTTCCCCCCCTCCCCCTTCCCCACGCTCACCGCAAACTTTCCACCCCCCTCCTCCCCTCCCCCAGCCCCCCGCCCACGCACGTGGGGGGCCGGGGGGGGCGCGGGACGCTCTTCGGCCGCCCCCTACCTTGAGTTGGGGTGGGGGGGAGGGGAGGTTAACCCCCCCCCGCGACCCCCCGGCCCCCCCTTCCCCTCCCCCACTCCCGAGGGTCCGGCGGGGAGTTTCCACGCCGCGACCTGTTGATTCCTGCCGCCCCTCCCCCACTTTTTCCACGCCGGGGGGGGGGGGAGGAGTGGGGTGCGGGTTGCTCCCCCGGCACCCTTCCCTCCCCTCCTGTTTTCCCACGGGGGGGGGGGGAAGCGCCAGTTTGGGAGAGGGGGAGGGGGAAACTCCCCCCCCCCGCCTTGCTGCGCCCCTCCCCCCGCGCGTGGGGGTGTCGTGGGTGGGGGAGGGGCTGTGCCACGTTGAGGGTTTTTAAAGGGGGGGGGTGGGATCGCCCCTCCCCCGCCCCGGGTTGGGGTGGGGAGGGAGGGGGTGGGGGTTGGGGGCACAACTTCGATGAGGCTCCGCTAATTAGCGGGGGGCTGGGGGAGGGTTCATTAGCGGCGCCTCGATCCCCTCCCCCCGCCCCCTCCGCTCCCGTCCCAGCCCCTCCCCCAATTGTCTGCTGGAATCCGCGAGCGGCCCCTTCAAACCCGGCCCCTCCCCCACCCCCGGGCCACGCCCACGGCCGCGCCCACGGCCACGCCCACGCCGCCCCCTCCCCACTCCCCAACCCCCAAACTCCCCCGCTTTGGTTTGTTCCTCGTGAGCGTGGGGTGGGGACTCCGGGTGGAGGGGAGGGGGGACCGCTCGTGGGGACCCCCCCGAGCCTGGAGGGAGAGAGGGGGAGGAGGGGGCGGGGAAGGGAGCTGGGGGGCTGGGACCCACAGCTGTGGGGCTGGAAACACAGAGCCATGGGGAGGGACCAATAGCTATGGGGCAGGACCCGGAGCTATGGGGCTGGGACCCACAGCTGTGGGGCAGGACCCGGCGCTATGGGGCACGACCTACACTTATGGGGCAGGACCTACCTGCAGTTATGGGGCTGGGACCGACAGCTATGGGGCAGAACCGGGAGCTATGGGGCAGGACGCGGAGCTATGGGGCTAGGACCCACAGCTATGGGGCTGGCACGCAGAGCTGGGACCCACATCTATGGGTGGGACCCCCACGACTCCAAATCTGTGGGGCCAGCCCCATTGCCCCGGGGTGGAAGCCCCAAGCAAGAGGTCCTGACCCCCGGATCTATGGGGCCCACATTGCAGGACCCCTACTTGTGGGTCGTGTGTCGTCCCGTCCCCCCCCCCCCAACTCATGGCTCCCAGCCCCCTACCTATGGGTCCCAGCCCCCCAAGTTCTGGATCTCAGCCTCCAATCCCCTACTTATGGGTCTCAGCCTCCTACTTATGGGTCCCAGCCCCCCAGGTTGAGGGTCCCAGCCTCCCCTGCTCAGCCCCCCCGCCCTGGGTCGCCCCCTCCCCCCCCCCCGCCGCTCGGTGCCAGGCGCTCCCGGCCGGGGCACAGAGGCCTCATTGACGGCGACCGGCGGCGCCGATGACGTCACCGGCCCCCCCCCCCCACCTCCCCCTCCCCACCCGAGAACAGGCCCCGAGTGTGCGGGGGGGAGAGCCCAACCCCCACCGGGCAGCAGGCCACCGAGTGTGGGGGTGGGGTGGGATGGGTTGTGGGGGACCCCCATGGGCGAGGGGGGAGGGGGGGGATGGTGTGGGGGGCAGTTGTGGGGAGGGCAGGTTGTGAGGAGGACAGTTGTGGGGGGAAGTTTGGGGGAGCAGTTGTGGGGGCAGTTTGGGGGGGCAGGATGTGGGGAGGGCAGGTTGTGGGGGGCAGGTTGTGGGGGAGCAGTTGTGGGGGGCAGTTGTGGGGAGGGCAGGTTGTGGAGGGCAGGTTGTGGGGGGCAGTTGTGGGGGGCAGTTGGGGGAAGAGCAGGTTGTGGGGGGCAGGTTGGGGGGGGCAGGATGTGGGGTTCATCCTTGGGGGTCTCTGTTCTTGGGGTCTCTGTTTTGGGGTCTCTGTTCTTGGGGGTCTCTGTTCTTGGGGGTCTCTGTTCTTGGGGTCTCTGTTTTTGGGGGTCTCTGCTTTTGGGGTCTCTGTTCCTGGGGGTCTCTGTTCCTGGGGTCTCTGCTTTTGGGGTCTCTGTTCCTGGGGTCTCTGTTTCTGGGGGTCTCTGTTTTTGGGGGTCTCTGTTTTGGGGGTCTCTGTTTTTGGGGGTCTCTGTTTTTGGGGTCTCTGTTTCTGGGGGTCTCTGTTTTGGGGGTCTCTGGGGTCTCTGTTCCTGGTGGTCTCTGGTTTGGGGTCTCTGTTCTTGGGGTCTCTGTTCTTGGGGTCTCTGTTTTGGGGTCTCTGTTTTGGGGTCTCTGTTTTTGGGGGTCTCTGTTTTGGGGTCTCTGTTTCTGGGGGTCTCTGTTTTGGGGGTCTCTGGGGTCTCTGTTCCTGGGGGTCTCTGTTCCTGGGGGTCTCTGTTCTTGGGGGTCTCTGTTTTGGGGGTCTCTCTTTTTGGGGTCTCTGGTTTTGGTGGTCTCTGTTTTTGGGGGTCTCTGTTTTTGGGGGTCTCTGTTTCTGGGGTCTCTGTTCCTGGGGGTCTCTGTTCCTGGGGGTCTCTGGTTTTGGGGGTCTCTGTTCTTGGGGGTCTCTGTTTTGGGGGTCTCTCTTTTTGGGGTCTCTGGTTTTGGGGTCTCTGTTTTTGGGGTCTCTTTTCCTGGGGTCTCTGTTCCTGGGGGTCTCTGTTTTTGGGGTCTCTGTTCCTGGGCTCTCTTTTGGGGGTGTCCCCTCCCCTGTTTTTAGCCTGGTTGCTGGGAGCTGCCTGGGGGCTCCCCCCCCGCCCCCCAACCCTCAGCTGAAGGAGGAGGAGGGAGGGGATTGGGGGGGCGATGACATCATCAGCTCCAGCCCAGAGCTGCCTCCTGATTGGTGCCCGGGGGGCAAGGGGGGAGGGAGCTGAGGGGCTCAGGGCAGCACCTGGGGTGCATGGAGGGACTTGGGGGGCACAGGGCAGGGTCCTAGGGGCCAGGACCCATCCAGACCCCCACCCTAGGCCCTATTTTGCCTTCCCCCCCTGCCCCAGGGCCCTCACCCTGGTCCTGTTGGTGCCACTCTGGCCACTGGTGGCCCTGAGCTGGTCCCTGGTGACCTTGAATTGGTTCCTGGAGGCCCTGACACAGTCCCCAGTGGCCACAAGCTGTTCTTTGGTGGCCCTTAGCTGGTCCCTGGTGCCTTGAACTGGTTCCTGATAGCCCTGAACTGGTTCTTGATGGCCCTGAGGCAGTTCTTGGTGACCCTGAGTTGGTTCCTAGTGGCTCTGTGGCAGTTCCTGGTGGCCCTGAGCTGGTCCCTGGTGGCCTTGAACCCATTCTTGGTGGCCCTGAGCTGGTCCCTGGTGGCCTTGAATTGGTTCCTGGAGGCCCTGATGTAGTCCCCAGTGGCCTCAAACTGGTCCTTGGTGGCCCTGAGCTGGTCCCTGGAGGTCTTGAACTCATTCTTGGTGGCCCTGAGGTGGTTCCTGATAGTCCTGAACTGGATCCTGGTAGCCTTGAACTGGTTCCTGGTAGCCCTGACACAGTCCCCAGTGGTCATAAACTCTTCCATGGTGGCCCTGAGCTGGTTCCTGGTGGTCTCAAAGCGGTTCCTGGGGGCCTTAAACTGGTTCCTGGTGGCCTCGAATTGGTTCCTGGTGGCCCTGATGTAGTCCCCAGCGGCCACAAACTGTTCCCTGGTGGCCTCAAACTGGTCCCTGGTGCCTTGAGCTGGTTCCTGGTGGCATTGAACTGGTTCCTGATAGCCCTGAACTGGTTCCTAGTAGCCCTGTGGCAGTCCCTGGTGGCCCTGTGGCAGCTCCTGGTGGCCTTGAACTCATTCTTGGTGGCCCTGAGTTGGTTCCTGGTGGCTGTGAGCTGGTCCCTGGTGCCTTGAACTCATTCCTGGTGTCCCTGAGGTGCTCCCTGCAGCCTTGAACTGGTCCCTGGTGGCCCTGAGCTGGTCCCTGGTGGCCTTGAATTGGTTCCTGGTGCCTCAAACTGGTCCCTGGTGGCCCTGAGCTGGTCCCTGGTGGCCTTGAACTCATTCTTGGTGGCCCTGAGGTGGTCCCTGGTGGCCCTGATGTAGTCCCCAGTGGCCACAAACTGTTCGCTGGTGGCCTTGAACTGGTCCCTGGTGGCTGTGACCTGTTCCCTGGTGGCCCTGAGCTGGTCCCTGGTGGCCTCGAACTGGTCCCTGGTGGCCCTGAGGTGGTCTCTGGTGGCCTCAAACTGGTCCCTGGTGGTTTGAACTCATTCTTGTTGGCCCTGATGTGGTCCCTGGTGGCCTCGAACTGGTTCCTGGTGGCCCTGAGCTGGTCCCTGGTGGCCTTGAACTGGTTCCTGGTGGCCCTGAGCTGGTCCCTGGTGGCCTTGAACTCATTCTTGGTGGCCCTGAGGTGGTCCCTGGTGGCCCTGAACTGGTTCCTGGTGGCCCTGATGTAGTCCCCAGTGGCCACAAACTGTTCCCTGGTGGCCTTGAACTGGTCCCTGGTGGCTGTGACCTGTTCCCTGGTGGCCCTGAGCTGGCTGGTGAACTGGTTCCTGGTGGCCTTGAACTGGTTCCTGGTGGCCTTGAACTGGCTGGTCCTGAGCTGGTCCCTCGTGGCCTTGAACTCATTCTTGGTGGCCCTGAGGTGGTCCCTGGTGGCCCTGAACTGGTTCCTGGTGGCCCTGATGTAGTCCCCAGTGGCCACAAACTGTTCCCTGGTGGCCTTGAACTGGTCCCTGGTGGCTGTGACCTGTTCCCTGGTGGCCCTGAGCTGGTCCCTGGTGGCCTTGAACTGGTTCCTGGTGGCCCTGTGGCAGTTCCTGGTGGCCTCGAACTCATTCTTGGTGGACTTGAACTGGTTCCTGGTGCCCTTAAACTGTTCCTGATGGCCTCAAACTGGTTCCTGGTGGCCCTGAGGTGGTCCCTCGTGGCCTTGAACTCATTCTTGGTGGCCCTGAGGTGATCCCTGGTGGCCTTGAATTGGTTCCTGGTGGCCCTGATGTAGTCCCCAGTGGCCACAAACTGTTCCCTGGAGGCATTGAACTGGTTCCTGGTGCCTTGAACTGGTCCCTGGTGGTTTGAACTCATTCTTGGTGGCCCTGAGCTGGTCCTGGTGGCCTCAAACTATTCTCTGGTGGCCTCGAACTGGTTCCTAGTGCCTTGAACTGGTTCCTGGTGGCTTTGAACTGGTCCCTGGTGGCCCTGAGCTGGTCCCTGGCGGCTGTGAGCTGGTCCTGGTGCCTTGAACAGATTCCTGGTGGCCCTAAGGCAGTTGCTGGTGGCTGTGAGCTGGTCCCTGGTGGCCTTGAACTGGTTCCCTGGTGGCCCTGTGGCAGTTCCTGGTGGCCTCGAACTCATTCTTGGTGGACTTGAACTGGTTCCTGGTGCCCTCAAACTGGTTCCTGGTGGCCCTGAGGTGGTCCCTGGTGGTTTGAACTCATTCTTGGTGCCCTTGAACTGGTCCCTGGTGGCCTTGAACTGGTTCCTGCTAGCCCTGATGTAGTCCCCAGTGGCCACAAACTATTCCCTGGTGGCCTCAAACTGGTTCCTGGTGCCTTGAACTCATTCTTGGTGCCCTCGAACTGGTTCCTGGTGGCCCTGATGTAGTCCCCAGTGGCCACAGACTGTTCCCTGGTGGCCTCGAACTGGTTCCTGGTGCCTTGAACTCATTCTTGGTGGCCTCGAACTGGTCCCTGGTGGCCTCGAACTGGCTCCTGGTGGCCCTGAGCTGTGCCTTGTGCCTTCCCCCGCCAGGCTTCGCCTTCCCAGACTGGGCCTACAAGGCGGAGTCGAGCCCTGGCTCGCGGCAGATCCAGCTGTGGCACTTCATCCTGGAGCTGCTGCGGCAGGAGCGCTACCGAGAGGTCATCGCCTGGCAGGGAGACTATGGAGAGTTCGTCATCAAGGACCCCGACGAGGTGGCCAGGCTCTGGGGGGTGCGCAAGTGCAAGCCACACATGAACTATGACAAGCTCAGCAGGGCCCTCCGGTGAGCACAGGGCACGGGGGGCAGGGAGGGGGCAGGGAGGGGGCAAGGATGGGGCAGGGACGGGGCAAGGATGGGGCAGGGAAGGGGCAGGGAAGGGGCAGGGATGGGGCAAGGATGGGGCAGGGAAGGGGCAGGGAAGGGGCAGGGATGGGGCAGGGATAGGGCTGGGAAGGGGCAGGGATGGGGCAAGGAAAGGGCAGGGAAAGGGCAGGGATGGGGCAGGGATGGCCAGAAAAGGCCAAAGTAGCCTCAAAATGCAGCCAGAGAGACCAAAAATAGACCAAAATAGCCCCAAAAGCTCTGAGAAGCTGAGCAGGGCTCTCAGGTGAGCAGCAAGGGGCACAGGGACGCCCAGAACCGGGGCAGAAACGGCCAAAAATAGACCAAAATGGCCCCAAAATGCACCCAGAGCGACCCAAAATAGACCAAACCAGCCAGAAATAGGACAGAAACATCCCAAAATACACCAGAAACAGCCCAAAATACCTAAACCCACCCAAAAATGCACTAAAACCACCCAAAAATAGGCAACCCCCACCAAAGAAGTCAGAAATGGGCAAAAATAGGCCAAAATGGCCCCAAAAGCTCTGAGGAGCTGAGCAGGGCTCTCAGGTGAGCAGCAAGGGGCACAGGGACGCCCAGAAACGGCTAAAAATAGGCCAGAAACTACCCAAAACCACCAAAATATGGGCAAAAAAGCCCCAAAATAGGGAAGAGAAGGCAAAAATAGGCCAGAAACAGCCAAAAATGCACTAATCCCACCCCAGAATAGGCCAAAATAGCCTCAAAATGCACCCAGGGAGCCCCAAAATAGCCCAAATGAGCCCCAAAAGCTCTGAGCAGCTCAGCAGGGCTCTCAGGTGAGCAGCAGGAGGACAGAAACAACCAAAAATAAGCCAGAAACAGGGAAAAAAAACCTAAAGCCAGCCAAAAAGTAGGCTGAAAAGCCTCAAAATAGGGTAGAAAGATCAAAAAGAGAGCAGAAAGAGCCCAGAATGCACCAAACCCACCCAAAAATAGGCCAAAATAGCCCAAAATGCACCTAGGGAGACCCAAAATAGGCCAAAGTGGACCCAAAATGGACCCAGAGAGACCCAAAATAGGCCAAAGTGGACCCAAAATGCATCCAGGGAGACCCAAAATGCAGCCAGGGAGACCCAAAATAGGCCAAAGTGGACCCAAAATGGACCCAAAATGGACCCAGAGAGACCCAAAATAGACCAAAGTGGACCCAAAATAGACCAAAGTGGACCCAAAATGCACGTAGGGAGACCCAAAATAGGCCAAAATGGCCCCAAAAGCTCTGAGGAGCTGAGCAGGGCTCTCAGGTGAGCAGCAAGGGGCGCAGGGACGCCCAGAAACGGCCAAAAATAGGCCAGAAACTACCTAAAACCACAGAAAAAAGGGCAAAAAAGCCCCAAAATAGGGAAGAGAAGGCAAAAATAGGCCAGAAACAGCCAAAAATGCACTAAACCCACCCCAAATAGGCCAAAATAGCCTCAAAATGCACCCAGGGAGCCCCAAAATAGCCCAAATGAGCCCCAAAAGCTCTGAGCAGCTCAGCAGGGCTCTCAGGTGAGCAGCGGGAGGACAGAAACAACCAAAAATAAGCCAGAAACAGGGAAAAAAAACCTAAAGCCAGCCAAAAAGTAGGCTGAAAAGCCTCAAAATAGGGTAGAAAGATCAAAAAGAGAGCAGAAAGAGCCCAGAATGCACCAAACCCACCCAAAAATAGGCCAAAATAGCCCAAAATGCACCTAGGGAGACCCAAAATAGGCCAAAGTGGACCCAAAATGGACCCAGAGAGACCCAAAATAGGCCAAAGTGGACCCAAAATGCAGCCAGAGAGACCAAAATAGGGCAATGTGGACCCAAAATGGACCCAGGGAGACACAAAATAGACCAAAGTGGACCCAAAATGCACCCAGGGAGACCCAAAATAGGCCAAAATGGACCCAAAATGCACCCAGGGAGACCCAAAATAGGCCAAAGTGGACCCAAAATGTACCCAGAGAGACCCAAAATAGGCAAAGTGGACCCAAAATGGACCCAGGGAGACACAAAATAGACCAAAGTGGACCCAAAATGCAGCCAGAGAGACCCAAAATAGGCCAAAGTGGACCCAAAATGTACCCAGAGAGATCCAAAATAGGCCAAAATGGACCCAAAATGGACCCAGAGAGACCCAAAATAGGCCAAAATGGACCCAAAATGCAGCCAGAGAGACCCAAAATAGGCCAAAGTGGACCCAAAATGTACCCAGAGAGACCCAAAATAGGCCAAAATGGACCCAAAATGCAGCCAGGGAGACACAAAATGGGCCAAAGTGGACCCAAAATGCATCAAGGGAGACCCAAAATAGCCCAAAGTGGACCCAAAATGCAGCCAGAGACACCCAAAATAGGGCAATGTGGACCCAAAATGGACCCAGGGAGACACAAAATAGACCAAAGTGGACCCAAAATGCAGCCAGGGAGACCCAAAATAGGCCAAAGTGGACCCAAAATGTACCCAGAGAGACCCAAAATAGGCCAAAGTGGACCCAAAATGGACCCAGGGAGACACAAAATAGCCCAAAGTGGACCCAAAATGCAGCCAGAGAGACCCAAAATAGGCCAAAGTGGACCCAAAATGTACCCAGAGAGACCCAAAATAGGCCAACGTGGACCCAAAATGCAGCCAGGGAGACCCAAAGTAGGCCTGGGGGGCACTGGGGGGCACTGGTGCATACTGGGGGGCACTGGGGGGCACTGGTGCACACTGGGGGGCACTGGTCTGCGCTGGTGCACACTGGGGGGCACTGGGGGGCACTGGTGCACATTGGGGGGCACTGGTCTGTACTGGTGCACGCTGGGGGCACTGGTGCACATTGGGGGCACTGGTCTGCACTGGTGCACACTGGGGAGCACTGGGGGGCACTGGTCTGTACTGGTGCACATTGGGGGGCACTGGGGGGCACTGGTCTGCACTGGTGCACACTGGGGGGCACTGGGGGGCACTGGTGCACATTGGGGGGCACTGGTCTGCACTGGTGCACACTGGAGGGCACTGGGGGGGCACTGGTCTGTACTGGTGCACATTGGGGGCACTGGGGGCACTGGTGCACATTGGGGGCACTGGTCTGCACTGGTGTATACTGGGGGCACTGGTGCACATTGGGGGCACTGGTCTGCACTGGTGCACATTGGGGGCACTGGTCTGTACTGGTGCACGTTGGGGGGCACTGGGGGGCACTGGTCTGCACTGGTGCACACTGAGGGGCACTGGTCTGCACTGGTGCACATTGGGGGGCACTGGGGGCACTGGTCTGCACTGGTGCACACTGGGGGCACTGGGCACTGGTGCACACTGGGGGCTGGTCTGTACAGTGCACACTGGGGGCACTGGTCTGTACTGGTGCATACTGGGGGCACTGGGGGCACTGGTCTGTACTGGTGCACACTGGGGGGCACTGGGGGCACTGGGGGCACTGGTCTGCACTGGTGCACACGGGGGGCACTGTTCTGTACTGGGGCATACTGGGGGGCACTGGTCTGCACTGGTGCACACTGGGGGGCACTGGGGGGCACTGGTCTCTACTGGTGCACACTGGGGGGCACTGGGGGGCACTGGTCTGTACTGGTGCACATTGGGGGGCACTGGTCTGCACTGGTGCATACTGGGACCCCCCCTGCCCCCCAGGTACTACTACAACAAGAGGATCCTGCACAAGACCAAGGGCAAACGCTTCACCTACAAGTTCAACTTCAACAAGCTGGTGCTGGTCAACTACCCCTTCATAGACGTGGGGCTGGCAGGTAGCTGGGGGGCAGGGCTGGGGCGGGGGCTGGGGGGCAGGGGAGGGGGGCTGGGGGTTTCTATAGAGCAGTTATGGAGCAGAAGAGGATGGGATGGGGTGGTTATGGGGCAGGGGAGGAGGCTCAAGGGTTGCTGTGGGGCAGGGGAGGGGGTTCGGGGGTCGCTGCGGGGCAGAGGAGCAGCCTGGGCGCCGCTGGGGGTCGCTGTGGGGCAGACAAACAGCCTAGGCGCCGCTGGGGGTCGCTGTGGGGCAGGGGAGCAGCCTGGGCGCTGCTAGGGGTCGCTGCGGGGCAGGGGAGCAGCCTGGGCGCCGCTAGGGGCCGCTATGGAGCAGACAAACAGCCTGGGCGCCGCTAGGGGTCGCGGCGGGACAGCGGAGCAGCCTGGGCGCTGCTGGGGGTCGCTGCGGGGCAGGGGAGCAGCCTGGGTGCCGCTAGGGGCCGCTGCGGGGCGGTGCTAAGGCTCCAGGGGTCGGTAGGGGCCAGCGGTGGGGCAGGGTCTGGAGCCCCCTCACCCCCTTCTTTTCTCCCCCTCCCCCAGGCCCCCTGCCCCAGAGCGCCCCCGCTGCCCACCTCGGGGGGCTCTCACTTCCGCTTCCCGCCTCTGCCCGGCCCCCCGCCCCCCAGCGCCCCCGAGGGCCTTTCCCGCCCTGCCCCCCCGAGGACGCTCTGGGGGGCGGGGCGCTCCCACCCCCACTTCCCCCCGCCGCTTGGGGTCCCTCAGCGACGACTCGGCCGAGGAGCCCCTGGGGGAGCCCCTCCCCCACTGCCCCCACCAGCTGCCCCCCCACCCCCACCCCACGCTCTCGGGGGGAGGGGGCTTCAGGCCCCTCCCTCACCCCCGCCGCCCCCCCGCCTGACCCCGGAAGGGCTTTTCCGCCTCTACCACCCCCCCGCCCGGGACCCCTCAGCCCCTTCCCCATCTCCCCCTGCCCGGGGGGGGGGGGGGGCGGAGGCGGAGGGGCGGCGGGGGAGGGGGCGGGGGTCCCGGGGGTCTCCTGCCCCCTCCCTTGTCCCCGGCTTTGCCATTGACCCCCCCCCACGTGGCTTACATCCCCTCCCCCACCCTCAGCCCGATCTTCGGCGGGGGGGGAGGAGGGGGCGGGGGCGGCGGGGGGGGCGGCGGCGGGGGCGGCGGGGACTTCGGGGTGGGGGGGGGCGCGGGGGGGTCGCACTTCTCCTTCAGCCCCGAGGACCTGAAGCGAGCCCTGACCCGCAGCGTCCTCAGCTACCATCTCAGCCCCAGGGCCTTCCTCCCCTGCCCCGCCCTGCTGCTGCCCCCGGCCCCTCCTCACCCTCACCACCACCACCACCCCCCGCCGACCCCCACCCCCCCCCCGCCCCTTCCCCTTCAAACTGCAGCCCCCGGGCCGCCGCCAGCGGGATAAGGCCCAGGCCCCACCCCCTGCCGTCCAGACCCCGCCCCCGCCCCCCCAGCAGCCCCCTCTTCCCCCGCCCCCTCCTCCTCCTCCTCCCCCGGGGCGGGGCTGGGGGGGCTGCCGGACCCCCCCCACATCAAGGTGGAGGCCGTGTCGGAGGAGGAGGTGGAGGTCACCGACCTCAGCGAGGAAGAGGAGGGCGAGGACGAAGTCTTCAACCCTGCCCCTCCCCAGGGCGAGGAGGAGGAGGAGGAGGAGGGGGGGGAGCGGGGCAGGGCCGCGGGGGTGAGGAAGGCTCCCAGCCCCCCCCGCGTGCCCCTCAAGCTGCGCTTCAAGCGGCGCTGGAGCGAGGAGCGCCGCAGGGGGGGCGGTGCCGGGGAGGGGCCCGGGGAGGGGTCTGCCGCAGCGGGGGGGCCGGCCCTCCCCCTCCCCCCCCGCCCCCCCCCCGCGGAGGACAAGAAGGGGAAGGGGGGGGGGCCGGGGGGTGGCCGCAGGGTCAGCACCGACCTGCAGAGGGCGACGGCGCAGCTCTCCCTGGAGCCCTGAGCCCGGGGGGCGAGGAGGGGGAAGGGGAAGGGGGAAGGGGGAGTCGAATGGGGGGAGGGGAGGAGAAGAAGGGGGGACCACACCCCTCCCCCACTGCCTTAACTTGAGGGGGGGCCCCCCCACTTTCACCCCCCCCAGCCCCCAATTGAATATGTGTGGGGGGGAGGGCCCCCTGTAAGCTTCGCAGGGGGGTGGGGGGGGTCCCAGCAGGGTTTGGACCCCACCTCCTTTTTTTAGTTGGCGGGGGGGGGAGGGCAGGGTCGAGACCCCTCCCCGTGACCCCCGCCCCTTCCTATTGTTTGTTGATTCTCGCCCCCCCCCCACTTTACCCAGGGTGGCCTTTGGGGGGGGCAGGGGGAGGGCAGAAACGGGTGACACACCCCCCCCCGAAAAAACGCTGGGGGGAGGGGCAGGGGGACCCCACCTCCAGAAATGGGGAATCAACCCCACCCCCCCGCAATGAGTGTGGCACTTCCAAAATGGGTGTGGCACCTCCAAAATGGGTGTGGCATCTCCAGAATGGGTGTGGCACCTCCACCCCACCCCCCCAATGGTGGGAAAGGCTCCAAAAACGGGTGGGGCCCCCTTAAAAATGGGCGTGGCCTTTCTGAACCCGGCTCAGGACAGGGCGTGGCCGACCCGGCTGCAGCGGGCGAGGCTCGGTCACGCGTGGGCGTGGCCTGCCCCGCCGCGGGGGGTGTGGCCTCCTACATTGGCAGATGAGAATGGACTCGGTGGGTGTGGTCCCACGTGGGCGTGGCCTTCACAGGTGGGCGGGGCGTTTCCCCCCTTCCTCCACCCCTCCCCCCCCGCCCCTCGGGCTCTTAAAGCACAAAACTTTGAGGGTTTTGCCCCAAAATGCACCGCGGGGGAGGGGGGGGGACGACGCGGCGGGGGCGGGGCCGCTGGCTCAGGCCCTCCCCCTCCCCTTCCCCTCCCCCACAGCCCCGGGGGGGTCTCTCCCGGGCTAGTTTGAGCGGGGGGGGGGGCTGGGGGGAGGGTTCCTCACCCCTCCGAGGCTCTCCCCTGGCCGTTTTGGGGGGGGTGTCCCTGGGGGGGAGGTCTCTCTCTCCTTCGGGGGTCTCTCCCCCCCCCCCAGCCCTGAGGAGGGGTCCCCCCTGTACAGATGGCTTCATGTAACCAAAAAGTGGGCGGGGATGGGCGGCCCCTCCCGCCGCGGGGGGTGTGGGGGAAGGGCGGGGGGGGTCCTTTAAGTGCCTGTTGATGAAATGTCTGGGGGTGGGTCCAGGGGGTCCCAGCCCCCCACCCACCCCAGCACCCCCAAATCTGGGGGAGGGGCTCAGCCGCGCCTCACCCGCACCCCTCGGGGGGGGAGGAGGGGGCGCTGAAGGGGTGGGAGGAGGGGTGGCGGTTGGGGAGGGTCGCTCAGGGTCCCCTCCCCCTCCCAAAACGTTGTCCCCGGGCCGGGGGGGGGGCGGGTGTGGGGGAGGGGCAGAGCCTCGGTTCAGGGCACCGGGGTGGGGGGGAGGGAGGTCGGGGGGGGTCTCTCTGAAGCCTTATTCGTGTAAATAGCTGGGGGGGGGGCGGGGCGGGGGGGGGCGGCGCGCGCGGGGCTCACTCAGAGAATGTACAAAAAGAGGCAAAATAACCCAATAAAAAAGTCACAGTTTGGCTGCTGCCTGCCGCCGGCACCGGGACCCGACACACACCCCCCGCACCGGGACCCTCCCCGGCACCGGGACCTAGCCCCCCCCCTACCCCCCGCACCGGGACCCTCCCCGGCACCGGGACCCGACACACATCCCCCGCACCGGGACCCTCCCCGGCACCGGGACCTAGCCCCCCCTACCCCCCGCACCGGGACTCTCCCCGGCACCGGGACCCGACACACACCCCCCGCACCGGGACCACCCCGGCACCGGGACCCGACCTACACCCTCCGCACCGGGACCCTCCCCGGCACCGGGACCCGACCCCCACCTCCGCACCGGGACCCGACACACCACCCCCACCACCCCCGGACCACCCCGGCACCGGGACCTAGCCCTCCCTACCCCCCGCACCGGGACCACCCCGGCACCGGGACCCGACACACATCCCCCGCAGCGGGACCCTCCCCGGCACCGGGACCCGACACACATCCCCGGACCGGGACCCTCCCCGGCACCGGGACCCGACCCCCCCCCCCGCACCGGGACCACCCCGGCACCGGGACCCGACACCCCCCACACCCACCCTCCCTCACCGGGACCACCCCGGCACCGGGACCCGACACCCCCCCGTACCGGGACCCACCCCGGCACCGGGACCCCCGCCCAGCATGGGGAACCCCCCGGCACCCGCGCTCCCGGCGCGCTTTCCGCCGCTGCCTGGCAACGCACCCCAGCTCCGCCCCTATTGGGCGCTGCCCGGGCGGCGCGGTCCCGCCCCCCACCCCCCGCGCTCCCGCCCTATTGGGCGCCGGCCGCGGGGTTGCCGGCGTTCAACGCGCGCGGGGAGGCGGGGGGGCGGGCGGGGCGCGGGACAGCCAATGGGCGCCCGCTCGCTCACCGCGCCCCGCCTCCGCCTCTCGCCGCGCACCCCCCCTTCCCGGCGTGCCCCGCGAGCGGAAGGGGCGGGGCGAGGCGGCCCCCGGCCCCGGTGGGGAGCGCGGCCATGAGCGGCGGCCCCGGGCCCGGTCTCGGCCCCTCCCGAGCCCGCGCCGGGTCCTTCGCCGACCCAGGGCCCCCCCCGCAGGCTGCCGCCGCAGCGTCTGGCCCCTCCAGCGGCTCCGCGCCCGGCGCTGCCAAAACCGGGCCCGGGCCTGGCGCCGCGGCCTTCCCGCCGGGCATCAAGCTGGGTCGTGAGTGCCTCCGCGGCTCCGGCACCCCTGCGGGCCCGGCCAGCCCCGACCGGGACCCCTCCTCTCACCCCCCGGGGCTCCCTTCTTGCTCCCTCTTCTCCCCCCCCCGGGCTCCCTTCTTTTCTTCTCCGGTCTCCCTCCTTTCCCCCGCCGGGCTCCCTCTTGTCCGTCTCCCTCCTCCCCTCCTCGGGCTCTCGGCCGAGCTCCCCAAGCTCCATTGCTCCCTCCCTCCCCCCGGCTCCGCTATCCCCAGCCCGGGCCCCTTTCCGTGCCGCTCCCGGCGCCTCCCCGGGGCACGCCCCCAGACCCCCTGAGGCCTCAGCTGAGGGCGGGGGGGGTTGGAAAAGGAGAGGTCAGCCCTGCCCACGGGACCCCCGGGACCGCCAAACCCCCTCCCCCCTTCCTCAAACCCCATCCAGGGATCCTCACCCCCCCACCCCCCCCCCCGTGCCCTGAAACCCTCTCCCGGGACCCCCAGCCCCCTCCCGCGCCCCCCGCCGGGGTGCCCTCAAACCTCCCCCGCCTCGCATCCCCGACCCCCGCGCTCCGTGACTCCCCTCCCGCTGGCCAGGGGATGCCGGGAAGCTGAGCACGGTGGTGGCCACGCCCGGGCAGGGCCCAGAGCGCCCCCTGGAGGTGTCCTACAGCGACATCAAAGTGATCGGCAACGGCTCCTTCGGCGTCGTCTACCAGGCGCGGCTGGCGCCGGCCGGCGAACTGGTGGCCATCAAGAAGGTGCTGCAGGACAAGCGCTTCAAGGTGCCCCCCCCGAGCCGCCCCCACCTGCCTGAGCCCCCCCGAGCCGCCCCCACCTGCCTGACTCCCCTGAGCCCTGCCCCCCCTGCCCCCCCACCTGCCTGACCCCCCCTGAGCCCTGTCCCCCTGCACCCCACACCTGCCTGACCCCCTGAGCCCTGTCCCCCTGCACCCCATACCTACCTGACCCCCTGAACCCTGCCCCCGCCCCCCACCTGCCTGACCCCCTTGAGCCCTGCCCCCCGCCCCCCACCTGCCTGACCCCCCGAGCCCTGCCCCCCTGCACCCCCCACCTGCCTGACCCCCGAGCCCTGCCCCCTGCACCCCCACCTGCCTGACCCCCTGAGCCCTGCCTCCCTGCACCCCCACCTGCCTGACCCCCTGAGCCCTGCCCCCTGCACCCCCCACCTGCCTGACCCCCTGAGCCCTGCCTCCCTGCACCCCCCACCTGCCTGACCCCCTGAGCCCTGCCTCCCTGCACCCCCCACCTGCCTGCCCCCCCCTGAGCCCTGCCCCCTGCAGCCCTGCACCCCTGCCCCCCACCTGCCTGACCCCCTGAGCCCTGCTCCCCTGCACCCCCACCTGCCTGACCCCCTGAGCCCTGCTCCCCTGCACCCCCACCTGCCTGACCCCCTGAGCCCTGCCTCCCTGCACCCCCACCTGCCTGCCCCCGAGCCCTGCCTCCCTGCACCCCCACCTGCCTGACCCCCGAGCCCTGCCCCCTGCACCCCACACCTGCCTGACCCCCGAGCCCTGCCTCCCTGCACCCCCACCTGCCTGACCCCCGAGCCCTGCCTCCCTGCACCCCCCACCTGCCTGACCCCCTGAGCCCTGCCTCCCTGCACCCCCACCTGCCTGACCCCCCGAGCCCTGCCTCCCTGCACCCCCCACCTGCCTGACCCCCTGAGCCCTGCCCCCTGCACCCCCCACCTGCCTGACCCCCTGAGCCCTGCCCCCTGCACCCCCACCTGCCTGACCCCCGAGCCCTGCCTCCCTGCACCCCCACCTGCCTGACCCCCGAGCCCTGCCTCCCTGCACCCCCCACCTGCCTGAGCCTTAACTCCAAACGTCCCCCTGCCCCCAGCCCCCCCATCCCCCTCTGCCCCCCCCAGCCCCCCCCTGCACCCCCCCACCCCCAGCCCCCCTCTGACCCCCCCTGCCCCAACTCCCCCCCATGCCCCCCAGCCCCCCATCCCCTCTGACCCCCTCCCAGCCCCCACATGCCCCCCACCCCCCATCCCCTCTGACCCCCTTCCCAGCCCCCCACATGCCCCCCACCCCCCATCCCCCTCTGACCCCCTCCCAGCCCCCACATGCCCCCCACCCCCATCCCCCTCTGACCCCCTCCCAGCCCCCCACATGCCCCCCAGCCCCCCATGCCCCCCAGCCCCCCAGCCCCCCCCTCTCCCAGCCCCCCTCCCCCTCTAAGCCCCCTCCCAGTCCCCCTCCCAGTCCCCCTCCCAGCCCCCACATCCCCCTCCCAGCCCCCTCCCAGCCCCCAGTCCCCCATCCCCTCTGACCCCCAGCCCCCTCCCCTGCCCCCACCCCCTAGCCCCCAGCCAGCCGCTCCTGTGCCTCAGAACCGGGAGCTGCAGATCATGCGGCGCCTGGACCACTGCAACGTTGTGCGCCTGCGCTACTTCTTCTACTCCAGCGGGGAGAAGGTGCCTGCAGACCCCCAGAGGTGCCCCCATCCCCCGACCCCCTCTTGCCCTCCTGACCCCCTCCCCCCACAGAAGGATGAAGTTTACCTCAACCTGGTGCTGGACTTCGTGCCCGAGACGGTGTACCGGGTGGCCAGGCACTTCTCCAAGGCCAAGCAGACCATCCCTGTCTTCTATGTCAAGGTGCTGCCCCCCCCAGGGACCCCCACACCCTGGCCCCACCCCCAGACCCATTTCATGGCCCCCAGGCTCCTGCTGCCCCCCCCCCCAGCCTTGCTTGAGGGGATCCCGGGGGTGCCCGGTGGCTCCTGCTGCTCTCTTCAAAGGCCTCCCAGGGGCCTGAGTCCCCCTCCCAAGCCCCACTGGGGGGGTCCCAGGGGCACCCCAAAGCCCCTGGCGCCTCCCCCAGACCCATTTGTTGCCTCCCAGGCTATTGCTGCCCGTGCCCAGCCCTGGTTTAGGGGGTCCCAGGGGTGTCTGAAGAGCTCCACAGGGTCCTAGTGCCCCTCCCCAACCCCCTTGAGTGACTCCCAGGGTCCTAGTGCCCCTCCCCAACCCCCTTGAGTGACTCCCAGGGTCCTAGTGCCCTCCACCAACCCCCTTGAGTGACTCCCAGGGTCTTAGTACCCCCCCAAAAGCCTCTTTGTGCCGCACTGCTCCCCTCCCAAGCCCACATAGGGGGTCCTAGGGCCCTAAGGGACCCCCCCGTGAGTGGGGGTGACCCCTGGTGACGTGGGGGGGGTCCCCTGCAGGTGTACATGTACCAGCTGTTCCGCAGCCTGGCCTACATCCACTCCCAGGGGGTCTGCCACAGGGACATCAAACCCCAGAACCTGCTGGTGGACCCCGACAGCGCCGTGCTCAAGCTCTGCGACTTCGGCAGGTGGGGACCCCCCCCTTCCCCGGGGGGCAGCTTTGGGGAGGCTTAAAGGGCTTTGGGGGAGGTGTGGGGGGGAAATTGGAGCAGTTAAGAGGGTTAGAGAGGCTTGGGAGGGGGTTAGGGGGAGGGCTAGGGAGGGTTTGGGGGGGCTAGGGAGGTATGGGGGGAGTTTGGGTTTGGAGGGGTCAGAGGGATTGGGATGTGGGGATAAGGAGGGTTTGGAGGTGGTTGAAGGGGAGAGGGGGAAAGTGGATTGGGAAGGGCGAGGAGGAGTGGGGGGAGTAGTTTGGGGGGCTGGGGAGAATGTGAGGGTTTAGAGTTAGGGGCCACTGTGGAGCACAGGAGGGGCTCTGGGCATCGCTGAGGAGCAGGGTCAGGGCTGTGGGGCTCACTGTGGAGTAGGCACAGCCTCCAGGGGCCAGTGTAGAGCAGGGTCAGGGCTGTGGGGGTTGCTGCAGTTCAGGGTTCAGCCGGCAGGGGCGGTGGGAGCGGGGTCAGGGCTGTGGGGTCGCTGCAGTTCAGGGTTCAGCCGGCAGGTGGCGGTGCGGAGCGGGGTCAGGGCTGTGGGGGTCCCTGCGGTTCGGGGCGCAGCCGGCAGGGGCCGCTGCGGGGCAGGCGCTCAGTGCTGCCCCCTGCGACCCGGCAGTGCCAAGCAGCTGGTGCGGGGCGAGCCCAACGTCTCCTACATCTGCTCCCGCTACTACCGCGCCCCGGAGCTCATCTTCGGCGCCACCGACTACAGCTCCAACATCGGTGCGGCCCCGGGCGCGCCCCCCGGGGACCCCCACAGCCCCACCCCGGGACCCCCAGTCCCCTTCCCGGCACCCCTAGCCCTCCCCTGGGACCCTCAGCCCCTCCTCCCCCGGCTCCCCTTCCTGCTTCCCAGACCCCAAACCTCTGCCTCTTACCCCCAGAGTTCAGCTGACAGCTCCCCTTGAGTCCCCCCACAGCACCCCGGGACCCCAAAATCCCCTGGGGACCCCCCCACGACCCCTCTCAACCCCCCTCCAACCCTTCCCAAGACCCCCAACCCCCTCCCCCAGGGCCCCCGGGAACCCTGTGGGGCCTCCGAGACCTCCTCCCATCCTCCCCTGCCCCCAGACCCGCTCCCAGCCCCCCCCAGCCCCTCTCCCAGCACCCCCCCGACTCCCTCTGCCCCCTCTGTGCCCCCCCCACAGACATTTGGTCGGCAGGCTGCGTGCTGGCCGAGCTGCTCCTGGGGCAGCCTCTCTTCCCTGGGGACAGCGGCGTCGACCAGCTGGTGGAGATCATCAAGGTGGGCTGGGGGGGAATCGGGAGAGGGGGGGCTTGGGGAGGCGGGGAGAGAGGGATTGGGGGGCTGGGAGCAGGCTTGAGGGGAATGGAGGAGATGGGAGGGGATTGGGGGGGCTGGGATGGGCTCTGGGGGTGCTGGGAGGGGGATGGGGAAGGGAGGGAGTCTGGGGGTGCTGAAAGGGAGATAGGGGAAAGGGAGGGGCTGTAGGGGTGCTGAGAAGGGGTCTGGGGGTGCTGAGAAAGGGGATAGGGGAAGGAGGGGTCTGGGGGTGCTGGGAAGGGGGTTGGGGGAAGGAAGGGTCTGGGGGTGCTGGCAGGGAATAAGGGGAAGGGAGGGGGTCTGGGGGTGCTGGGAGGGGGTCTGGGGTCCTCCTGCAGGAGTCGAGGCCTCAGGAGGTGACTTTTGGGGCTCGGGGTCAGGTTTTGGGGGGGGCACAGAGGTGGGGGAGCAGGGCAGGGACCCCTGGGTTGGGGGGGGCACACCCCTCCTGAGCCATCCTTTCCCCCCCCCCACCCCGGGGCAGGTTCTGGGGACCCCCAGCCGGGAGCAGATCCGGGAGATGAATCCAAACTACACCGAGTTCAAGTTCCCCCAGATCAAGGCTCACCCCTGGAGCAAGGTGGGCACGGGGGGCTGGTGGGGACAGGGGGGCATGGGGAGGGCAGCTGAGGGCTGGGGGGCAGCTGAGGGCTGGGGGAGGCAACTTTGGGTGTGGAAGGGGACCTGAGGGTCTAGGAAAAGGCCATCTGGGATCTGGGAGAGGCAATTTGGGGTCTGGGAGAGGCAATTTGGGGCTAGAAAGGCAATTTGGGACCTGGAAGGGGAGTTTGGGGTCTGAAGGAGGAAACTTTGGGCCTAGAAGGAGGATTTTGGGGCTGGGAGAGGTAACTGTGGGTCTGGGAGAGGCAATTTTGGGGCTGGGGGGCTGCAGGAGGCGGCTGGGGGGCTGCAGGAGGCGGCTGGGGGCTGAGGCGGCTGGGGGGGGCTGCAGGAGGCGGCTTGGGGTGGGGGGATGCTATGGGCTCCCTGTCCCCGCAGGTGCTGGGCTCCCGCTCGCCCCCCGAGGCCGTGGCCCTCTGCAGCCGGCTCCTCGCCTACTCGCCCGGGGCTCGGCTGCCGCCGCTGCAGGCTTGCGCCGATGCTTTCTTCGACGAGCTGAGGCTGCCCCGGGCCAGGCTGCCCTCGGGCAGGGACCTGCCGCCGCTCTTCAACTTCAGCCAGCACGGTGCGGCCCCGGGGAGGGGCTGCGGGGGGCGGGGCGGGATGGGGCGGGGTGGGAGGGGATGGAGGGGGAGTGGGAAGGGGTTTGGGGGCATTGGGTGAGAAGGGAGGGGGATTAGAGGGGGAGTGGGGAGAGGGGAGGGGACTGGGGGTTTATATTGGGTTGGGGGGTGGGAGGGGTGTTTAGGGGTGTTGGGGAGAGGGGAGGGGATTGGGGGAGTGGGTGGGGGGGGATTGGGGGAGGGGACTGGGGGGGGTTATATTGGGTTGGGGGCGGGAGGGGTTGGGGGAGGGGATGGGGGGTTATAGTGGGTTGGGGGGCGGGAGGGGTTGGGGGGGGGGATTGGGGGGTTATAGTGGGTTGGGGGCGGGAGGGGGTTGGGGGGGGATTGGGGGTTATAGTGGGTTGGGGGCGGGAGGGGGTTGGGGGAGGGGATTGGGGGTTATAGTGGGTTGGGGGGCGGGAGGGGGTTGGGGGCACTGGGTGAGGAGGGAGGGGGATTAGAGGGGATGGGTGGGGGCTGGGAGGGGAATGGGGGAGGAGGTTTGGGGGAAGGAGAAGGGGCTGGGGGAGGTGGGAGGGGGCTGAGAGGGGGATTGGGTCTCGGGGGGGGCTGAGTGAAGTTTTGGGGGGCTCTGCTCCTTCTCCCCTTTGTTTCCCCCTCCCTTCCCCCTAGAACTGGGGATCCAGCCCAGCCTCAACAGCACCTTGGTGCCCCCACACCTGAGGGGCTGCACCCCCGGACCCCCCCCCAGCCACAGTGAGCCTCTTGGGCTGGGGGGGTCGAGGGGGGGTGTGAGGGTCTTTGGTGGGGGTCATTGGGTGGGAGGAGGGCCCTGGGGGAGTCATTAGAGGGGGTTGGAGGGTCTGGGGGTGTCGTTAAGGAGAGGTCAGGAGCCTGGGGGTGCCGGGGGGTGTCATTAGGGGGCATCATTTGGGGGCCGGGGTGGGGGGTTGGGGTCTTTGGGGGGTGTCTTGAAGGGGTTTGGGGTGGGGTCATGGGGTGGGGTCTAGAGGTGACTTGGGGGGGGTCATGATGTGATTTTGGGGTCCCGTGGTGCAGGGGGGTTGGGATGAAGAGGAGGAGGGGGCCGTGTGTGTATCAGGCCCCTCCCCCAACCAATGGCCCCTTCCCCCCCCCCTCCAGCCGAGGGTCGCAGCCAGGCCCCCCCGAGGGAGGGCAGTGACCACATCGCCACCAACAGCTCCTGAGGGACCCCCCCCAAACCTCCAGGGGGGGCCCCCCGGACCCCTGCAGACCTCAGTGTGGGGGGAGGGGGTCCTAAGGCCTCATTTTGACCCTGATTTTAAGGCCCCCCCCAAGCCCTGGGGACCCCTCCCCTAAAGTTGGGGACCCCCTCATGGGGCTGTGCCCCCCCCGGCGTTTTTGGGGGGCTTTTTATTCCCCCCTCCCCCCCTGTAAATACCACCACCCCCCTTTATTGCTCTGTAAATAGACCCACGGGGGGAGGCCTTTTTCTTGTTGCCTCCCACCCCCCATACCCCAGGACCCCTCCCTCCCTCAAATTATTAGGGGGTGCTTTGGACCCCTCCCACATCCCGGGGGGGGGGAGGGTCTTAGGGTCCCCCCAAACCGCTGCCTCTCCCCCCCCCAAGGCTCTCTGTACAGCCCCCAGCTCAATAAATTATTGGCATGGAAAGGGAGGGGCTGAGTGGGGGGCTTGAGGGCAGCGAGGGGGGTTGGGGGGCTGGAGATGGGGGTGGGGGTGGGAAGGGGGCTGGGGGGTTGGAAATGGATGGGAAGGGGGCTGGGGGTGGGAATGGGAAGGGGGCTGGGGGGCTGGAGATGGGGGTGAGGGGTGGGAAGGGGGCTGGAGATGGGGGTGATGGGGGGCTGGAGATGGGGGTGAGGGGTGGGAAGGGGGCTGGAGATGGGGGTTGGAGATGGGGGGTGGGAAGGGGGCTGGAGATGGGGGTTGGAGATGGGGGGTGGGAAGGGGGCTGGAGATGGGGGTTGGAGATGGGGGGTGGGAAGGGGGCAGGTGGGGGCTGGAGATGGGGGTGGGAAGGGGGCAGGTGGGGGCTGGAGATGGGGGGTGGGAAGGGGGCAGGTGGGGGCTGGAGATGAGGGGTGGGAAGGGGGCAGGTGGGGGGCTGGAGATGGGGGATGGGGCTGAAGATGGGGGCTGGTGGGGGAGGGCTGGACAGGAGGGTGGGGGTGGGAAGGGGGCTGGGGGGCACAAGGTTCCCTTCCAAGGGCCTTTGGGGTCCCTCTCTTGGGGGGGAGGGTCCTAGACGGGGGTGGGTGGGGGGTGACCCCCCTCGGGTTTGGCTCTGGGGGTGGGGGTCGCGGGGGGGGGGGCGGTGTGTGTGTTGGGGGTGACCCCCCCCAGGCACCTCCAGTTTGGGGTTTTGTCCTCCAAGCCTCAGCGCAGCTCCGGGGGGGGGGCCAAAGCTTTATTGGGGGGGGGAGGATGGGGGTCTGGGTTGGAGGGGCCGCTGCCCGCTGGTGCCCTCCGGTGCCCGGCCCTGGGCTCTCCCCGAGCCTCTCCCGGCCCCGGGAGTCCCCTCCGGGAGCTCCCCTAGCCCTGGGCTGGGTTCCCCCTCCCCTTTCCCCGCCCCCCCTCAGCAGTGCCTCGGCCGCGAGCGCCGCATGGCAGCGCGCCTCGGCCCCGCCCTCCCGCATCTGATAGCGCCGCGCCGGCCAATCAGAGGCCGCCTCTCTCCGGGCGCAGCCCCTGGGTGGGAGGAGCCGCTCGAAGGCGCCGCCCCCCCGCACCGCCCCCTCTCGACCCCGTGGAGGGCGGGGCCTGGTCGCGTGCGGCTCCACGCGGCCGTGCACGTGCGCCCGCACGTGGGCGGGCACGGGGGGCGGGCACGGGGGGCGGGGACGAGCGCCGAGCGCCGCGCAATCGGCGTAAGGGTCCCGCGGCTCCGCCTGACGCCAGCGGCGTAGCTCCGCTCGCGCCGGCCGGGACTCTGCCCTGCGGCCCCGGGAGCGGCGGCTCCCGGCCTCCGCCACGCCAGGCAGCCGCATCCCCATCCCCGCCTGTCGGCACTGCGGCCCCCTCCGCCTGGCGACGCTGGCGGAGCCCCCACGAGCCAGCTGCATCCCTGTTCTACGCCGCTGGCGGAGCCCCCCCGCGGGCCGGCTCCTGCCCCCCTCCCCGCCCTGGCTGAGCCCCGCACGGGCCGGTTGCGTCTCTCGGGACGCAGTGCCCCCGTGCGCCTCTTTCTCTCTCTCTCCACCTTACGCCAGCGGCGTAGCCTCCCCGTGCATTCGCCGTCTCCGCGCTTTGCTCCATTTGCGTAGCCTCCCTCCCCTATCCTCCGGGCGACCCTTACACCGATTGCGTAGCGCTACCCCCCTTCCTCCCCCACCCCGCTCCCTTGCCTCAGCGCACGCGCGGCGCCGTCCCGGCCGCGGGGGGCGTGGCCGGGCGCTGCCCCCGCCCCTACACGTGGGTCACGTGGCCGGCGGCCGGGCGTCCGCGTGCCGGCGGCGGCGCGCGCGGGGCGGGGCGGGGTCGGGGCTGAGGGGAGGAGCCGGGCGTGAGGCCGCGGCGCGTGCGCGGGGAGCAGCCAGGGGCGGGGCCGGCGGCGGGCTCGGCCGGGGCGCGTGCGCGGAGGCGGGGCGCGGCCCGGTGGAGGGGCGGAGCCGGGGCGGGGCTCGGGCGGAGCCGGGGGGTGTCGGGGGGTGGGGTGGGGGAGGGCCGCGCCGGCGCAGAGCGATCGAAGGTGCCAGAAGCATCCGCGCGGCGGCGGCGGCACCGGTGAGCGGCCGGGGCCCGGGGGCACCGGGAGGGGTCCCCGGGAGGGTCGGGGGGCGGCCGGGCTGGGGGCTGCTGAGGGCGCCGGGATTGACCGGGGCTGGCGGCGGGGGGCGGGGCTGGCGGCTGCGGGGCGCTGGCGGCTGCGGGGCGCTGGCGGCTGCGGGGCGGTGGTGCCGGGGCCCGGGGGGCGGCGTGGGGCCCGGGGGAGCCGCGGGGGGCTGCGCGGTGGGGCTGCGGCAAAGCGGGGGGGCGGAGGGCAGTGAGGGGGAAGGGGGGGTCCGGGCGGTGTGCCCGGGGCGGGGGTCGGGAGGGGTCGGGGCTGAGGTCAGGGCTTGGGCGCCCCGGGGCGGTGACGTCACAGCGTCGGTGGTGACGCGGGGGGGGGAGGGGTCACGCCCAGCTCACCCCAACCCAACCCCCCCCCCCCCGGGGGTCTCTTGCAGGCAGCGGCGGAGCCTCGGCAAAGCAACACCCCCCGGGTCCCAGCCCCCTCCCCACGTTGACAGCCTGCCCCTGGCCCTGCTTGCGACCCCTTCCCTTCATTAACACCCCCCTCATTAACAACCCCCCCTCATTAACAACCCCCTCATTAACAACCCCCCCTCATTAACCTCTCTCCCTTTCCAGCCCCTCCCCCATTCCTTTCCCCCCCCCGATCTGCGACCCCAGCAGCCTGCCGGCCCCTCCCCCTGCTCCCCCTTAGTTCTCCTCTTAATTAGCAGCCTCTCATCAGCGCCATCATTAATTGCCTCCCCCGCCCACCCCACCCCCTTTGAACTCTCTTCCTGCTGCTGCTTGTTTGCTCCCGTTCCTGTTTCTCTGCTCTTAATTACCTCTTTGCTGCGCTCATTAGCTGCTCCTCTTAATTAGCCCTTCCCCTGCCTGGCAGGGGCTGCTCCTTACTTCATTACCTCCTCTCTTTAATTATTTCTCTCTCTTTCTTCCCTCCCCTTTGCCCCCCATTCACTTGCCTCCCCTTCCTCCCCTCTTTTCTTCCCTTGCCCCCCCCCCATTAACTCCCGCCCTCATTAACTGCCCCCCTCATTAACTTCCCCCCCATTAAGTCTTTTCACTTGTTAACTCTCCCCATTAACTCCCCTCACTCATTAACTCCCACCCCATTAATTTTCCCCCTCCTTAATTCCCCCGTCATTAGCTCCCCCTCATTAACTCCCCTCCTTAGTAAGCTCCTAATTAATTACTGCCCCCAGCTCCCCTTTATTAGCTCCCCTCCCTCCCCCATCGACCACCCCCAGCCTCCCCTCCAGCCGTGGAGTCCCTCCGAGCCTTCTCCCAGCTCCACTCCCCCCAGGCCGGGGGGGGGAGGGAAGGTGACCCCCCGCCGCCGAGCCCCATCCCCCCGCGGACCCCCCCCCGCGACGCCCTCCCCGCCCCGCCGCCGGCCCTCTCGCCGCCCCCCTGGGAGGAGGACGAGTGCCTGGACTACTATGGGCTGGTGCCGCTGCACCGCCTCTTCGCCACGCTGGGGGCGCAGCTGAGCGCCTCGGAGCTGGCCCTGCTGCGCCTGCTGCTGGACGAGCCGCGGGGGGGCGCCCCCTCTCCCCCTTCCCCCGCCGCGCCCCGCGGCGCCCCCGGCGGCGGCGGCGGGGAGGAGCCCGCGGGGGAGCCGCCGCGCCCGGAGCCCGCGCTCTGGAGCGCCCCCGGCGGCAGCGGCGGGGAGGAGGCCGCGGGGGGGCCGGCCCCGCCGCGGGGGGGGGAGCGGGTGGCGCCCCGGCCTGCGCCGCGCAGCGGCTTGGAGCTGCTGCTGGAGCTGGAGCGCAGAGGCCTCTGCGACGAGGCCAACCTGGGGCCCCTGCGCCGCCTGCTGCGGCTGCTCAGCCGCCAGGACCTGCTGCCCGCCCTCGGCCTGCGCCGGCCCCGCAACGGTAACCGCCCCCCGCCAAGCCCCGCCCCCCGCACGCCCCGCCCCCCTGCCCGGCTCAGCCTGCGGGTACACAGCCTGGGGGGAGGGGAGGGCCTGGGGAGCCCCTGGGGGGGGCACAGTCTGGGGGCAGGGGGCACCCAGGGGGTCTGGGGTGCTGGGGACCCCCTGGGGGGGCACAGCCTAGGTCCTAGGGGGTGCACCCAGGGGGTCTGGGGAGGTCCTGCGGACCCCCTGCGGGGGCACAATCTATGGACCCCCTGGGGGGGCACAGTCTGGGGCCTAGGGGGGCTGCCCAGAGGGGTCTGGGGGGCACAGTCTGGGGGCAGGGGAGGTCCTGGGGGGAGCACAGCCTTGGGGCAGGGGGCACCCAGGGGGTCTGGGGAGGTCCTGTGGAACCCCTGGGAGGGGAACAATCTATGGACCCCCGGGGGGGACACAGTCTGGGGCCTAGAGAGAGCACCCAGGGGGGGTCTTGGGTGGTCCTGGAGACCCCCTGCAGGGGCACAGTTTGGCACTAGAGGGGCACCCAGGGGGTCTGGGTGCTGGGGACCCCTTGGGAGGGGCACAATCTATGGAGCCCCTGGGGGTGCACCCAGGGGGGTCTGGGGTCCTAGGGACCCCCTGGGGGGGCACAGCCTGGCGCCTGGGGGGGGGCAGCCAGAGAGCCTGGGGTGCAGGAGTACCCCCAGAGGGGCTCAGCCTGGGCCTAGGGGGCACCCAGGGGGCACCCAGGGGGCCTGGGGGGGGGCCCAGCCTGGTGCCAGCCCTGCCCATGCAGGGAGGGGAGTGCCGGGGGTGGGGAGGCAGCAGGGCACAGGGCAGTGCCAGGGTGCCTGTGAGGGGGTTGGGTTGGCACAGAGGGCACAGGGCAGTGCCAGGGCACACACACGGGGGGGTGGTGGCACAGTGGGGGCAGGGCAGGGCTGAGGCAGCCTCCTGGCAGGGGTTGGGTTGGCACAGGGCGGTACCAGGTCGTCCCTTATGGCGTGAGGCTGGTGCCAGGGGTCCAGGCCCTGGCACTGGGCTATGCCCATGCCGGGGGGCAGCAGCCCAGTGCTGCCGGGGCACCCTTGGGTGGCCTCAGGGTGGCACCAGCTGGCTCTTATGGCGTCAGGGTTGGCATCAGGCAGGCCTGAGCTGAGGTCAGTCTGGCCTGGGGGTGGCACCTCTGGGGGTGGCACCTCTGGGGGTGCTCTGCCTGTGCCAGGCCACTCTGGTGCCACCCTGGTGCTGGATCCCCATGGTGCCAGTGCCAGGTGGCTGTGGTGCCCCCCTCCTGCCAGCGTGGAGCTGGTGCCAGCCTGGTCTCACAGCCCTGGTAAGTCCCTGTGGTGCCACCTTGGTGCCAGTGCCACCTTCCTGCAGTGCCATCTTCGTGGTAGGTCCTTCAGGGGCCAGCCTCCTGCCCCCGTGGTGCCAGGGCACCCAGATGCCACCCTGGTGGCACCCTGGCGCTCCTGTGGCACCACCCTGACGTCCCTTGGTGCCCCTGGGTGTCTCTGGGTGCCCTGGGTGGCTCTGGGTGCCCTGGGTGCCAGCTGTGCCCACTGGTGAGAGGGCTCTGGGTGCCCCTGGGTGGCTCTGGATGCCCTGGGTAGCTCTGGGTGTCTCTGGGTGCCCCTGGGTGCCAGCTGTACCCACTGGTAAGAGGGCTCTGGGTGTCCCTGGGTGCCCCTGGGTGCCAGCTGTGCCCGCTGGTGAGAGGGCTCTGGGTGCCCCTGGGTAACTCTGGGTGCCCCTGGGTAGCTCTGGGTGCCCCTGGGTAGTTGTGGGTGCCCTGGGTGGCTCTGGGTGCCCTGGGTAACTCTGGGTGCCCCTGGGTAGCTCTGGGTGCCCTGGGTGGCTCTGGGTGCCCTGGGTAGCTCTGGGTGCCCCTGGGTAGCACTGGGTGGCTCTGGGTGCCCTGGGTAGCTCTGGGTGCCCCTGGGTAGCACTGGGTGCCCCTGGGTGGCTCTGGGTGCCCCTGGGTAGCTCTGGGTGCCCCTGGGTGCCAGCTGTGCCCGCTGGTGAGAGGGCTGTGGGTGCCCCTGGGTAGCTCTGGGTGCCCCTGGGTGCCAGCCGTGCCCGCTGGTGACCAGGCCCCGCTGTCCCCGCAGTGTCCCCCGAGCGCTTCACCTGCGGCCCTGCGGTGGTTGGCAGCTGCCTGAGCGGTGCCCAGCCCCGGCCTGACGCCTGGGAGAGTGGTGAGGGGCAGGGGGGGCACGGGGAGGGGCAGGGAGGGGGCATTGGGGGCACTGGGAGGGGTCGCTAGGGGTCGCTGTGGCTTCCTCTGGGTCTCTTTGTCTTTATGGCTTCCTGTGGGTCTCTATGGGTTTCTATGGCTCTCTATGGTTCCCTATGGTTTCCTATAGTACTCTGCGGGTCCTTATGGGTCCCTGTGGGTCCCTATGGGTCCCTATGTCTCCCTATAGCTCCCTGTGGCTCCCAATGGCTCCCTGTGGGTCCCTATGGCTCCCTATGGGTCTCTATAGCTCCCTATGGGTCCCTGTGTCTCCCAATGGCTCCCTATGGGTCCCTATGTCTCCCTATAGCTCCCTGTGGGTCCCTATAGCTCCCTATGGGTCTCTATGGTTCCCTGTGGATCCCTATAGCTCCCTATAGCTCCCTATGGTTCCCTATGGGTCCCTATGTCTCCCTATGGTTCTCTATGGGTCCCTATGGCTTCCTATGATTTCCTATGGGTCTGTATAGCTTCCTGTGGCTCTCTATGGGTCGCTGTGGCTCTCTATCATTCCCTATGGTTCCTTATGGTTCTTTATGGGTCCCTATGGATCCCTATGGTTCTTTATGGGTCCCTATGGATCCTTATGATTTCCTATGAGTCCCTATAGCTTCCTGTGGGTCTCCATAGTTCCCTATGGGTCTCTATAGCTCGCTGTGGCTCCCTATGGGTCGCTGTGGCTCTCTATCATTCCCTATGGTTCTTTATGGGTCCCTATGGATCCTTATGATTTCCTATGAGTCCCTATAGCTCACTGTGGGTCTCTGTAGTTCCCTATGGGTCTCTATAGCTCCCTGTAGCTCCCTATGGGTCGCTGTGGCTCCTTATGGGTCCCTATGGGTCCCTGTAGCTCCCTATGGGTCCCTATAGCTCCCTGTGGGTCCCTATAGCTCCCTATGTGTCGCTGTGGGTCGCAGTGGGTCTCAGAGTCTTCTCCCTGCCGCAGGCCCCAGCCCCAAGCGCAGCCGCAGCAGCCGCAGCCGGGGGGGGTCCCGCAGCAGCCGCAGCCGGGGGGGGCTCCACTGCCGCCGGCGCCGCCGCTGCCCCCCCCAGGAGCCCCCCCAGGAGCCCCCCCAGGAGCCCCCCGCCAAGGTCACCTGCGGTATGTACCCGGGGGGGAAGCCCCAAGTGGTTCCAGCCGGCTCTAACTGGTTCCAGCTGGACCCTGTCTGGTTCCAGCTGGCTCTAACTGGTTCCAGCTGGTCCCTATCTGGTTCCAGCCGGCTCTAACTGGTTCCAGCTGGTCCCTATCTGGTTCCAGCCGGCTCTAACTGGTTCCAGCTGGTCCCTATCTGGTTCCAGCCGGCTCTAACTGGTTTCAGCTGGTCCCTATCTGGTTCCAGCCAGCTCTAACTGGTTCCAGCCGGTCCCTGTCTGGTTCCAACCGGCTCTAACTGGTTCCAGCCGGTCCCTGTCTGGTTCCAACCGGCTCTAACTGGTTCCAGCTGGTCCCTGTCTGGTTCCAGCTGGCTCTAACTGGTTCCAGCTGGTCCCTGTCTGGTTCCAGCCGGCTCTAACTGGTTCCAGCTGGTCCCTATCTGGTTCCAGCCGGCTCCAACTGGTTCCTAACTGGTTCCAGCTTGTCCCTATCTGGTTCCAGCTGGCTTTAACTGCCGCCTAACTGGTTCCAGCTGGTCCCTATCTGCTTCCAGCCGGCTCCAACTGGTTCCTAACTGGTTCCAGCTGGTCCCTAGCTAGTCCTTACCTGCTCCCTAACTGATTCCTGTCTGCTTCCAGCTGCTCCCTACTTGGTTCCAGCTGCTCCCTACCTGTTCCCTCGCTGGTTCCAGCAGGCTCTAACTGGTTCCTAACTGGTCCCTAACAGATTCCCATCTGGTTCCAGCTGGTTCTGACTGGTTCCAACTCCTCTTAACTGTTTCCAAACTGGTTCCTTTCTGGTTCCGACTGGTCCTAATTTGATCCCTGCCTCGTCCCTGCTTGGTTCCAGCAGGTCTCTACCTGGTCCCAGCTGGCTCCCAACTGGTTCCAGCTGGTCCTAATCTGGTTGCAACCAGTTCCTACCTGGTTCCAGCTGGCTCTGTTTCTTAACTGTTTCCTACCTGGTCCCTACCTGGTTCCAGCTGGTCCCTATCTGATTCCTACTGGTCCCTGTCCGGTTCTGCCTGGTCCTTATCAGGTTCTGACTGGTTCTGACTGGTCCCTATCTGATCCCGACTCGTCCCTATCAGGTCCCAGCTGGTTCTGACTGGTCCCTATCTAGTCCTTTCCAGGTCCCGACTGCTTCCAACTGGTCACTGTCTGGTTCTGACTGGTCCCTCTCTGGCTCTGACTGGTTCCACCTGGTCCCTATCTGATTCCAACTGGGCCCTATCTGGTTCTGACTGATTCCTACTGGTCCTTGTCTGGTTCCAAGTGGTCCCTGTCTGGTTTTGACTGGTTCCGACTGGTCCCTATCTGGTTCCGACTGGTCCCTATCTGGTTCTGACTGGTCCCTATCTGGTTCTGACTGGTTCCGACTGGTCTCTATCTGGTTCCTACTGGTCTCTGTCTGGTTCCAACTGGCCCCTATCTGGGTCTGACTGGTTCCAAATGGTCCTTGTCTGGTTCTGACTGGTAACTCTGGTTCTGAGTGGTTCTGACTGGTCTCTGTCTGGTCTCTATCTGGTTCTGACTGTTTCCGACTGGTCCCTGTCTGGTTCTGACTGGTCTCTGTCAGGTCCCTATCTGGTTCTGTCTGGTTCCGACTGGTCCTTATCTGGTTCCGACTGGTCCCTGTCTGGTTCTGACTGGTCTCTGTCAGGTCCCTATCTGGTTCTGACTGGTTCCGACTGGTCCCTATCTGGTTCCGACTGGTTCTGACTGGTTCTTATCTGGTTCCGACTGGTCCCTATCTGGTTCCGATTGGTCCCTATCCGGTTCTGAGTGTTTCCAACTGGTCCCTATCTAGTCCCTATTTGGTGTTGCCTGGTCCCTATTGGGTCCTGACTGGTTCCGACAGGTCCCTGTCAGGTCCGGACTGGTCCCTATTAGGTCCCAACTGGTCCCTCTCTGGTTCCGACTGGTCCCTATCTGGTGTAGCCTGGTCCCTATCAGGTCCTGACTGGTTCCAACAGGTCCCTATCAGATTCCGACTGGTCCCTCTCTGGTTCCGACTGGTTTCTCTCTGGTTCTGACTGGTTCCAGTTGGTCCTTGTCTGGATCCAACTGGTCCCTATCTGGCTCTGACCCGTTCCAACTGGTCCTTGTCTGGTTCTGACTGATTCCTACTGGTCCTTGTCTGGTTTCGAGTGGTCCCTGTCTGGCTCTGACTGGTTCCAAGTGGTTTCTATCTGGTTCTGAGTGGTCCCTATCTGGTTCCGACTGGTTACAACTGGTCCCTGACTGGTTCCGACTGGTCCCTGTCTGGTTCCAAATGGCCTCTATCTGGTTCCGACTGGCCCCTATCTGGCTCTGACTGGATCCTACTGGTCCCTATCAGGTCCCGACTGGTCCCTCTCTGGTCCCTCTCTGCTTCTGACTGGTCCCTGTCTGTTTCTGACTGGTCCCTATCTGGTCCCTGTCAGGTTCTGACTGGTCCCTATCTGGTAATTACTGTTTCCAACTGGTCCCTATCTGGTTCTGACTGGTCCCTACCATGTTCTGACTCGTTCCTGCTGGTCCCTGTCAGGTCTCTATCTGGTTCTGTCTGGTTTTGACTGGTCCCTAACTGGTTCTGACTGGTCCCTGTCTGGTTCCGGCTGGTTCTGACTGGTTCCGACTGGTTCCGACTGGTCCCTATCCAGTTCTGACTGGTCCCTATCCAGTTCTGACTGGTCCCTATCTGGTTCCAACTGGTCCCTATCTGGTTCCAACTGGTTCCAACTGGTCCCTGTCCGGTTCCGACTGGTCCCTATCTGGTTCTGACTGGTCTCTGTCAGGTCCCTATCTGGTTCTGTCTGTTTCCGACTGGTCTCTGTCTGGTTCCGACTGGTTCTAACTGGTCTCTGTCTGGTCCCTACCTGGTTCCAGCTGGTCCCTATCTGGTCCCTCCCTGCTTCCAGCTGGTCCCTACCTGGTCCCTCCCCAGGTCCCTCCCCGCTTCCAGCCTGTCCCTCCCCGCTCCCTGCCCGCCCTGACCGCCGGCTCCCTGCCCGCCCTCACTGCCGGCTCCCTGTCCAGCCCTGACCGCCAGCTGCCTGCCCGCCCTCACCGCCGGCTGCCTGCCCGCCCTCACCGCCCGACTCCTGCCCGCCCTCACTGCCGGCTCCCTGTCCGCCCTGACCGCCAGCTGCCTGCCCGCCCTCACCGCCGGCTCCCTGCCCGCCCTCACCGCCGGCTGCCTGCCTGCCCTGCCCGCCGGCTCCCTGCCCGACCTGCCCGCCGGCTCCCTGCCCGCCGTGACCGCCGGCTCCCTGCCCGCTCACCGCTGACTCCCTGCCCTTTGCCCCCTGCAGACATCCGGCTGCGGGTGCGGGCGGAGTACTGCGAGCACGACTCGGCCCTGCGGCGGGGGGTGGCCTCCAGCCGGCCGCGGGGCCCGGGCCGGGCGCTGGACGTCTTCGGGCAGGCCAGCGGTGTGCTGAAGGCTCGGGACCTGGGCTCCATCCTCTGCGACATCAAGTTCTCCGAGCTCTCCTACCTGGACGCCTTCTGGGGGGACTACCTCAACGGCTCCCTGCTGGAGGCGCTGAAGGGAGTCTTCCTCACTGAGGGGCTGCGGCGCGCCGTGGGCCGGGAGGACGTCCGCCTGCTGGTCAGCGTCGACCAGGACGACTACGAGGAGGGCCGCAGGCTGCTGCTCAGCGCCGCCCGCTGCCGCGCCCAGGCCCTGCCCCGCCCCGCCCGGCCCCGCCCCGCCGTGCACCACCCTCCGGGCAGGGGCTGAGGGCAAGGGGCGGTGGTGGGGAGGCGGCAGGAACCCCCTGCACGGAGATGCACCTTGGGGGAGGGGGGGTGGTCCTGAACCGGCTTGGGGGGGCACAGAATGGATCCCAGAGAGGCTGAGGGGAGGCCCCCAGGCCGCTAGGGGGCAGCACCCTCCGGGCAGGGGCTGAGGGCAAGGGGCAGGGGGGAGGCGAAGGGAGAGGCACCAGGGACCCCTTGCACAAGATGCACCCCGGGGGTGGCCCAGGGGGCAGCGGGGGGCTCGGGGGGGGGCACAGAATGGATCCCAGAGAGGCTGAGGGAGGACCCCCAGGGGGCAGCACCCTCCAGGCAGCGGGGGAGCGGAGGAGGGAACGGGAGGGAGGGCAAAGGGAAGAGGGGAGGTGAAGGGCAGAGCAAAGGGCAGCAGGGACCCCGGGGGGAGGGCTGAGGAGAGCAGGGAGAGAAGCACAGAGAGGCTCGGGGGTGGGGGGCACAGAATGGCTCAGGGGGGCCCCCATAAAGGGGGTTCCAAGGGGGCTGGGGGGGACACAGAATGGCGGGGGGGGCTTAAACTGACAGAATGGTGGCAGGGACCCCCAAAATGAGCCCCACCAAGGGGGAGGGGCTTGAAATGGCTCCAGGGGGCCCCAAAGTGATTGAGGGGGGCCCAAAATAGTGGCAGGGACCCCCCCCCCCAAGTGGACCCCAAGTTGTCCCCAGGATGGGGAAGAGAACAAAGGGCTGAGGGGGCCCTAAAGTAGACCCCGAAATGGGGGAGGGAGACCCCAAAATCACTGGGGGGGAAGGGGGGGAGGATAGGGACCCCAAAAATAGGGAGGGGGAGCCCCCAAATGGTGTCAGGGAATCCCCTCCCCCCCAGGAGCTAAAACAGATGAGGGGGACCCCAAAATGGTGACACACCCCCCCCCACATGATCCTGGGAGGGACACCCCAAAACCTCAGGGAGGAAATGGATTGAAAGAGCCCAGAATTGGGGGAGAAGGCAACAGAGGGGACTCAGAGTGGGGGAGAGAGAGGGGGGGTTGTGTGTGTCCCCCCCCTCAAAATGCGACCCCCGCGCGGTGTGGGGGGGAAAGCCCTGGGAGGCCAAAATGAGTCGGGGGGAGGGAGGGGGAGGGGCGAGTCAAGCCCCGCCCACATCCCAAATTAGGGTCTCTGCCACCCCCACCTCCCCCTGTGTTTATTGCCCTCGGAAGCCCCTCCCCCCACCCGCTGCCACCCCCTACCCCAATTTGTTTGTAGCCCCCCGGTTCGGGGGGGCTGTAAATATGTAAATGAGGTTAATTAATTAATTAAAGCTCTGAAGCTGATTGGTTGAGACCCGAGGGGGGGGGGGAGGCCCTGGGGCCCCCCCCCCAGCCCCTTCTTTGCTGTTGCCTCTTTTATTTGGGGGTGGTGACGTCACGGGGGTGTGGCAGGGTGTGCGCGAGGCTGTGATGATGTCATTGATGGGGATGTGATGTCACGCTGGAGGTCACCCAGGAGGGGAAGGGGTAAGAGGGAAAGGGTTTGGAGGGGGTGAGGGGTGTGATGTCACTGGGGATGATGTAATCGCTGGTGTGTGTGTGAGATGGCATCATGAGGGGGTGGTGATGTCATATGGCGGGGGGAGGGGCCTGTCACTGGGGATGCCACCGAGAACCAACCTGGGGGGGGGGGTGTTTGGGGGGGAAGGGACTGGGGGGGTCCATGGGGGAAGTTGGGGGGCCCGGGGGGGGAGGATTTGAGGCTGGGGGGAGTTCGGGTGGGGCTCAGCCACGCCCCCGCCCCGATTCCTTCGCCCCGCCCCCTGCACAGCCCCTCCCACCTCAAGCCCCTCCCTGTCCCCCTCCCCCAGCTGCTTCTTTCTCCTCCTCCACCTTTGCCCCTCCCCTCGAGGGAAGCCCCGCCCCCAACCACGCCCCCTCCCCGAGCCCCTTCCCTCCCCCCCCACGCGCGCGAAGGTCTCCGACCCCTCCCCGCTCTCTTTGCCCTTCTCCCATTGGAGCTTTCCTCCTGCTTAACCCTCCCCTTCCCCTTTTCTCCCCTCCCCCCGGGGTGGTCCCAGGCCCCTCCCTCACCCCCTCCCTTCCCCTCCTCCTCCTCCTCCTCCCTCCCCAGCTCCCTCCCTGCCCCTCCCCCCCCCTCCGCATCCTGTTCCCAAGGCAACCGCGGGGTGGGGGAGGGCAGGGTGGGGGAGGGGCTTAGGCCAGGGGCACAGAGGCCTCCCCCTCCCCCCCTTCCCCTCCTCCCCCTCCCCCTTGATTTTTCGTCCCCTTTTTCCCCCAAATCCCACCCAGGTTTTTTTCCTGCTCCCCCCGCCGCCCTCTTTTCTCCTCCCCTCCCCCCTTTCCCCTCCCCCTCCCCTCCCCTCCCCTCCCCCAGCTATCTCCCAGCCCATGGAGGAGTCTCCGAGCGCCACCGATGGAGGCGGAGGTTTGGGCAGCTCCGGGTCCCCTCCCCCACCGCTTCCTCCCTCCCTCCCTCTCTCCCCCTCCCCCCACTTCCACCCCCTTTCCTTCCCTCCCCCCGCCCCTCCGCGGCTCATTTGCATAGCGCGAGCCTCGCGTTTTGCATATTGATTGGCGCCGGGGAAAGGAGGAAGAGGAGGAGGAGGAGGGGGAGGGAGGGAGAGAGGGAGGGGAGAGGGAGGGCGAGGAGAGGGGGATCCCCGCGCTCGAGATCCACCCCCACCTCTTCCCCCGGGAAGAGAGCGAAGGCCTCGCGCGAACCGCGACCCCCAAATTCAGCCCCCCATTCCCCCTTGTTTCTCCCCTCCCCCCTTTAGACCCCCACACCCCGTGTAGACCCCCAGTTCCACCCCCACCCCCGGACCTTTGTAGAGCCCCTCCCCAGCTCCCCTCCCCTCCCAGCTCACTCGACCCCCCAGGGCAGGGCCCCCCAGACCTCCTCCCCATTACCATCCCCCAATCCCCACCCCTCCCCCAATTCCCTCCCTTCTCATTTCCCCCACGACCCCTCCCCATTTTCTCCTGCCCCCCAATACCATCCCCTCCCTTCCCCCGACCCCCCAATTTGAACCCCCAGCCCCAACCCCCTTTGGAGACACGGGGATCCCCCCCCAAATTGACCCCCAAGAAGGGGGAGGGGGAGAAGGGCCTCAACTATGGGGGGAGGCAGGAGCCTGGGGGTCCGAGCCTTTGGGGGTCCGAGCCTGTTGGGGGGGGCTGAAGCTTTTGGGGGTCCGGAGCCTTTTGGGGGCTCCGGAGCTTTCCGGGGGGGCTCATCATGTCGTCGTTCCCCCCCCCGCAAGCCCCGGCCCCCCTCTTGGGGACATTTTGGGGTGTGTCCCCCCCCCTTGTCCCTCAGACGTCTCCCCGGGGGGGGTCTATGTGTCCCCTCCCCCCCCCAAGCTTTGCCCTGGGGACAGCGCCGCGGGGGGGGAAGGGGGGGCATAGAGTGACCTGGGGACACCTCGGGGGGCAGCATCTCCGCACGGGGACACCCCCCCCAGGGGTAGGGACTTCCCCCCGGGGGGAGGCACAGCCGCTTGGGGACCCCCTCCACCCCCCCCAACCTCCCCCAGCCTCCTCCCCACCCCCCCAGCCTGCCCTTCACTCCCCCAGGCCCAACACCTCCAAGAGCTCCCCCCCCCAGCACCCCCCAGGCCCCTGCTGGACCCCCTCCCCAGACCCCAAAACCCTCCAAGACCCCCAGAAAACTCCCCAGGACCCCTCGGGCTCCGTCCCCCCTCCCAGCCCCCTCCCCACCCCCAAGACCCCCAAAAGCCTCCAGACCCTTCCTGACCCCCAGACCCCTTCTGCACCTCTCCAGACCCCCAACCCCCAAGACCCCTCCGGATCCCCTGACCCCAAAACCCTTCTGGACCACCCCCCACCCCGATCCCCCTCACCCCCAGCACCCCCTCAGCACCCCCAAGAGCTGCTGGGGACCCCCTAGACCCCTTCTGGACCTCTCCAGACCCCCAACTCCTCCCCAGACCCCCAGACCCCTTCTGACCCTGCCCCCCCTCCGACCCTTCCAGACCCCCAGATCACCCCAGACCCACCAGCCCCTCCCCACCTCCTAGCACCCCCAAGAGCTGCCCCTGACCCCCTAGACCCCTTCTGGACACCCCAGATCCCCAACCCCCTCAAGACCCTTCCGACACTCCCAGACCCCCAACCCCCTCCAGACCCCACCCTGGAGCCCCCAAAACCCTTCTGGACCCCCAAACCCCTCCGGACCCCCCGGAGCCCCCTTCTGGGCCCCTCAGCCCCTCCCCACCTCCCAGCACCCCCAAGAGCTGCCCCGGACCCCCCAGACCCCTTCTGACCCCAAGACCCCCGCGGACCCCTAGCCCCCTTCCGACCCCCAGCCCCCTCCCCCCTTTCCCCTCTCCCCCTTTCCCTCTCTCCCCTGCCCTTCTCCCACCCCCCGCAGGGTTTCCCTTCCCCCCCCCCGCGCCCCCGCGCCCCCGGGGCTGTCCCTGCGCCGCTAATTGCGGCGGCGGCGATCGATCGGCGCCGATTAACAGCATCGATCCGCGGGGCCGGCCCCGATCGATCCCGGGGGCTTCCCTGATCGATCCCCGGCCGGAATCCCTTCCTCTCCTCCCCCCCCTCCTCCGCCGCCGCTTTTGGGGGCTCGGAGGGTCCCGAAGGGCTCCGGGGAAGGGCTGGGAGGGGGAGGAGAGCCCCCGGGGGGGGGTCCCCGAGATCCCGGGGCGGGGGGCAGCGGGGGGGGGAGGGTGTCCCCAGATGTGTTTCGGGGGGGGGAGGAGGTCTTGGGGACACCTCCCCGGTGCTCCCCAACCCCTCCCGGGGGTCCCCAAGCTCCTGAGGGGGGGTCCTTGACACACCCCCCCTGCTGCCCCCAGAGACCCCTTGGAGACCCCCCCCTGATCTCTCCCTCCCCAACCCCATGCTGTCCCCACAGGTCCCACAGAGGCCACCTCTGCCTGGCAGGTACTGGGGGGGCACTGGGAGGCACTGGAGGGCACTGGAGGGCACAGGGTGGCACTGGAGGGCACTGGAGGGCACTGGGAGGCACTGGGGGAGGACACTGGGAGGGGGCACTGGAGGGCACTGGGAGGACACTGGAAGGGGGCACTGGGGGCACTGGGAGGGGGCACTGGGGGCACTGGGGGCACTGGGGGGGCACTGGGGGTCACTGGGGACACTGGGAGGGGCACTGGGGGCACTGGGGGACACTGGGAGGGGGCACTGGGGGCACCAGGAGGGGCACTGGGAGGGGGCACTGGGAGGAGGCACTGGGGGCACTGGGGGCACTGGGAGGGGGCACTGGGCACTGAGGGGGCACTGGGAGGAGGCACTGGGGGGCACTGGGGGGCACTGGGGCTCGTGGCGCCAGCAGGGCTGAGGTCCGCCCCAGGAGGTGTCCCCAGGGTGGCACTTCCAAGGCATCCTCCTGCCCCCCCTCGCTGTCCCCTGCTGCCCCCTTGGGCCCGGGGAGTCCGGGGGCCGGGGTGTGGGGGTCCGGGGCTCCTCGCGGGCCGGGGGCAGGGGGTTGTTTTGCGGGGAGGTCTTTGGGGCCTCCCAGACCCCGCAGGATTTGAGTGTCTTTCCTTTGCGGGGGGGAGCTGGGGGTCTCTGCCTGCCTTGGGGAGGGGGTCTCAGGCCCCACCCCCTACCCACCCACCTCCCTCCCTCCCTCCCCCTCCCCTCCCTCCCCGCCGCCTCCACCCAGCGCTAATCGCTTTTGTCTGGGCGGCCTGGGGGTCGGGGGCTCCGCGACGGCCGCGCTCAGGTCGCCGCTGGCCGGAGCTGGAGGGGGAGGGGGCGTGGGGGGAGGGGGGAGGGGGAGGGGAGGGGTGGAGTGAGAAATAGAGTAGGGGAGGATGGGGAAGAGATCGCCGGGGGTGCGAGGCTGGGGTGATAAATGGGGGGCTGGGAGGTGGGGTTGGGGGCTGTAAGCCGGGGGTCTCTGTAGCTGGGGAGGGGGCTCTGACTTCGGGGGCCTCTCTGTGTGCTTTCGGGGGTCTGTAGCTGGGGAGGGGGCTCTGAATTCTGGGGGCTCTCTGTGTGCTTTGGGGGCTCTGTAGCTGGGGAGGGTCTCTGTAGCTGGGGAGTGGGCTCTGATTTCGGGGGCTCTCTGTGTGCTTTGGGGGTCTGTAGCTGGGGAGGGGGCTCTGATTTCGGGGGGGCTGTGTGCTTTGGGGGTCTGTAGCTGGGGAGGGGCTCTGATTTCGGGGGCTCTCTGTGTGCTTTGGGGGATCTCTGTACTGTTATTATGGGGGGATCCCCCTCGTGCACCTGGGGAGGGGGCTGTGCAGAATCTGGGGGCTTTGGTGCTGCTGAAGAGGAAGAGGAGGGAGAAGAGGAGGAAGAAGCATTCATGGGGGGGGCTCAGGGCTGCACCTGCAGCCCTTTAAAGGGGGGAGGAAGGGTTCAAAGGGGGAGGGGGAAGATGTGGGGAGGGGGCTCCAAATGTGGGGGGAAGGGCCTGAGGGGGAGGCTGCGAACGGGGAGGGGGCTTCGAAATAACGGGGAGGGGGCTTCGAATGGGGGAGGGAGGGCGTTAAAAATGGGGAGGGGGCTTTCAAATGGAGGGGGTTTCCTTAAAATAAGGAGGGAGGGGAGGGGCGCGGCTTGACCACTAGGTCCCGACCCCCAGCCCCCTCAGCCCCCTCCCCCACCTTTATTTCCCCTCCCCCTCCCGTGGGCGCCGGATCCGACCTCCCCCACCTCCGTGTCCAGCAGCGGCCCCCCTTTTACCCTTCACCCCCGAAGCCCCCAGTTCACGTCCTGTGGCCGCGCCGCTGCCCGCGGCGGAGCCGGAGCCCGGCGGCCCCGGAGCGCGCGCATGGAGGCGGCGGCGGCGGAGGGTCCCCCGGTAAGACACGACCCCCTCCCGAGCCTAGGGCCCCCAAAGCCCCCTCCCCCTATTAAAGGGGGTCTCCATCTTTATCCTCTGCCCCCCGCCTCCACCGGCACCATCCCAGCATCCTCCCCGCTGCCGGGGGGGGGGCGGGGGGGGTGTCCCCTCCCCAGCCTGGCGGTCCCAAGGGGGCTGGAGGGGGTCTGATATGCTAGAAGGGGGGGTCCCCCGGTGGTCTTTCCTTTCCCCCCCCCTCCGCCCCGCCGTGCTCCGAGAGGCTTTTTTCTGCCGCTCGTTATCGATCCCCGATCGAAACCGGCGGCGCCGCCGCTGCGGATCGATACCGGCCGCGGGGGAGATGGAGGGGGAAGGGGAGAGGGGAGAGAGGGCGAGGGGGCTGGAATTGTGATTGAGATAGGGGAAGGGGGGAGGGGGGAGAGGGAGAGGGAGAAGGGAGATCTGGGGGCAAACGGGAGGGGGAGGGGGAGAAGGGAGGGGCAGGGGAGGGGGAGGAAGGGCAAAAGGGAGGGGAGGGGTGGGGAGGGGGCTGGGAAGGGGCTGAAGGGAGGCTGGGGGAGGGGAATGGCGAGGGGCTGGGAGGGGGCCCAAGGGGGCTGGGGTGGGCTCAGGGGGCAATGGGGGGATTGGGGGCTGGGGGGGGCTGAAGGGGGCCTGGGGAGGGGGAAGGGGGGGCCGGGGTGGGGAAGGGGCAATGAGGGGAACTGGGGGAGGGGGCTCAGGGGCAGGGGGAAGGGTTGGAGGCTTTGGGGGACAGGAAGGGGCTGGGGGCTGGGGGCAGCTGGGGGGGGCTGGGGAAGGGGGGGGGCAGGGGAGGGGGCGCCTGTCGTCTCTGTCGCCTGTGTCCCCTCCCCCCCCCCTCCCCGGCTCTGTCACACCTGTGGCCAGGTGGCACCCGCGGGGGGGGTGGCACGGTCGGGGGAGGGGTTGGCACTGTCGCGATAGCGGTGGCAGTGCCGGCGGGGGTGGTGGCGGCACAGGCGGGGAGGCGCCGGGGCCGCTGTCCGTGGTGCTGATGGCACTGTCGCGATAGGGGCGGCGGGGGCGGGTGGCTGGGGGTGACGCCGGCTGAGGGTGGCACCGGGGACACTGTCGAGACAGGGAGGGGAGGTGTCGGGGGTGGGGTGGCAGAGCCGGGGGGGTGTCGTGCTGGGAGCACCGTCCGGGGTGCGGGGAAGGGCCCTGGTGGGGTGGCCCTGGTGGCACTGCCAAGGGGCTGCCAGCCCCATGGTGGTGACACAGAGCTGGGGGTGGATCTGGGTGACAAAAGAGCCTCGGACCCCCCCTGACCCCCCCTGGCCCCCCCGACCAACCCCGACCCTCCTGTCCCCACCTGTCCCATCCTGTTCCTCTCCTCCTCTCCTCTCCTCTCCTCTCCTCTCTCTCCTCCTCTCCTCTCCCTCCTCTCCCTCCTCTCCTCTCCTCTCCTCCTCTCTCCTCCCTCCCTCTCCTCTCCTCCTCTCCCCTCCTCTCCTCTCCCTCCTCCTCTCCTCTCCTCTCTCCTCCCCTCCTCTCCCTCCTCTCCCCTCCTGTCCTCTCCTCTCCCCACCTGTCCCTCCTGTCCCCAACTGTCCCTCCTGTCCCCTCCTTTCCCTCCTGTCCTCTCCTGTCCTCCTGTCCCTCCTGTCCTCCTTTCCCGTCCTGTCCCCTCCTGTCCCCTCCTGTCCCCTCCTGTCCCTCCTCTTCTCTCCTGTCCTCCTGTCCTCCTGTCCCTCCTGTCCCTCCTGCTCCCTCCTCTCCCTCCTGTCCCCTCCTGTCCCCTCCTGCTCCTTTCTGTCCCCTCCTCTCCCCTCCCTCCCCCTCCTCTCCTCTCCCTTGTCCATCTGTTCCCCTCCCCCCTCCTTCCCTCCCCTCCTCTCCCCTCCTGTCCCTCCTGCTCCCTCCTGTCCCCTCCTACTCCCTCCTGTCCATCCTGCTCCCTCCTCTCCCTCCTGTCCCCTCCTGTCCCTCCCGCTCCCTCCTGTCCCTCCTGTCCCTTCCTGCTCCCTCTTCTCCCTCCTGTCCCTTCCTGTCCCCTCCTGTCCCCTCCTCTCCCTCCTGTCCCCTCCTCTCCCTCCTGTCCCCTCCTCTCCCTCCTGTCCCCTTCTGTCCCCTCCTATCCCCTCCTGTCCTTCCTGTCCCTCCTGTCCCTCCTATCCCCTTCTGTCCCTCCTGTCCCTCCTGCTTCCTCCTCTCCCTCCTGTCCCCTCTTGTCCCTTCTGTCCCCTCCTGCTCCTTCCTATCCCTCCTCTCCCCTCCCTCCCCCTCCTCTCCTCTCCCTTGTCCGTCTGTCCCCCTCCCCCCTCCTACCCTCCCTTCCTGTCCCTTTCTCTGTCCCTCTGTCCCCATCCTTTTCCCTCTGTCCTTCCTCCCCTCTCCCCTCTCCCTCTGTCTTTCTCTCTCTGCCTCTCCTCCTCCTGTCCTGGCCGTCCCCCTCTGCCCCCTCCTGTTCCCCCTCCCCCTCCTGTCCTCTCCTGCGTCCCTCTGTCCCTGCTCCCCCCCTCCTCGTCCCTCTGTCTGTCCTTTCCGTCCCTCTTTCCCTTCCATCCTCTCTCCTCCACCTTTCTGTCCCTCTGTCCTTCCGTCCTTCCCCCCGAGGCCCTCCCTTACTCCGTTCATACCTCTCCTCTGTCCCTCCCTCCCTGCCCCCTCCAGCCCCGTGGCCGTCTGTCCCCTCTCTGTCTGTCTGTCCAGCCCTCCCTCCTGCTGTCCCTGCGCCTCCCCTGGCCCCTCCCTCCCTCTCTCCCCTGTCCCTCTGTCCTTCCTCCCCCTCCCTGTGTGCTTCTCTCCCTCTGGCCCTTGGGCTCTCTTGGAGCCCTTCGAGACCTTTCCCCTCCCCCTTCCCAGCCTTCCCCCCTCCCCGCCCGCCGCCTTACCCCTCCCCCCCAGCCTGGCCTTGACCACGACGGGGGGGGGAGGGGAGCAGGGGGTCCTGCATCCGTGGGGAGGGGTCAGGGGGTTCTGGGTATTCGGGTGCAAGGGGGGCTGGGGGAGGGTCTATAGGGCTGGGGGGGTCTATAGGGCTGGGGAGGGTCTATGGGGCTGGGGAGAATCTATAGGGCTGGGGAAGGGTCTATAGGGCTGGGGAGAGTCTATAGGGCTGGGGAAGGGTCTCTAGGGCTGGGGAAGGTCTATAGGGCTGGGGAGGGTCTATAGGGCTGGGGAGGGTCTATAGGGCTGGGGAGATTCTATAGGGCTGGGGGGAGGCTGGGGGAGGGTCTATAGGGCTGGGGAGAGTCTATAGGGCTGGGGGCTGGGGAGAGTCTATAGGGCTGGGAGGGTCTAGGGCTGGGGAGGGAGGGTTGGGGGATTCTATAGGGCTGGGGGTCTATAGGGCTGGGGAGGGTCTATAGGGCTGGGGGGAGGGGCTGGGGGAGGGTCTATAGGGCTGGGGAGAGTCTATAGGGCTGGGGGTCTAGGGCTGGGGAGAGTCTATAGGGCTGGGGAAGGGTCTATAGGGCTGGGGAGAGTCTATAGGGCTGGGAGGGTCTATAGGGCTGGGGAGAGTCTATAGTGCTGGGGGAGGGTCTATAGGGTTGGGGGAGGGTCTATAGGGCTGGAGAGGGTCTATGGGGCTGGGGAGGGTCTATAGGGCTGGGGAGGGTCTATAGGGCTGGGGAAGGGTCTATAGGGCTGGAGAGGGTCTATAGGGCTGGGGAGACCCTATAGGGTTGTGGGGGGTCTAGAGGGCTGGGGAGGGTCTATAGGGCTGGGGGAGGGTCTATAGGGCTGGAGAGGGTCTATGGGGCTGGGGGAGGGTCTATAGGGCTGGGGAAGGGTCTATAGGGCTGAGGAGGGTCTATAGGGCTGGGGAAGGGTCTATAGAGCTGGGGAGGGTCTATAGGGCTGGGGAAGGGTCTCTAGGGCTGGAGAGGGTCTATGGGGCTGGGAGGGTCTATAGGGCTGGGGAAGGGTCTATAGGGCTGGGGAAGGGTCTCTAGGGCTGGAGAGCGTCTATAGGGCTGGGGAGACCCTATAGGGCTGTGGGGGGTCTATAGGGCTGGGGAGGGTCTGTAGGGGGGGGTCTATAAGGCTGGGAGGGTCTATGGGGGGGGAGGGTCTATAGGGCTGGGGAGGGTCTGTAGGGCTGGGGGAGGCTGGGAGGGTCTATGGGGCTGGGAGGGTCTATAGGGCTGGGGGGATCTATAAGGCTGGGGAGGGTCTATAGGGCTGGGGGGGGTCTATAAGGCTGGGAGGGTCTATGGGGCTGGGAGGGTCTATAGGGCTGGGGAAGGGTCTCTAGGGCTGGAGAGGGTCTATAGGGCTGGGGAGACCCTATAGGGCTGTGGGGGGTCTATAGGGCTGGGGAAGGGTCTCTAGGGCTGGAGAGGGTCTATAGGGCTGGGGAGACCCTATAGGGCTGTGGGGGGTCTATAGGGCTGGGGAAGGGTCTCTAGGGCTGGAGAGGGTCTATAAGGCTGGGAGACCCTATAGGGCTGTGGGGGGTCTATAGGGCTGGGGAGGGTCTGTAGGGCTGGGGGGGGTCTATAAGGCTGGGAGGGTCTATGGGGCTGGGAGGGTCTATAGGGCTGGGGGGGTCTATAAGGCTGGGGAGGGTCTATAGGGCTGGGGAGACCCTATAGGGTTGTGGGGGGTCTAGAGGGCTGGGGAGGGTCTATAGGGCTGGAGAGGGTCTATGGGGCTGGGGGAGGGTCTATAGGGCTGGGGAAGGGTCTATAGGGCTGAGGAGGGTCTATAGGGCTGGGGAAGGGTCTATAGAGCTGGGGAGGGTCTATAGGGCTGGGGAAGGGTCTCTAGGGCTGGAGAGGGTCTATGGGGCTGGGGGAGGGTCTATAGGGCTGGGGAAGGGTCTATAGGGCTGGAGAGGGTCTATAGGGCTGGGGGGGTCTATAAGGCTGGGGAGGGTCTATAGGGCTGGGGAGAGTCTATAGGGCTGGGGCGTCCCTATAAGACTGGGGGTCTATAGGTCTGCGGGGGGTGTCTATGGGGCTGGGGGTCACTATAGGGCTGGGGAGATTCTATAGGGCTGGGGGGGTCTATAGAGCTGGAGGGGGTCCCTATAGGGCTGGGGAGTGTCTATAGGGCTGGGGGGCTCTAGAGGTCTGGGGGGGTCCCTCTAGGTCCGGGGGTTGTCCCTATAGGGCCGGGGGGGTCTCTGGGCACCTCCCCCTCCCCAGCCGGCACCACACAAAGGCTGCAGCCTGAGGCCCCGGCTCGTGCCGCCCCTCCCCCCCAACCTTCACCACTCCCCCTCTGCCCCCTCCCCCCCCCCCCGCGGGCGATCAGCGCAGCCCTAGGGGGCGCCCGGGAGGCTTCGAGCCGACAGCCGCGGGGGGCACAGGAGCGGGCAGGGAGGGGGCAGGGAGTGGGCATGGAATGGGCACAGAGTGGGCACAGAAAGGCCATGGGCATGGAATGGGCACAGAAAGGCCATGGTCATGGATTGGGCACAGAGTGGGCACAGAAAGGCCATGGGCATGGAAGGGGCACAGAGCGGGCACAGAAAGGCCATGGGCATGGAAGGGGCACAGAAAGGCCATGGGCATGGATTGGGCACAGAGTGGGCACAGAAAGGCCATGGGCATGGAATGGGCACAGAAAGACCATGGTCATGGATTGGGCACAGAGTGGGCATAGAAAGGCCATGGGCAGGGAATGGTCACAGAAGGGGCACAGAAAGGCCATGGGCATGGATTGGGCACAGAGTGGACACAGAAAGGCCATGGGCATGGATTGGGCACAGAGTGGCCACAGAAAGGCCATGGGCATGGAATGGGCACAGAAAGGCCATGGTCATGGATTGGGCACAGAGTGGGCACAGGAAGGCCATGGGCGTGGATTGGGCACAGAAAGGCCATGGTCATGGATTGGGCACAGAGTGGGCACAGAAAGGCCGTGGTCATGGAATGGGCACAGAAGGGGCACAGAAAGGCCATGGGCATGTAATGGGCACAGAGTGGCCACAGAAAGGCCATGGGCAGCGAATGGTCACAGAAGGGGCACAGAAAGGCCATGGGCAAAGAATGGGCACAGAGTGGGCACAGAAAGGCCATGGGCATGGATTGGACACAGAAAGGCCATGGGCATGGAATGGGTACAGAAAGACCATGGGCATAGAATGGGCACAGATGGTGAACAGAAAGGCCATGGGCATGGATTTGGCACAGTGTGGGCACAAAAAGGCCATGGGCATGGATTGGGCACAGCGTGGGCACAGAAAGGCCATGGGCATGGAATGGGCACAGAAGGGGCACAGAAAGGAAATGGGATGGGAATGGGCACAGAGTGGGCACAAAAGGCCATGGGCATGGATTGGGCACAGAAGGGGCACAGAAAGGCCATGGGCATGGAATGGGCACAGAAAGGCCATGGTCATGGATTGGGCACAGAGTGGGCACAGAAGGCCATGGGGGCACAGAAAGGCCATGGGCATGGAAGGGGCACAGAAAGGCCATGGGAATGGATTGGGCACAGAGTGGGCACAGAAAGGCCATGGGCATGGAATGGGCACAGAAAGGCCATGGGAATGGATTGGGCACAGAGTGGGCACAGAAAGGCCATGGGCATGGAATGGGCACAGAAAGACCATGGTCATGGATTGGGCACAGAGTGGGCATAGAAAGGCCATGGGCAGGGAATGGTCACAGAAGGGGCACAGAAAGGCCATGGGCATGGATTGGGCACAGAGCGGGCACAGAAAGGCCATGGGCATGGGGCAAAAATGGGAATGGATTGGGCACAGAGTGGGCACAGGAAGGCCATGGGCATGGAAACAGAAAGGCCATGGTCATGGATTGGGCACAGAGTGGGCATAGAAAGGCCATGGGCAGGGAATGGTCACAGAAGGGGCACAGAAAGGCCATGGGCATGGATTGGGCACAGAGTGGACACAGAAAGGCCATGGGCATGGAATGGGCACAGAAAGGCCATGGTCATGGATTGGGCACAGAGTGGGCACAGGAAGGCCATGGGCGTGGATTGGGCACAGAAAGGCCATGGTCATGGATTGGGCACAGAGTGGGCACAGAAAGGCCATGGGCATGGATTGGGCACAGTGTGGGCACAGAAAGGCCATGGGCATGGATTGGGCACAGAAGGGGCACAGAAAGGCCATGGGCATGGAATGGGCACAGAAGGGGCACAGAAAGGCCATGGGCATAGAATGGGCACAGATGGTGAACAGAAAGGCCATGGGCATGGATTGGGCACAGTGTGGGCACAGAAAGGCCATGGTCATGGATTGGGCACAGAGTGGGCACAGAAAGGCCATGGGCATGGAATGGGCACAGAAGGGGCACAGAAAGGCCATGGGCATGGATTGGGCACAGTGTGGGCACAGAAAGGCCATGGGCATGGATTGGGCACAGTGTGGGCACAGAAAGGCCATGGGCAGGGAATGGGCACAGAAGGGGCACAGAAAGACCATGGGCATGGAATGGGCACAGAGTGGGCACAGAAAGGCCATGGGCATTGATTGGGCACAGAGTGGGCACAGAAAGGCCATGGGCATGGAATGGGCACAGAAGGGGCACAGAAAGGCCATGGGCATGGATTGGGCACAGTGTGGCCACAGAAAAGCCATGGGCAAGGATTGGGCACAGTGTGGGCACAGAAAGGCCATGGGCATGGATTGGGCACAGTGTGGGCACAGAAAGGCTATGGGCATGGAATGGGCACAGAAGGGGCACAGAAAGGCCATGGTCATGGATTGGGCACAGAGTGGGCACAGAAAGGCCATGGGCAGGGAATGGGCACAGAAGGGGCGCAGAAAGGCCATGGGCATGGATTGGGCACAGAGTGGGCATAGAAAGGCCATGGGCATGGAATGGGCACAGTAGGGGCACAGAAAGGCAATGGGTGGGGAATGGGCACAGAGTGGGCACAGAAAGGCCATGGGCATGGATTGGGCACAGAGTGGGCATAGAAAGGCCATGGGCATGGAATGGACGCAGAGTGGGCACAGAAAGGCTATGGGCAGGGAATGGGCACAGAAGGGGCACAGAAAGGCCATGGTCATGGATTGGTCACAGTGTGGGCACAGAAAGGCCATGGTCATGGATTGGACACAGTGTGGGCATGAAAGGCCATGGGCATGGAATGGGCACAGAAGGGACACAGAAAGGCCATGGGCATGGATTGGCACAGAGTGGGCACAAAAAGGCCATGGGCATGGAATGGGCACAGAGTGGGCACAGAAAGGCCATGGGCATGGATTGGGCACAGTGTGGGCACAGAAAGGCCATGGGCATGGATTGGGCACAGTGTGGGCACAGAAAGGCCATGGTCATGGAATGGGCACAGTGTGGGCACAGAAAGGCCATGGGCATGGAATGGGCACAGAAGGGGCACAGAAAGGCAATGGGCAGGGAATGGGCACAGAAGGGGCACAGAAACGCAATGGTCATGGATTGGGCACAGTGTGGACACAGAAAGGCCATGGGCATGGATTGGGCACAGTGTGGGCACAGAAAGGCCATGGTCATGGAATGGGCACAGAAGGGGCACAGAAAGGCCATGGGCATGGAATGGGCACAGAAGGGGCACAGAAAGGCCATGGGCAGGGAATGGGCACAGAAGGGGCACAGAAAGGCAATGGTCATGGATTGGGCACAGTGTGGGCACAGAAAGGCCATGGGCATGGATTGGACACAGAAAGGCCATGGGCATGGAATGGGCACAGAAAGGCCATGGGCATAGAATGGGCACAGATGGTGAACAGAAAGGCCATGGGCATGGATTGGGCACAGTATGGGCACAGAAAGGCCATGGTCATGGATTGGGCACAGAGTGGGCACAGAAAGGCCATGGGCATGGAATGGGCACAGTGTGGGCACAGAAAGGCCATGGGCATGGATTGGGCACAGTGTGGGCACAGAAAGGCCATGGGCATGGAATGGGCACAGTGTGGGCACAGAAAGGCCATGGGCAGGGAATGGGCACAGAAAGACCATGGGCATGGAATGGGCACAGAGTGGGCACAGAAAGGCCATGGGCATTGATTGGGCACAGAGTGGGCACAGAAAGGCCATGGGCATGGAATGGGCACAGTGTGGGCACAGAAAGGCCATGGGCATGGATTGGGCACAGTGTGGCCACAGAAAAGCCATGGGCAAGGATTGGGCACAGTGTGGGCACAGAAAGGCCATGGTCATGGATTGGGCACAGTGTGGGCACAGAAAGGCTATGGGCACGGAATGGGCACAGAAGGGGCACAGAAAGGCCATGGTCATGGATTGGGCACAGAAGGGGCACAGAAAGGCCATGGGCATGGAATGGGCACAGAAGGGGCACAGAAAGTCCATGGTCATGGATTGGTCACAGTGTGGGCACAGAAAGGCCATGGTCATGGATTGGACACAGTGTGGGCATGAAAGGCCATGGGCATGGAATGGGCACAGAAGGGACACAGAAAGGCCATGGGCATGGATTGGGCACAGAAAGGCCATGGGCATGGAATGGGCACAGAAGGGGCACAGAAAGGCCATGGGCAGGGAATGGGCACAGAAGGGGCACAGAAAGGCCATGGGCATGGATTGGGCACAGAGTGGGCACAAAAAGGCCATGGGCATGGAATGGGCACTGAGTGGGCACAGAAAGGCCATGGGCAGGGAATGGGCACAGAGTGGGCACAGAAAGGCCATGGGCATGGATTGGGCACAGTGTGGGCACAGAAAGGCCATGGGCATGGAATGGGCACAGAGTGGGCACAGAAAGGCCATAGGCATGGATTAGGCACAGAGTGGGCACAGAAAGGCCATGGGCATGGAATGGGCACAGAAAGGCCATGGTCATGGATTGGGCACAGAGTGGGCACAGAGAGACCATGGGCATGGATTGGGCACAGAGTGGGCACAGAAAGGCCATGGTCATGGACTGGGCACAGTGTGTGCACAGAAAGGCCATGGGCATGAAATGGGCACAGTGTGGGCACAGAAAGGCCATGGGCATGGATTGGGCACTGAGTGGGCACAGAAAGGCCATGGGCAGGGAATGGGCACAGAGTGGGCACAGAAAGGCCATGGACATGGATTGGGTACAGTGTGGGCACAGAAAGGCCATGGGCAGGGAATGGGCACAGAAGGGGCACAGAAAGGCAATGGGCAGGGAATGGGCACAGAAGGGGCACAGAAAGGCAATGGTCATGGATTGGGCACAGTGTGGGCACAGAAAGGCCATGGGCATGGATTGGGCACAGTGTGGGCACAGAAAGGCCATGGTCATGGAATGGGCACAGTGTGGGCACAGAAAGGCCATGGGCATGGAATGGGCACAGTGTGGGCACAGAAAGGCAATGGGCAGGGAATGGGCACAGAAGGGGCACAGAAAGGCAATGGTCATGGATTGGGCACAGTGTGGGCACAGAAAGGCCATGGGCATGGATTGGACACAGAAAGGCCATGTGCATGGAATGGGCACAGAAAGGCCATGGGCATAGAATGGGCACAGATGGTGAACAGAAAGGCCATGGTCATGGATTGGGCACAGTGTGGGCACAGAAAGGCCATGGGCATGGATTGGGCACAGTGTGGGCACAGAAAGGCCATGGTCATGGATTGGGCAAAGAAAGGCCATGGTCATGGATTGGGCACAGTGTGGGCACAGAGAGACCATGGGCATGGATTGGGCACAGAGTGGGCACAGAAAGGCCATGGGCAGGGAATGGGCACAGAGTGGGCACAGAAAGGCCATGGGCATGGATTGGGTACAGTGTGGGCACAGAAAGGCCATGGGCAGGGAATGGGCACAGAAGGGGCACAGAAAGACCATGGTCATGGATTGGGCACAGTGTGGGCATGAAAGGCCATGGGCAGGGAATGGGCACAGAAGGGGCACAGAAAGGCCATGGGCATGGAATGGTCACAGAAGGGGCACAGAAAGGCAATGGTCATGGAATGGGCACAGAGTGGGCACAGAAAGGCCATGGGCATGGATTGGACGCACAAAGGCCATGGGCATGGAATGGGCACAGAAAGGCAATAGGTATAGAATGGGCACAGATGGTGAACAGAAAGGCCATGGGCATGGAATGGGCAGAGTGTGGACACAGAAAGGCCATGGGCATGGAATGGGCACAGAAAGGCCATGGTCATGGATTGGGCACAGAGTGGGCTCAGAGAGACCATGGGCATGGATTGGGCACAGAAGGGGCACAGAAAGGCCATGGGCATGGAATGGGCACAGAGTGGACACAGAAAGGCCATGGGCATGGATTGGGCACAGAAGGGGCACAGAAAGGCCATGGTCATGGAATGGGCACAGAGTGGACACAGAAAGACCATGGGCATGGATTGGGCACAGAGTGGGCACAGAAAGGCCATGGGCAGGGAATGGACACAGAGTGGGCACAGAAAGGCCATGGTCATGGATTGGGCACAGTGTGGGCACAGAAAGGCCATGGTCATGGAATGGGCACAGAGTGGGCACAGAAAGGCCATGGTCATGGATTGGGCACAGTGTGGGCACAGAAAGGCCATAGTCATGGAATGGGCACAGAGTGGGCACAGAAAGGCCATGGGCATGGAATGGGCACAGTGTGGGCACAGAAAGGCCATGGGCAGGGAATGGGCACAGAAGGGGCACAGAAAGACCATGGGCATGGAGTGGGCACAGAGTGGGCACAGAAAGGCCATGGGCATGGATTGGGCGCAGCGTGGGCACAGAAAGGCCATGGTCATGGAATGGGCGCAGTGTGGGCACAGAAAAGCCATGGGCATGAATTGGGCACAGAGTGGGCACAGAAAGGCCATGGGCAGGGAATGGGCACAGAAGGGGCACAGAAAGGCAATGGGTGGGGAATGGGCACAGTGTGGGCACAGAAAGGCCATGGGCATGGATTGGGCACAGTGTGGGCACAGAAAGGCCATGGGCATGGATTGGGCATAGAAGGGGCACAGAAAGGCCATGGTCATGGATTGGGCACAGTGTGGGCACAGAAAGGCCATAGGCATGGATTAGGCACAGAGTGGGCACAGAAAGGCCATGGGCATGGAATGGGCACAGAAAGGCCATGGTCATGGATTGGGCTCTGAGAGGGCACAGAGAGACCGTGGGCATGGATTGGGCGCTGAGTGGGCACAGAAAGGCCATGGACATGGACTAGGCACAGTGTGGGCACAGAAAGGCCATGGGCATGGAATGGGCACAGTGTGGGTACTGAAAGGCCATGGGCATGTATTGGGCACAGTGTGGGCACAGAAAGGCCATGGGCATGGATTGGGCACAGAAGGGGCACAGAAAGGCCATGGGCAAGGATTGGGCACAGTGTGGGCACAGAAAGGCCATGGGCAGGGAATGGGCACAGAGTGGGCACAGAAAGGCCAGGGGCATGGATTGGGCACAGTGTGGGCACAGAAAGGCCATGGGCATGGATTGGGCACAGAGTGGGCACAGAAAGGCCATGGTCATGGAATGGGCACAGAGTGGGCACAGAAAGGCCATGGGCATGGAATGGGCACAGAAGGGGCACAGAAAGGCAATGGGCAGGGAATGGGCACAGAAGGGGCACAGAAAGGCAATGGTCATGGATTGGGCACAGAAGGGGCACAGAAAGGCCATGGGCATGGATTGGGCACAGTGTGGGCACAGAAAGGCCATGGTCATGGAATGGGCACAGTGTGGGCACAGAAAGGCCATGGGCAGGGAATGGGCACAGAAGGGGCACAGAAAGGCAATGGGCAGGGAATGGGCACAGAAGGGGCACAGAAAGGCAATGGTCATGGATTGGGCACAGTGTGGGCACAGAAAGGCCATGGGCATGGATTGGGCACAGAGTGGGCACAGAAAGGCTATGGGCATGGATTGGACACAGAAAGGCCATGGGCATGGAATGGGCACAGAAAGGCCATGGGCATAGAATGGGCACAGATGGTGAACAGAAAGGCCATGGGCATGGAATGGGCACAGAAAGGCCATGGGCATAGAATGGGCACAGATGGTGAACAGAAAGGCCATGGGCATGGAGTGGGCACAGTGTGGGCACAGAAAGGCCATGGGCATGGATTGGGCACAGCGTGGGCACAGAAAGGCCATGGGCATGGATTGGGCATAGAAGGGGCACAGAAAGGCCATGGGCAGGGAATGGGCACAGAAGGGGCACAGAAAGGCAATGGGTGGGGAATGGGCACAGAGTGGGCACAGAAAGGCCATGGTCATGGATTGGGCACAGTGTGGGCACAGAAAGGCCATAGGCATGGATTAGGCACAGAGTGGGCACAGAAAGGCCATGGGCATGGAATGGGCACAGAAAGGCCATGGTCATGGATTGGGCTCAGAGAGGGCACAGAGAGACCATGGGCATGGATTGGGCACTGAGTGGGCACAGAAAGGCCATGGACATGGACTAGGCACAGTGTGGGCACAGAAAGGCCATGGGCATGGAATGGGCACAGAAGGGGCACAGAAAGGCCATGGGCATGGATTGGGCACAGAGTGGGCACAAAAAGGCCATGGGCATGGAATGGGCACTGAGTGGGCACAGAAAGGCCATGGGCAGGGAATGGGCACAGAGTGGGCACATAAAGGCCATGGGCAGGGAATGGGCACAGAGTGGGCACAGAAAGGCCATGGGCATGGATTGGGCACAGTGTGGGCACAGAAAGGCCATGGGCATGGATTGGGCACAGAAGGGGCACAGAAAGGCCATGGTCATGGAATGGGCACAGAGTGGGCACAGAAAGGCCATGGGCATGGAATGGGCACAGAAGGGGCACAGAAAGGCAATGGGCAGGGAATGGGCACAGAAGGGGCACAGAAAGGCAATGGTCATGGATTGGGCACAGAGTGGGCACAGAAAGGCCATGGGCATGGATTGGGCACAGTGTGGGCACAGAAAGGCCATGGTCATGGAATGGGCACAGAAGGGGCACAGAAAGGCAATGGGCAGGGAATGGGCACAGACAGGGCACAGAAAGGCAATGGTCATGGATTGGGCACAGTGTGGGCACAGAAAGGCCATGGGCATGGATTGGGCACAGAGTGGGCACAGAAAGGCTATGGGCATGGATTGGACACAGAAAGGCCATGGGCATGGAATGGGCACAGAAAGGCCATGGGCATAGAATGGGCACAGATGGTGAACAGAAAGGCCATGGGCATGGATTGGGCACAGTGTGGGCACAGAAAGGCTATGGTCATGGATTGGGCACAGAGTGGGCACAGAAAGGCCATGGGCATGGAATGGGCACAGAAAGGCCATGGGCATGGATTGGTCACAGTGTGGGCACAGAAAGGCCATGGTCATGGATTGGGCACAGTGTGGGCACAGAGAGACCATGGGCATGGAATGGGCACAGAGTGGACACAGAAAGGCCATGGGCTGGGAATGGGCACAGAAGGGGCACAGAAAGGCCATGGGCATGGATTGGGCACAGTGTGAGCACAGAAAGGCCATGGTCATGGATTGGGCACAGTGTGGCCATGAAAGGCCATGGGCATGGAATGGGCACAGAAGGGGCACAGAAAGGCCATGGGCAGGGAATGGTCACAGAATGGGCACAGAAAGGCCTTGGTCATGGAATGGGCACAGAGTGGGCACAGAAAGGCCATGGGCATGGATTGGGCACAGAAAGGCCATGGACATGGAATGGGCACAGAAGGGGCACAGAAAGGCCATGGGCATGGATTGGGCACAGTGTGGGCACAGAAAGGCCATGGTCATGGATTGGGCACAGTGTGGGCACAGAAAGGCCGTGGGCATGGAATGGGCACAGTGTGGGCACAGAAAGGCCATGGGCATGGAATGGGCACAGAAGGGGTACAGAAAGGCCATGGGCATGGAATGGGCACAGTGTGGGCACAGAAAGGCCATGGGCATGGATTGGGCACAGAAGGGGCACAGAAAGGCCATGGGCATGGACTGGGCACAGAGTGGGCACAGGAAGACCATGGGCATGGATTGGGCACAGAGTGGGCACAGAAAGGCCATGGGCATGGAATGGGCACAGAGTGGGCACAGAAAGGCCATGGGCATGGACTGGGCACAGAGTGGGCACAGAAAGACCATGGGCATGGATTGGGCACAGAGTGGGCACAGAAAGGCCATGGTCATGGATTGGGCACAGAGTGGGCACAGAAAGGCCATGGGCATGGATTGGGCACAGTGTGGGCACAGAAAGGCCATGGTCATGGATTGGGCACAGAGTGGGCACAGAAAGGCCATGGGCATGGATTGGGCACAGTGTGGGCACAGAAAGGCCATGGTCATGGATTGGGCACAGTGTGGGCACAGAAAGGCCATGGGCATGGAATGGGCACAGTGTGGGCACAGAAAGGCCATGGGCTTGGAATAGGCCCAGAAAGGCCATGGTCATGGATTGGGCACAGAGTGGGCACAGAAAGACCATGGGCATGGATTGGGCACAGAGTGGACACAGAAAGGCTATGGTCATGGATTGGGCACAGAGTGGGCACAGAAAGGCCATGGTCATGGAATGGGCACAGTGTGGGCACAGAAAGGCCATGGGCATGGAATGGGCGCAGAAAGGCCATGGTCATGGATTGGGCACAGTGTGGGCACAGAAAGGCCATGGGCATGGACTGGGCACAGAGTGGGCACAGAAAGGCCATGGGCAGGGAGTGGGCACAGAAGGGGCACAGAAAGGCCATGGTCATGGATTGGGCACAGTGTTGACACAGAGGGGCCATGGGCATGGAATGGGCACAGAAGGGGCACAGAAAGGCCATGGGCATGGACTGGGCACAGAAGGGGCACAGAAAGGCCATGGGCATAGAATGGGCACAGATGGTGAACAGAAAGGCCATGGGCATGGAATGGGCAAAGGCATGTCATGGCCACAGACATTGATCAGTGGGCATGGGCATGGTGATAGTAAATGGGCACCAGGCATGGTTAATGGGCAGTGGTCAAAGGTCAATGGTCAACGGGCAGTGGGCAGTGGTCAATGGTCAATGGGCTGTGATCAGTGGTCAATGGGCAATGGTCAGCAGGCAGTGGTCAATGGTGAATGGTGAATTGTGAATGTTCAATGGTCTGTGGTCAATGGCCAAAGGTCAGTGGTCAGCATGCAGTGGGCAATGGGCAATTGGCAGTGGGCAATGGTCAGTGGGCTGTGGTCAATGGACAATGGACAAATGGCAAAGGACAGTGGTCAAAGGTCAGTGGGCAGTGGTCAATGGTGAATGGGTAATGGGCAGTGGGCAATGGTCAATGGGCAGCAGGCAGTGGGCAGTGGTGAATGGCCAATGTGCAGTGGGCAATGGTCAATGGGCAGTGGACAATGGGCAGTGGTCAATGGTCAACAGTGAATGGTCAATGGGAAGTGGTCAATGGACAATGGGCAGTGGTCAAAGGTCAATGGTCAGTGGCAAATGGGCAGTGGTTAATGGTGAATGGTCAGTGGGGAGTGGTCAGTTGTCAGTGGTCAATGGGCAGTGGGCAATCATCAGTGACTTCAGGGCCCTGGGAGATCTGGTTGAGGGATCAGGGGCACAAATAATTTTTTCGTCTATACCCTTAGTTGCAGGAGGGAATACCATAAGGAACAGGTCAGCAGCTGAAGTCAACAAGTGACTTAGAGGCTGGTGCAGGGAAAAGAATTTTGGGTTTTTTGATCTTGAAAAACTTTCTGCTGCACCAGGCCAGCTGGCAACAGATGGAGTACATCTGTCCCAGAGGAGGGGAAAGATCAGAGTGTACGAGAATGGCCTATCCCTCAAAGGGAAAAAGATTGTGGGGAGGGAATTGGCAGGTCTCATAGATAGGGCTTTAAACTAGTTTCGAAGGGGGAAGGGGTTGAAACCAGTCCCCCCAGGCAGGAGTCTGGGGGTGATAAGCTAGAGCCAGAGGTGAAACCAGCAGCCCAGCTGAAGTGCATGTACACTAATGCACGAAGCATGGGCAACAAACAAGAGGAGCTGGAAGCCTTGCTGCAGCAGGAAAGTTATGATGTAGTTGCCATCACAGAGACGTGGTGGGATGACTCACATGACTGGAGCGCTGCAATTGATGGCTACAGGCTCTTCAGGAGAGACAGGCAAGGAAGAAGGGGTGGAGGGGTGGCCCTGTACGTCAGGGAGGCACTAGATGCCATTGAGACGGAGATTAGGGACGATCGGGTTGAGTGCCTGTGGGTAAGAATTAGAGGGAAGGCCAACAGGGCTGACATCCTGGTTGGAGTCTGTTATAGACCACCCAACCAGGAGGAGGATGTTGATGAATCATTCTATAGGCAGCTTAAGGCTTGTTCTCATGGGCGACTTCAACTTGCCTGATATCTGCTGGGATCTTAACATAGCAGAGAAGTGGCAATCTAGGACGTTCTTAGAATGCATGGAGGACAGCTTCTTATCCCAGGTGCTGCGAGAGCCTACCAGGGGCAAGGCTATGCTTGACCTCCTCTTCACCAATAGGGAAGGGTTGGTGGGTGATGTGGTGGTCGGAGGGTGTTTAGGGGCCAGTGACCACGAGATAATTGAATTCTCATTATTTGGTCAAGCTAAGAAGGGTAGCAAGAAGACCTCCACTCTGGATTTCCGGAGGGCGGACTTCAGGCTACTCAAGGAACTAATTCAGAGGGTTCCTTGGGATAAAGCCCTTAAAAACAAAGGGGTCCAGGAGAGCTGGTCCTACTTCAAGGAAGAACTGTTGAAGGCTCAGGGACAGGCTGTGCCAATGTGCCGGAAGATGAGCCGCCGGGGCAGACGGCCAGCCTGGATGGTTAAAGAACTTTTAATGGAACTAAGGGAAAAAAAGAAGGTGTATCACCTTTGGAAGAGAGGGGAGGCAACCCGTGAAAAATTTAAGGATGTTGCTAGGTCTTGCAGGAAGAAAATTAGGGAGGCAAAAGCGCATTTGGAGCTTAGTCTGGCCTCTGCTGTGAAGGACAACAAAAAGTCCTTCTATAAATACATTAATAGCAAGAGGAAGGGCAGAGACAACCTCCACTCCTTGGTGGACATGGAGGGGAACGTTGTAACAAAGGATGAGGAAAAGGCAGAGATACTTAACACCTTCTTTGCCTCAATTTTTACTAGCAGGACAGAATGTCTTCCAGACAGCTGGCCTGCAGAGCTGGCAGAAGGAGCCAGGGAGCAGCATAGTTTTCCACTGTTCCAAAATGGGGTAGTTGGTGATCTGCTTAGCCGCCTGGATCCCCACAAGTCCATGGGACCAGATGGGATCCATCCTAGGGTGCTGAGGGAGCTGTCAGAGGAGCTGGCCAAGCCGCTCTCCATCATTTTTCAGCAGTCCTGGCTCACTGGCGAGGTCCCAGAGGACTGGAAGCTGGCCAACGTGGTGCCCATCCACAAGAAGGGCCAGTTGGATGAGCCAGGGAATTACAGGCCTGTCAGCCTGACCTCAGTGCCAGGCAAGATCATGGAACAGGTCATCCTGAGTGCATTAACACAGCACTTAGAGGATGGCCAAGGGATCAGGCTCAGCCAACATGGATTTAGGAAGGGCAGGTCCTACCTGATCAACCTGATCTCCTTCTATGAGCAGGTGACCCGCCTGGTGGATGTGGGGAGGCCTGTGGATGTAGTTTACCTGGACCTCAGCAAGGCCTTTGACACCGTCCCCCATAGCAAACTCCTGGCCAAGCTGTCAGCCCATGGCTTGGACAGCAGCACTCTGAGCTGGGTTAGGAACTGGCTGGAGGGCCGAGCCCAGAGAGTGGTGGTGAATGGTGTCACATCCAGCTGGCAGCCAGTCAGTAGTGGAGTCCCCCAGGGATCAGTGCTGGGCCCCATCCTCTTTAACATCTTTGTTGATGATCTGGATGAGGGCATTGAGTCTATCATCAGTAAATTTGCTGATGACACCAAGCTGGGAACAGGAGTTGATCTGCTAGAGGGTAGAGAGGCTTTGCAGAGAGACCTCGACAGGCTGGACAGATGGGCAGAGTCCAACGGCATGAGATTTAACACATCCAAGTGCCGGGTTCTGCACATTGGCCACAACAACCCCAGGCAGTGCTACAGGCTGGGGTCAGAGTGGCTGGAGAGCAGCCAGGCAGAGAGGGACCTGGGGGTGCTGATTGATGGTAGGATGAACATGAGCCTGCAGTGTGCCCAGGCAGCCAAGAGGGCCAATGGCATCCTGGCCTGCATTAAGAACAGTGTGGCCAGCAGGAGCAGGGAGGTCATTCTGCCCCTGTACACTGCACTGGTTAGGCCACACCTCGAGTACTGTGTCCAGTTCTGGGCCCCTCAGTTTAGGAAGGAGGTTGACTTGCTGGAACGAGTCCAGAGAAGGGCAATGAAGTTAGTGAGGGGCTTGGAACACAAGCCCTATGAGGAGAGACTGAGGGAGCTGGGGCTGCTTAGCCTGGAGGGGAGGAGACTCAGGGGTGACCTTATTGCTCTCTACAACTACCTGAAGGGGGGTTGTAAACAGGCAGAGGTTGGTCTCTTCTCCCAGGCAGCCAGCACCAGAACAAGAGGACACAGTCTGAAGCTGCGCCAGGGGAAGTTCAGGCTGGAGGTCAGGAGGAAGTTTTACACGGAGAGAGTGATTGCCCATTGGAATGGACTGCCCGGGGAGATGGTGGAGTCGCCGTCACTGGAGGTGTTCAGGAGGAGACTTGACAGGGTGCTTGGTTACATGGGTTAGTTGATTGGGTGGTGTTGGGTGATAGGTTGGACGTGATGATCTTGAAGGTCTCTTCCAACCTGGTTTATTCTATTCTATTCTATTCTATTCAGTGGGGAGTGGTCAATGGTCAGTGGGCAATGGGCAGTGATCAAAGGTCAATGGTGAATAATCAATGGGCAATAATCAATGGGCAATGGACAATGTTGAATGGTCAATGGGCAGTGGTCAGTGGTCAATGGTGAATGGTCAATGGGCAGTGGGCAATGGGCAGCAGTCAGCGGGCAATGGTGAATGGTCAGTGGTGAATGGTCAACGGGCAGTGCGCAGTGGGCAAAGGTGAGTGGTCAATGGTCAGCGGGCAATGGGCAGCAGTCAGCGGGCAATGGTGAATGGTCAGTGGTGAATGGTCAACGGGCAGTGCGCAGTGGGCAAAGGTGAGTGGTCAATGGTCAGCGGGCAATGGGCAGCAGTCAGCGGGCAATGGTGAATGGTCAGTGGTGAATGGTCAACGGGCAGTGCGCAGTGGGCAAAGGTGAGTGGTCAATGGTCAGTGGTGAATGGGCAGTGGTCAATGGTCAATGATCAGTGGGCAGTGGTCAATGGGCAGTGGTCAATGGGCAATAGGCAATGGTAAATGGTCAATGGGCAGTGGGCAATGGTGAATGGTCAATGGTCAATGGTGAATGGGCAATCGGCAGCGGTCAATGGTCAATGATCAGTGGGCAATGGGCAATGGTCAGTGGTCAATGATCAGTGGGCAGTGGGCAATGGGCAGTGGGCAATGGTGAATGGTGAATGGTCAATGGTGAATGGGCAATCGGCAGTGGTCAGTGGTCAATGGGCAGTGGGCAATGGGTAAAGGTGAGTGGTCAATGGTCAATGATCAGTGGGCAATGGGCAATGGGAAGTGGGCAATGGGCAGTGGTCAATGGTGAATGGTGAATGGTGAATGGTGAATGGGCAATTGGCAGTGGGCAGTGGGCAGTGGGCAGTGGGCAGTGAGCAATGCTTAATGGTCAATGGGTAGTGGTCAATGGGCAGTGGGCAGTGGTCAATGGGCAGTGGTCAATGGTTAATGGGCAATGGGCAGTGGTCAATGGTCAATGGGCAATGGTGAATAGGCAATGGGCAGCTGTCAATGGTCAATGGGCAATGGGCAATGGTGAATAGGCAATGGGCAGCTGTCAATGGTCAGTGGTCAATGGACAATGGGCAGTGGGCAGTGGTGAATGGTCAATGGGCAGTGAGCAGTAGTCAAAGGTCAATGGGTGGTGGTCATTGGACATTGGGAAGTGGTCAGTCATCAATGGGGCGTGGTCAATGGTCAGTGGGCAGTAGGCAGTGGTCAGTGGTCAGTGGTCAGTGTTCAATAATCAATGGTCAATGGGCAGTGATCACTGGTCAATGGGCAGTGGTCAGCAGGCAGTGTTCAATGGTCAGTGGCCAAAGGGCAGTGGTCAATGGTCAAAGGGCAGTGGTCACTGGGCTGTGGTCAATGGTGAATGGTGAATGGTCAGTGGTCAGTGGGCAATGGGCAGTGGGCAATAGACAATGGTCAATGGGCTGTGGGCAGTCGGCAATGGTCAATGGGCAGTGGGCAATGGTGAATGGTCAATGGGCAGAGGTCAATGGTCAATGATCAGTGGGCAGTGGTCAAAGGTCAATGGGCAGTGCTCAGTGGTCAATGATGAATGGTCAATGGGCTGTGGTCAGTGGTCAATGGGCAGTGGTCAGCGGGCAGTGTTCAATGGTCAGTGGTCAAAGGGCAGTGGTCCATGGTGAATGGTCAATGATCAGTGGGCAATGGGCAGTGGGCAATAGACAATGGTCAATGGTGAGTGGGCAGTCGGCAATGGTCAATGGGCAGTGGTCAAAGGTCAATGGGCAGTGCTCGATGGACAATGGTGAATGGTCAATGGGCTGTGGTCAGTGGGCAATGGGCAGTGGGCAATGATCAATGGGCAGTGAGCAGTGGGCAGTGGTCAATCATCAATGGGGAGTGGTCAATAGTCAGTAGGAAGTAGGCAGTGGTCAATGGGCAGTGGTGAATGATCAATGGGCAATGGGCAGTGGGCAATGGGCAATGGCCAGTGGTCAGCGGTGAATGGTCAATGGGCTGTGGCCAGTGGTCAGTGGTCAATGGGGAGTGGTCAGTTGTCAGTGGTCAATTGGCCGTGGTCAATGGTCAGTGGTCAAAGGTCAATGGTGAATGGTCAATGGGCTGTGGTCTGGTCAATGGGCAGTGGTCAGCAGGCAGTGGTCAATGGGCAGTGGGCAATGGTGAATGGTCAATGGGCAGTGATAAGTGGTCAATGGGCAGTGGTCAGCAGGCAGTGGGCAGTGGGCAATGGTGAATGGGCAATGGGCAGTGGTCAATGGGTAGTGAGCAGTGGACAGTGGTCAATGGGCTGTGGTCAAAGGTCAATGGTCAATGAGCAGTGGTCTATGGGCAGTGGGCAGTTGGCAATGATGAATGGTCAATGGGCAGTGGTCAATGTGCAGTGGGCAGTGGTCAAAGGCCAATGGGCAGTGGCCAATGGGCAATGGGGAGTGGTCAGTTGTCAGTGGCACTGGGCCGTGGTCAATGGGCAGTGGGAAGTGGTCAGTCATCAATGGGGAGTGGTCAATGGTCAGTGGGCAGTAGGCAGTGGTCAATGGGCAGTGGTGAATGGACAATGGTCAATGGGCAGTGGTCAATGGTCAATGGGCAGTGAGCAGTGGGCAATGGTGAATGGGCAGTGGGCAGAGGTCAATGGGCTGTGGTCAAAGGTCAATGGTCAATGGTCAGTGGTCAGCGGGCAGTGGGCATTGGGCCATGGTCAGTGGGCTGTGGGCAGTGGTCAATCATCAGTGGGGAGTGGTCAATGGTCAGTAGGAAGTAGGCAGTGGTCAATGGGCAGTGGTGAATGATCAATGGGCAATGGGCAGTGGTCAGTGGTGAATGGTCAGTGGGCTGTGGCCAGTGGTCAATGGTGAATGGTCAATGGGGAGTGGTCAATTGTCAGTGGTCAATGGGCAGTGGTCAAAGGTCAGTGGTGAATGGTCAATGGGCTGTGGTCTGGTCAATGGGCAGTGGTCAGCAGGCAGTGGGCAGTGGGCAATGGTGAATGGTCAGTGGGCAGTGGTCAATGGGCTGTGGTCAAAGGTCAATGGTCAATGAGCAGTGGTCTATGGGCAGTGGGCAGTGGGCAATGATGAATGGTCAATGGGCAGTGGTCAAAGGTCAATGGGCGGTGGGCAGTGGTCAATGGGCAGTGGGCAGTGGTCAAAGGTCAATGGGCGGTGGGCAGTGGTCAATGGGCTGTGGTCAAAGTCAATGGTCAATGGGCGGTGGGCAGTGGTCAATGGGCAGTGGGCAATGGTGAATGGTCAAAGGGCAGTGGGCAGTGATCAATCGTCAATGGGGAGTGGTCAATGGTCAGTGGGAAGTAGGCAGTGGTCAATGGGCAGTGGTCTATGGGCAGTGGGCAGTGGTCAATGGGCTGTGGTCAAAGGTCAATGGTGAATGATCAATGGTCAATGGGCAGTGGTCAATGGTGAATGGTCAATGGGCTGTGGCCAGTGGTCAATGGTGAATGGGCAGTGGGCAGTGGCCAATGGGCAGTGGCCAATGGGGAGTGGTCAGTTCTCAGTGGTCACTGGGCCATGGTCAGTGGTCAGTGGGCAATAGGCAGTGGTGAATGGTCAATGAGCAGTGGGTAATGGTGAATGGTCAATGGGCAGTGGTCAATGGGCAGTGGTCAGAGGGCTGTGGGCAGTGGTCAAAGGTCAATGGTGAATAATCAGTGGTGAATGGTCAATGGGCAGTGGTCAGTGGTCAAAAGTCAATGGGCAGTGGTCAATGGGGAGTGGTCAATGGGCAGTGGTCAGTTGTCAGTGGTCACTGGGCCATGGTCAATGGGCAGTGGTCAGGGGGCTCCATCCCCTGGTGCCACAGGTGGTGCCCCCTGGCCTGGGGGCTCTGTGCCAGGCTGTGGGCACCAGGCCCTGACCTCTGCCTGCTGCCCCCCAGGGACCCCCCAGGGACACATGGGGGGGAGGGGGCACCAAGGGGTCTGGGAGTGCCAGGAGGGATCTGGGGGTGCCAGGGCGGGTCTGGGGGTGCCCCCGGGGGTGCCCTTGTCCCCATGCCCCCCACGTGGCCCCGGCGCCGTCTCTTCCTCCCCTCCCCCCTCCCCCCCCCCAGCTGCTTCCTGGAGCCGCTGCTGGCAACCCCCCCCCCGGGGCCCCGCCCCCAACCCCCCACTTCCCCCCCCCCTCCCCCGGGGGCGGGGCCCACCCCGGGGGAGCCCCAAGCTGGGACCCCCGAGATGTGGGGAGCAGGTAATGGCCTGGGGGCCAGGGGGGTCTTGGAGGGTGCCGTGGGGACCCCTGGGGCTCAGGGGGTCCTGGGGGTCCTAGAGAGAGCAGTGGGGCTGGGGGGTCCTGGGGGTCCTGTGGGACCTCCGCGGCTCGAGGAGGAGGGGGGCAGGGGGTCCTGGGGGTCCGTGTGGGGCTGGGGAGGGTCCTGGAGGGTCCTAGAGAGAGCAATGGGGCTGGGGGGTTGGAGGTGTCCTGGGGTCCGTGTGGGGCTGGGGGGTTCTGGGGGTCCTAGAGAGAGCTATGGGGCTGGGGGCCTGGGGTCCTAGAGAGAGCTATGGGTCTGGGGGCCTGGGGGCTCCTGGGGGTCCGTGTGGGGCTGGGGGTCCTGTGGGGACCTCTTGGGCTCAGGGGGTCCTGGGGGTCCTAGAGAGCAATGTTGCTGGGGGTCCTGAGGGGGTCCTGTGGGGACCTCTGGGGCTGGGGGTCCTAGAGAGAGCAATGGGGCTGGGGGTCCTGGGGATCCTGTGGGACCTCCGCGGCTCGGGGGCAGGGGGTCCTGGGGGTCCGTGTGGGGCTGGGGGATTCTGTGGGGACGTCTGGGGCTGCGGGGGTCTGGGGGTCCTGTGGGACCTATAGGGCTGGGGGTCCTGGGGTCGGTGTGGGGCTGGGGGGCCGGGGGGCAGGGTCCCATTTTGGGCTCAGCTGGGGCGATTTTGGGGCTTTTGGAAACCCGCAGAAAGGGAAAGGAGAAGTGAAAGGAGGAGGGGCCCGGGGGTCACGGTGGGGGTCACGGGGGTCACGGGGTCCCCCCCCACCCCGGTTTTTCCTTCCCTCCTGCCCCCCTTTATCTCCCCTCCCCATCCCCCCTCCCCCGCTCATTTAAGGCCTCCTTAATGAGTCAGCGAATTATGCAAATGAGGGGGCAGCCTCCCCCTCCCCCTCCCCGGGCACCTCCTGGCAGCGCAGGGACCCTTCCCCCCTCCCAGAACCCCCAGAGCCCCCAGGACCCCCGACCTCCCAGGACCCCAACCCCCTCCAGCCCTCTCTGCCCCCTCCCCAGGATCCTTTCTGCCCCCGGATCCCTCCAGCCCCCTAGAGCCCTTTGCCCCCTCCCCTCCCCCTCCATGACACCCCCTCCAGAACCCTTCAGCCCCCTAGAGCCATTTGCCCCCTCCCCCTCCCCTCCATGACACCCCCTCCCTCCAGACCCCTTCAGCCCCACCTAGAGCCATTTGCCCCCAGGACCCCCGAGGACCCCCAGAAACCTTCATGACCCCTCCCGAGCCCTCCAGCCCCCTCCCCAGAGCCCTTTGGACCCCCAGGACCCCCCCAGGACCCTTTCTGATCCCCCGACCCCTCCAGAGCCCCCAGAGCCCTTTGGACCCCCAAGATCCCCCAGGACTCCACTCCCCCCGCAGACCCCCTCTGCCCCCAGGACCCTTTCTGAGCCCCCTCAGACCCCTCCAGCCGCCCCCTAGAGCCATTTGCCCCCCAGGACCCCGAGGACCCCCAGGACCCTTTCTGAGCCCCCTCAGACCCCTCCAGCCGCCCCCTAGAGCCATTTGCCCCCCCAGGACCCCGAGGACCCCCCAGAAGCCTTTGTGACCCCCAGATCCCTCCAGCCCCCTCCTAGAGCCCTTTGGACCCCCAGGACCCCCAGGACCCTTTCTGATCCCCCGACCCCTCCAGAGCCCCCAGAGCCCTTTGGACCCCCCAGGACACCCCCAGAATCCCCAGGAACCCCCCTTCAGACCCCTCCAGCCCCCAAGTGACCCTCCCCCTCCCAGACCCTCCCGAGCCCCCAGAGCCCTTTGGACCCCCCAGGACCCCCTCTCCCCCTCCAGCCCTCTCTGCCCCCAACCAGGATCCTTTCTGACTCCTCCAGACCCCTCCCAGAGCCCTTTGGACCCCGCCAGGGACCCCCCAGCACCCCACTCCCCCTCCAGCCGCCCCCTAGAGCCCTTTGTCCCCCAGGACCCCCGCCTCCAGACCCTTCTGCCCCCGGACCCTTTCAGCCCCCGGGGCCCTTTAGCCCCCTCCAGCCACCCCCGCCCAGTGCCCCTGCCCCCGACCCCCCACCGGAGGGAGGGAGCCCCCCAGAGTCTGAGGAGAGGTCTCCTGGCGGGGGGGCTGGGGGAGGTTGTTGTGCCTCAACTCAACCCTTCCCCTTCCCCCCCCCCCCCGTGCCCCCAGCTCTAAGAATGTCTGAGGAGGAGGAGAAGGCTCCGGAGCTGCCCAGGGACAGCCTCGGTACGGGTGGGGGGCTGAGGGGGAAAAGGGGGTGAGGGGTCCTGGGGGCCAAAGGGCTCTAGGGGGAGGAGCACTGGGGGCAAAGGGCTCTAGGGAGGGGTCTGGGGGCTGAAAGGGTCTGGGGGGCTGGAGGGTCTGGGGGCTGAAAGGGTCTGGGGGCTGGAGGGGTCTGGGGGATCAGAAGGAATCTGGGGGGCAGGAGGGGTCGGGGGCAGAAGGGATCTGGGGGCAGGAGGGGTCTGGGGGCTGAAAGGGTCTGGGGGAGAAGGGGTCTGGGGGCAGAAGGGAGCTGGGGGCTGAAGGGGTCTGGGGGCTGGAGGGTCTGGGGGCAGAAGGGTCTGAGGGGCTGGAGGGGTCTGGGGGTCTGGAGGGTCTGGGGGCAGAAGGGGTCTGGGGGGCTGAAGGGGTCTGGGGAGCTGGAGGGGTCTGGGGGGCTGGAGGGGTCTGGGGAGCTGGAGGGGTCTGGGGGTGGCAGGAGGGGTCTGGGGGCTGGAGGGGTCTGGGGAGCTGGAGGGGTCTGGGGGAGGCAGAAGGGGTCTGGGGGCAGAAGGGGTCTGGGGGCAGAAGGGGTCTGAGGGGCTGGAGGGTCTGGGGGTCTGGAGGGTCTGGGGGCAGAAGGGGTCTGGGGGCTGAAGGGGTCTGGGGAGCTGGAGGGGTCTGGGGGCTGGGGGGTCTGGGGAGCTGGAGGGTCTGGGGGTGGCAGGAGGGGTCTGGGGGCTGGAGGGGTCTGGGGAGCTGGAGGGGTCTGGGGAGGCAGAAGGGGTCTGGGGGCAGAAGGGGTCTGGGGAGCTGGAGGGGTCTGGGGGCTGGAGGGGTCTGGGGGGCTGGAGGGGTCTGGGGGGCTGAAGGGGTCTGGGGGCAGAAGGGGTCTGAGGGGCTGGAGGGTCTGGGGGTCTGGAGGGGTCTGGGGGCAGAAGGGGTCTGGGGGCTGAAAGGGTCTGGGGGCAGAAGGGATCTGGGGGGCAGAAGGGTCTGGGGGTTCAGAAGGGGTCTGGGGGCAGAAGGGGTCTGGGGAGCTGGAGGGTCTGGGGGCTGGAGGGTCTGGGGAGCTGGAGGGGTCTGGGGAGGCAGAAGGGGTCTGGGGGGCAGAAGGGGTCTGGGGGCTGGAGGGTCTGGGGGAGCTGGAGGGTCTGGGGGGCTGGAGGGTCTGGGGGAGGCAGAAGGGTCTGGGGGGCAGAAGGGGGCTGGGGGGCTGGAGGGGGCTGGGGGGCAGAAGGGTCTGGGGGGCTGAAGGGGTCTTGGGAGCTGGAGGGGTCTGGGGGGCTGGAGGGGTCTGGGGAGCTGGAGGGTCTGGGGGGCAGAAGGGTCTGAGGGGGCAGAAGGGGGCTGGGGGGCAGAAGGGAGCTGGGGGCTGAAGGGAGCTGGGGGGTGCAGAAGGGTCTGGGGGATCAGATGGGGTCTGGGGGGCAGAAGGGGTCTGAGGGCTGGAGGGTCTGGGGGACTGGGAGGGTCTGGGGGCAGAAGGGGTCAAGAGGGGGGCTGAAAGGGTCTGGGGGGCAGAAGGGATCTGGGGGCAGAAGGGGTCTGAGGGGGCTGAAAGGGTCTGGGGGCAGAAGGATCTGGGGGCAGAAGGGGTCTGGGGGCTGAAAGGGTCTGGGGGGCAGAAGGGATCTGGGGGCAGAAGGGGTCTGAGGGCTGAAAGGGTCTGGGGGTCAGAAGGGGTCTGGGGGCTGAAGGGGTCTGGGGGTGGAGGGTCTGGGGTTCAGAAGGGGTCTGGGGGGCAGAAGGGGTCTGGGGGAGCTGGAGGGGTCTGGGGGCTGGAGGGGTCTGGGGAGCTGGAGGGGTCTGGGGGGCAGAAGGGGTCTGGGGGGGCTGAAGGGGTCTGGGGAGCTGGAGGGGTCTGGGGGCTGGAGGGTCTGGGGAGCTGGAGGGGTCTGGGGGGCAGGAGGGGTCTGGGGGGCTGGAGGGGTCTGGGGAGCTGGAGGGGTCTGGGGAAGGCAGAAGGGGTCTGGGGGGGCAGAAGGGGTCTGGGGGCTGGAGGGTCTGGGGAGGCAGAAGGGGTCTGGGGGTCAGAAAGGGTCTGGGGGGCTGGAGGGGTCTGGGGGGGCAGAAGGGGGTCTGGGGGCTGAAGGGGTCTGGGGGAGGCAGAAGGGGTCTGGGGGGCAGAAGGGGTCTGGGGGGCAGGAGGGGTCTGGGGAGGCAGAAGGGGGCTGTGGGGGCAGGAGGGGTCTGGGGGCTGGAGGGGTCTGGGGGCAGAAGGGGTCTGGGGGCTGAAGGGCTCTGGGGGTCAGAAGGGGTCTGGGAGGCAGAAGGGGGCTGGGGGGTTCAGAAGGGGCCTGGGGATACTGTTTTGGGGAGGGGTCCCTGAGAGGTTTTTTCCTCATCCCAGACACAGACAGGAATGGAGCTGAGAGCAACCTGCTGGTGAGGGGGGAGGGGCTGGGGGGCACCGGGAGGGGCTGTGAGGGGACTGGGAGGGGACTGGGAGGGGCTGGGGGGCACCGGGAGGGGCTGGGAGGGGCTGGGAGGGGACTGGGAGGGGCTGGGAGCAGGGGGAGGGGCTCTGGGGTGTGTCCCCCTCTAACCTTGCTGCCCTCCCCCTTAGGCCCAGCAGAGCAAACCCCTCCCCCCCTGCCCCCCCCCAGCCTCCGGAGCCAAGGTGGGAGACCCCCCCCGTGCCCCCCCCGAGCCCCCTGACCCTCCTGACCCCTCGTCCCGCCCCATGACCCCCCCGTCCCCCCCGACCTCCCCTGACTCCCCTGTGCCCCCTGGCCTCCTGATCCCCCTGTCCCCTCCTGTCCCCCGACCTCCCCTGACCTCCCCCATCCCCCTGTCTGTCCCCCTGACCCCCTGTCCCCCGACCCCCTCACCCCCTGACCTCCTCTGTCCCTTCCTGTCCCCCTGACCTCCCCTGACCTCCCAACATCCCCCCTGACCCCCCGTCCACCCTGTCCCCCGTCCTCCCTGACTCCCCTCACCCCCCGACCTCCCCTGTCCCCCCGTCCCCCTGAACCCCCCTGAGCCCCCTGACCTCTCCTGAGCCCCCTGACCTCCCTCTCCCCCTGAACCCCCTGACCTCCCCTGTCCCCCTGTCCCCCCTGTCCCCCGACCACCCCCATCCCCCTGCCTCTACCTAACCCTCACCCAACACCCCTGATCCCCCTGATCCCCCGACCCCCATCACCTCCCCTGACCTTCCCTGTGACCCCCTGTCCCCCTTGTACCCCCTCACCCCCTGACCCCCAGTCCCTCCCCCGTGCCCCCAGGGTTTCCCCCTGCCCCCGGGTTCCTGTTCTGCTTCCTATGACTCAAAGCGGGGGAGGGGGAGGGGGAGGAAAATCCCACGGGGGGGGGGGGAAAGGAGGAGGGGGCAGGGAGGGGCAGGGCCAGCCCGCGGCAGGAAGCTGGCGGGGGGGGAGAGAGGGGGCAGGGGAGGAGGGGGAACCCAAACCCCTCTGAATTCACCCCGAAAAGAGGCAACTTTGGGGCTTGCTCTCTCTCTCTCTCTCTCTCCCTCTCCCCCTCCCCTCCCCCACCCCAAGGCCAAGGGCGAGGACCCCCAGCTGCCCCCTCCCCCGCCGCCCCTCCCCCCCCAGGCCCAGCTGATGCTGGCCGGGACCCAGCTGGCAGGGGTGAGTCGGGGGGGGGGCCCGGGGGAGGGACCATGGGGAGGATGGGGGCCGGGGGGGGGAGGCCTTGAAATGGGGAGGAGGGGGAAAGACTTTGGTGCTGCTGAGGAGGGGGAGAGCTGGGGGACCTTGGAGCCATTGAGGGTAGGGGGAGGCTGGGGGAGGCAGGGAGGGAGGCTGAGAGGGTAGGGGAGGATGGGGAGGGTTGGGGGACTGGGGAGGCTGGGATTGGGGAAGGGGAGGGGAAGGTTTCACTGCTGTGCTGCTGGGGGCAGGGGGCAGAGGGCTGGGGGCTGTGACTGACCTGCTGCTTCCCCTCCCACACTGCCCCCAACCACCCCCGACCTCCCCCGTGTCCCCACTGTGTCCCCAAACCCTCCTCTCCTCTCCTCTCCTCTCTCCTCTCCCTCCTCCTCTCCCTCCTCCTCTCCTCTCCTCTCCCTCCCTCTCCCCCCCTCCCTCCTCCCCTCCCTCCTCCCCTCCTCTCCTCCCCTCCCTCCCCCCTCCCTCCCTCCCTCCCTCTCCTCTCCCTCCTCTCCCTCCCTCTCCTCTCCTCTCCTCTCCCTCCCCTCTCCTCTCCCCTCCCTCTCCCTCCCTCCCTCTGCCCTCCCGGGGCAGTTGGCTGCTCTGATGCCAGCCCAGCAGCAGCTGCTCCTGCAGCAGGCTCAGGCTCAGCTCCTGGCCGCTGCCACCGCGGCCTCCACCACCCCGTCTGCCCCGGGGGGGCCCGGGGGGGGGGCAGGGGAGGGCAGCGGGCCCCAGGGGCCGCCCCCTCCGCCCCCGGCCCCCCCCCAGCTCGCCCTCTCCCAGCCCATCCAGCTCACAGCCCAGGTAAGCTGCTCCCCCCTCCCCCTCCCCTCCCCCTCCCCTTGTTCTCTCCCCCATTGTCCCCAGCTTGTCCCCAAGCTCCTGCTCAGCCCCACCCCCATCTGTCCCTCCCCTCCACCCTCACCCCTCCCCCAGGACATTCAGCAGCTCCTGCAGCTCCAGCAGCTGGTCCTGGTCCCAGGCCACCACCTGCAGCCCCCCCCCCAGTTCCTGCTGCCCCCTACCCAGCAAGGCCAGCAAGGTAATGGGGGCGGCCCTGGGGGGGGATCTGGGGAGGGTCCTGAGGGGTTGGGCTCAGGGGTCCTAAAGGGGCCGGGGGAATAGGGAGGATTTGGGGGCAATGGGGGTCCCAGGGGGGAAAGTGGGGGGGCTCAGGGGGTCTTAAGGGGTCCGGGGGGGCAATGGGGGGGGGGGAATTGGGGGTCCCGGGGGGATTGGGGGCTCAGGAAGTCCCAAGAGGTCCCGGGGGTCTCTGGGTTTGGGGGTGGGGGTCCCTTTTTGGGGTGGGGGGGATTCCTCGACACTGCCCTTCCCCTCCCCCATCCATTCATGGGGGAGAGGTGAGGGGGTCACGAGCCCTGACCTCCCCTCCCCTCCTCCCCCCCTTACTTTTGCCCCTCCCCCAGGGCTGCTCCCCACCCCCAACCTCTTTCAGCTACCTCAGCAAAGCTCGGGGGGCCTCCTGCCCAGCCAGCCTCGGGGGGGGCTTCCAGCACAGGTAGGGCCCTGGGGGGGCTGGGAGTGGGTTTGGAGGGGACTGGGGAGGCTGGGAGTGAGTTTGGGGGGGGACTGGGGGGCCTGGGAGTGGACTGGGGGACTGGGGGACTAAGGGAGGCTGGGAGTGGATTTGGGGGCTGGGGGTGCTGGGATTGGATTTGGGGGTGCTGGGGGGTGCTGGGATTGGATTTGGGAGGGGGCCTGGGGGGGGTTGGGAAGGCTGGGAGGGACTGGGAGGGTGTCTGGGGAGGGCTAAAGGGGATTTAGGAGGGCCTTGGAGTGCGACCTCCCCCCAGTTAGCCACTGGGAGTCATTGGGGGGGGTGGGGAGCGGGGTCCTACCTCCCCCTCCTAACTTCCCCCTTCCTCGAACCCCCCAATTTTCCTCCCTCCCCCTCCTCCCTCTATCCCCCCATTCAATCCCTTCCCCAGCCAGCACCTCGGGGGGGTCTCCCCGAGCCTCCCCCTCCCGGGGTGGCCCCCCCGGCCCCCTCCAAATGCCTGGACTCCCAGCCCCCCCCGGAGGAGCCGAGCAGTGACCTGGAGGAGCTGGAGCAATTCGCTCGCAGCTTCAAGCAGCGCCGCATCAAGCTGGGCTTCACCCAGGTGGGCGCCAGGGGGCGCTGGAGGGTCCTGGAGGATCTGAGGGATCCTGGGGGAATTGCAGGGTCCTGGGGGGACTGAAGGGTCCTGGGGGGGCTGAGAGGTCCTGGAGGGTCTGAAGGGTCCTGGAGGGGCTGAGGGGTCCTGGGGGGCCTGAGGGAGCCTGGAGGGTGTGAAGGGACGTCGGGGGGCTGAAGGGTCCTGGA